>OZ012738.1:54757645-54797645 GCA_963859935.3 Lathyrus sativus
ATTAAAAATATATTTAGCGAGAATTTTTGGTTGGCAAAACTTTTGTTGCAATTAAAAAATAAAAATAAAAATGAAGTTGTGGGAGTTTTTAGACCATCAATAATATCGTATTTGTGTTTGTATGGGGTTTTGACCACCGATAACATTTGAAACAACTACATTCCTGTCAGCAGCCGCTCATTTCTTAGCATGCAACACTAGCAAGTTATCTTTCATATTTTTAGGTCTTTACGTTGGTGGAAATCATAGACGTATTAATTTTGAAAGTCAGTGGTTGATTGTTTTAAAGCAAGGCTCTCAACATGGAAAGGAAATATGTTATCTATTGGTGATAGAGTTACACTCATTAATTCGGTGTTCACAAATCTTCCTATTCACCATCTATCATTCCTTTGGTCTGGGTCAGATAATGGTGTGAGTATGACTTGGGTTTAGTGGTCGTCGGTTTGTCTTCCCAAGGAGCATGAAGGCTTAGGAATTAAAGACACTAATATGTTTAACAAGGCCCTCCTGTCAAAATGGTTGTTGAGACTTATTCACAAACATCATGCGATTTGGAAGCCTTTGCTCAAGCACAAATATGGATGCTATGCTAATAAAAAATTTGTCAATAAAAATTCTAGTTTTTGTAGGTTTTCATCTGTGTGGTGGAAAAACCTGTTGCGGCTGGGAGACGCAAAGGTCGACGATGGTTTTATGCTACAGTTGCTTCACTCATTTCATTTTGGTATTCTCGATGGTTGGATTTGATTCTCTTGTACAGGAGGTATCCCTTGTTATTCGAAGCGTCAACGTTCAAATCTCATTCTGTCAATGAGATAGGGGTTGGGAGACAGGCGTTTGGCAGTGGAGGCTGGGTGTTGAAGAACGTAGGTTGAATCTGTAGAAGGATTTTCAACAGTATCTCCAATGGTATTTCCATCTTGTTAAGAGTTAGCCGAGTATCCAGTTGTATTGTGGTGATTGGACATCCCCGATTTCGTTCATTCATACAGGCATCATGCATAGCCGAATTAAGATTTATGCTCATCTTGTATTTCTTGGTATTTCTTATCCACTCAATCTGGTGCTATTATCCTCACAGAGTGTGTGTATTCTCTCTCCATTAGAGTGTATACCTTAAGTAAAAAGTGTATACCCTATATAATTCCCCACTGAGTTTATTCCTCGTGGGAAGGTTTTACTTTAGTTTTCCTTTCTAGCTCATTTATCTGGATGAAATTATTCCCCAGTTGAGTTATTTCCTCATTGGGTGGAGTCTTGTTTGACCGTTTCTTTCCACCTTGTTCCTGGATTGATCTCTGGTCTCCTACAATAATTATTCTGAAGCTTTCTAGGTTGTGAACCCTAGATGATGAGAAGGAATTTATTTTTCACCTTCAAAGATTTATTTTCCTCAGCATGAATCTGTTGATGATTCCCCATCAAAAGATGAAAATTTTACTTCCCCAACAGTGTTGTGATAACACCCTCTTGGAATTTTTTTGCTGACAACAAATGGCAGTCTCTTTAGTTGAGAATCTTGTATGTCCCTGACATGGTTAATTTGTTTCCAACAAATGGCGTCTATTTGAGAAGTTTGTTTTTCTATTTCAACCTTTGCAACAATAAGTGACAGTCTCTCTTGAGAAGCTATCCATTCTTGGTTGTTCTCCAACCTCTGTAATTACAAGTGGAAGTCTCGTTGAGAAGCTTGTTTGCTATATTCAACTTTTGTGTGATTTCAAGTGGCAGTCTCTTTATTTGAGAAGCTTGTATGTCCTCAAATGTCAATCTGTATCTTTACATTAAATGGCATATATCTAATTTATCCTCAGCAGAAAAGTTTTTTGTGAAATCCTCATCCAATCAAGCGAAACCCTGGACCCGTTATTTGAGCAAGTGGCATCTCTTTATTTGTGAAGCCTGTTGCAACTTCATCAACTTTTCCATCAAATGGCATCTCTCTGGTATCCCCGTTAGAGAAGTTTGTTGTGAAAACCTTTATCATTACCAACAGATGGCCGTCTCTTTATTTGAGAAGTCTGTTATGAAATCTAACATGCCCTTATCTCTCTTGAAGATCCCTGGTTGAGTTATTGGCCCTTATTTAAATATCTTCTATGTTGTTGAGACGAAGATGTCAACCATCATATCTATGGATAGAAGAAACTTAAATAGGGGCATCTGTCATACCCTAATTTTTACCCCTAAGATCCCACCTCATTTTCATCTTTACAATGCATCAAGATCACAAACTTGGTTATCTATTTTACTTATGCAGAGATCACCAAACACTTATTGTGTATTTTTTTTACATCTTTTTGTACTTATATGCTTTATATCTCACTAACCTGTAATCAAAATACAAAAATATATGACTTGTCCCTTTGGTTTTTTTGCAAGGAAGGGTTTGAGATCAAGAGTATCAAGTAATTGCCTCCTCAGCTAGGGTTTGAGTTTCTAGAGTCAAAGTATGGTCAATCATTGATTTTAAAAGGCCATTCATCAAAGCATGACCTCTAATCTCAAAGCATAGAGTCTCAAGCATCATTCAACTTCATTTGATCAAATATGTTTCAAAGGTTGGATGACTTATTTCTCAAGAATTTTCAAAGGTTCATGTGTTTATTTCCATGCCTTCATCAACAAGTTTCTTCAAGCCATTGCAAGCTTCATCAAATAGTAATCAAGAGTACATCATTTTGAGTTTATATGATCATCAATGTGCCTTTAAATGCAAGAAAAGTCTAAAGTTTCAAGTTTGTACAAGGATGTTTGACCAAAAAGTTAACATTTCAAGCCTAAGTTCAAGACTTCATAACTTCTTCATACTTCAACACTTTTGAGTGCTTCTTTGGGAAAATAATTCTCCTTGACATCTCCCTCCAACTTCTCTTTACAAGTCAATAGCTAATTGTTCTTGGAAGATAATCAAAAGTGTTGAAACATTATAGGTCATTTTGTGGACTTAGTGAAATTTGACCTAAAGTTCAAGTATGGCATGCCTATGTTCCAAAAATCATAACTTCTTCAATTTTCAACTTTTATGGCGCTTCTTTTAGATAAATATCCTCCTGGATATCCTCTACAACTTTACTTTAGAGGTGAAACATCAATTCAGTCTCCAAAGACCTCAAATCTTGAAGGCCATTTTTGCACAAAACTAGGTCATGACCTGTTTAACCTAATGTCATACCTAATTTTCAATGGTTTTTCCTCGACTTTCTAAGCTTGCCATTTTCTCATCAAGCATCCAATTGAATTGATTCTTCTTGCATTGTCTTCCTTGCCATGAAAGGAACATTTGACTCAAGGAAAATTGGAAAAAGACGAGTGATTTTCATTTGGCCTCAGTTGGAACAAGGTAACATGAACTCTGCTCACACCGTGATCTACAATTTTAGAAATCATGTGCAAAATTCATTTAAGGACCACCAGACCATGTGCATTTCACTTGTTGTTACTAAACGCATCCTATTGAATGCAAAACAACCTGAATGAGCTCAGCAAGTCACACATTTCGTGCCAATTTCTCACACACTTTGATCTAGAAATTTCTCACTCCATTCACACGTTTGGGATCTGATTCCACTCAAGCCATGACTTCAAATCATTCTCCTCTGAATAGAGAAACATTCTACGCTGAATTCCAAGCTTGAATAGCCAAAGAACCCCTGCTGCTTTGAAGCTCGAAACCTCTAAAAAACAATTAATCGAATCCATGTTTTCATTGCGTTTCAACTCAAATTCTTTGCACATAACTCATTACTGGCCTCCTCAGAAGCTAATCTAAGCATTATAGAAGATAGTCGTGGCCTGAAACACCAAAACCGATTCCACTATTTTCATACTTTGAAGCTCATTTGTGAAAGGTATATACAAGTTCCATTTACATCTAAACAAGTTACCATTATCTTCGTTTTGTTCCACTGATCATTTCCTCTAACCTAACTGGAATTTATTCTTTATATTTGGAATTTAATTTTTGTTTGAAGTAGCTAGGATTCTTGCGTATTTCTGCAAATTCTCCTTGCTCAAATCAAATAAATTGATCTTGTGCAAGGAGACATGAACGATGAAGTAAAACGAAGATAACCATGTGTGTAGTTAAGCTTAAAATTAAAATTCATGATCTTGCTATAGCTAGGGTTCAGAGGTTGAAGATGACGAACTTCACGCCTTTTGGAGCGAAATTTAAATTTCCAGCCAATCATGTGTTGCCACGCTTTTTTTGAAATTTGTTTTAGCCGTTGTAATCACGTGTTATGACCTCAATGTGAGCGCGTTTTGACTTCAGATCTGGTGCATTGGATCTGATAACTTGGACTTAGTATTTTGATCCTATGGCCTTAGTGCCTTGCAATCTGATGCCTGGAATTGATCTAATGGTTTAGACATTTCGCTTTTATTTTATTTTGTTTGAATTGTTTTATTAAATTCCTTTTTCTTTCAAAAACCATTATAAATAGCTACCTTCATGTTTCCCACTCCAATTTTTTTCATGATCTTCTAAAAGTATTTTATATTTTATGAGCATTTTTCCATACTTTATTCCTTGATTTGGTATTTTTCATTATTTTCTTCAATTTTCATGCATTTTAATTTGTTTAAAAATACTTTTATGTATTTTTAAGTTCTCCAAAAAAATTTATATGCTCCTTGATTCGTTTTTGACTTGTAGTAATTTTCTTGATCATTTAATATTTGTTAGAGGCCTCATCTTGATTTTTCTTTTTTATTATCTTTTTAAAATCATTTAAAGAATCTTCTCATGCATTTTTAATTGTGTTTTATTGCATTTTGGTTTGTTTTTTGGTTGTTGCCTTGGATCATAACTTCTTGATCAAAGTTCTCTTCATTTTCAATGGATTTTGGGTGTTGATGAGGCTGGATGAACCTTCATTAATTCTAATCTATCATTAAATGAATCATTTGATTCATTTTTGGTGCTTTGAGTTGATGATACGTTAAGTGCCTTAATCCACCAAGAAAGGTGATTAAAATTGATGATGAATGGATCTTGAGTCTTGATTCAATTTGGCCATCTCTTCATCTTTCCTTCTCCTTCTTTTTTCTTTTTCTTTTCTCTTGATAAGTTAGATGATTTATTGTCCATCTTGTTCATGATGTTTGGATTGATGCTTGATGAGCTTTCATCATTTCAAATCAATTATTCAATTGATCAAAGATCATTGGAAGTACTTTGGATTGATACATGTTGGACTTTCAACTAGGGAGCATTGAACATAGTGGGACTTTTTTTCTAGAGCAACTTTTGTGAGAGACACACCACATACTCACCCAAAACCTTAAGGTGATAGGTGTATGGGTTCTCTCACTTATAAATGCTCAAGTCACCATATTTCTATCCAATGTGGGACTATTATCCACCCTACTCACACTTGTTAATACTTAACACTCTCCCTCAAGTGTGAGTCTATCCCAATGCTCTCCCTTAAGCGGAAACTTTAACTGTGCAACCGCACCCTTGTACCGAACCCACGACCTATGGGGATACTTTCGATACAAGTAAGTCGTTCCCTTTATTCGAACCAAAGGCTCATGATATCACTGTTGGACTTTCAACTAGGAAGCATTGAACATAGTGGGACTTTTTTTCTAGAGCAACTTTTGTGAGAGACACACCACATACTCACCCAAAACCTTAAGGTGATAGGTGTATGGGTTCTCTCACTTATAAATGCTCAAGTCACCACATTTTTATCCAATGTGGGACTATTATCTACCCTACTCACACTTGTTAATACTTAACAATACATAAGTTTGTCCTAAGTTGTTATGAAGGATTGATTGATGTAATAGACCAATCTTCTTGCCTTAGTGCTTGATCCTTCCTTGGTTTTTACTTAAAATACATGTTTTAGGAGTATGATTTCTATCATATCTCAATATATATGGTACATAAATTGTTATTGACCGACCTCTTATAGTATGATCTTCCTTGTAGATTATGCTATGATTGCTTAACATAGCGCTAAATTTGTCCCGAATCGGATTATTAACTCCAACATTTATACTAAAAATATTATTGTGCTAACTTTTACTTTATGTCATTTACTTTTATTGCACCTTTACTTTATGTCCTTTATTTGTTGCCCATTATATTATGCTTTTATTTTATCATTTATATTTCATATTGTTTATGTTTTGGCTTCTTTTTCCTTTGTCCACTTGGACTTTTCTTTTTCTTTTAAAGACACTAATAAAGGAAAACCCCTTAAAAGACTTAATTGCTTCTTTGGACTATTGGTTACTATCTCATGCTTGGATGTTGGACTTATGAACTTATATTTAAATTCTTAATATTTTTCTTTGGAATTGTGATTTAGAGCCTTGGAATTCATTCAGTACCTTTGACCTTGGGTTGATTTTTTGAAGACTTGGTTTGTGCTTTGCTTATTTGACTTTCTTGTGGCTTAATCCAAAGGATGGAAGGCTTGGTTTGACTTATGTTAATTTTCTTGGTTAGTTCAGTTGCACACACATGCACTTTATTTCCTTTATTAGGGTAGTCTCTTCATCTCCTCCCCTTCTTAAATTTTCAAAATCTTCTCCCTTTTTCAAAATCTTATTGTTTTCAAACTTGAACCACTTTCTCAATAAACCTTGACTTTGTCAAATTAGTTTCAACTTTTTTTCTTGAATAAATTCTAATTTATCTTAAGTATATCAAAACCATTTGAAAAGACTTTAAAAAACACACAACTCATTCAAACTATTTTGTGCCCTTTTCTCTTTTAAAACTTTTTTTAAGAATTAGACATGAGTCATTTTCATAGTTGAGATGTAATTCTCCTATCCTCATAGTAATGTTTGATGTTGATTCTTTTCCCCTTGAGAGAGTTAGTGGCATACTTGTTAATCTTTATCCAAGTTGGATCCCTTCTCAATAGTGATGCAAATGTCCATTTTCATATACTTGTGGGTGATTAGTTAAGTTTTCTCCTTAAAATGACAAGTTGCCTTTCCATTTTAAATCAACCATAACAAACCGTTTTTGTTATTTTTACCACGAACTATGAGATTTTAATCCTCCATTGCACTTTGTGGGTACGTAGGCACGAGATTCAGGAAGTCTTGTCAAACACCAAAAACCTTAAAAAATATTTCTCTTCTCATCTCCACGATCTTTTGCAAACAACACCCTTTTAAGCCAAACATAGATTTTCAAGAGGTTCCTATAGAGTACTATAGATGTTTAGGGTGCTAACACCTTCCCATTGCATAACCAACCCCCTTACCCTTTGCCTATCTATTTTTTTAGTTTTGTTTTAAAATTTCTGTGGGTTTTATTTGCTCTTTCTCCCATTCCTATGGAAAAATAAAAGTACGGTGACAACTCTTACTTTATGAGTTAAGTTAATCAATAACTTAATCTTAATTTTTCAGCTACACAAACCTAATCTTTTTTAAATGAGAGAATGTTCTAGGTTATCGGGAACACATGTGTACCTGTCCTAGAAAAACACTTTATTCGAGAAAATGATTTAAAAAGGGTTGTCATATAGCAGAAGCAATTACACTCTTACACTTGTTGATATTAATAACAATTTTAACACTGAAGATTCTAGGCTTCCAAAAACCCTAAAAAAAATGTATATAAGGAACCACTAACGTTAAATCAAGATACAGACAATCTTAAATACCTCTCACTTTTGATAGTCATTGACTTATCATCCAGGGTGTTTCTAGGTACACTCACATCCCATTTAGATTGACGGGCAACAAAGTATCTATACTCTCAGAGCTTCCTATACTTGAATAAATTCACAATCAAGTGAATGATTCCTGACCGGAAAGATCATTAGCAATGTCTATGTGAATGATAGTTAGTTTCAAACAAACCACTTAAACGATATAATGGAAAATTATGGAAAAATAATGATTCACCACTCCAAGCTTCCATGATCTGTAGCTAGCAAAGTCGTGATAAGAAACCACAACCTTGAAGAGTAACTTGCATCATCATCCGAAACCCATATAACCAGATCCAATATTCACTAGCTATTGAAACAATCTCTGCCTCTCCATCAATTTACAAACTTTAAACATTGATGGAAGAAGACTTAGATCCACAAAATGATAAGGGCAATGGCACACTTCAGAAATTCATTCCAATGGACTAGACAATGAACACTAAAATAAATACCTTTATAAGAAACCTACTAGCGGTGTTCAATAGACAATACACAACTTTTAAGTTTAAAAACAAGCAACTTCAAGTAACTGATATTCCAAATATTTACCATTTATTACCACCCAAAATACATAACGACATGGTTACAAATCACAGACGAAACATTGCGGTCGGTGACGAAACATCGAGGTCGCTAGCGGTGACGAAACATCGAGGTCGCCGTCGGTGATAAACCTTGTGTTCCTCATTCTCTACTGGTTCATAAAGAGATAAATACATTTTCTTTTGAACCACCTTTAGCCAAATAATTATTGAGTACCTCTTCAGGAGGGAACTCGAGAAACCCTTAAATACATAGACCTATGATATAATATGATAATAAGCATGATAATGGGATACCGTCACATATATTGTCACGAGAGGAACACTTAGTGAATGTGAAAGACTACCCATTCTAATGAACAACTGAGGAAGAACCACTGAAATTATATGAGACACTCCCTATTAACATCGGGGTAAATCCAGTGGGCATGGGAGAATTAGACGATGGGAGAGATCAATTAAGCAAAATCTCCCTAAAATAGACCATATTAACTACCACATGGGTGGTTTTAGGAGGATTCACTCATTTTGAATGAGCCTCTTATAACTTGAAGAAGAGAAAGCTTAGAGAAATGATGTTGCATGAGTAAAAGCCATGAAAAGAATCTTTCAAGAAAGGCGAACGACCCATTTCCTTTTATTATAAAGAGCTAATTAACAAAATACCTAACTCTCTCATGTACCTTTGTTGATAAGGGTTGTATGGCCAATTATAAAGTGCAAAGGGTCTCAATAGACCAAGGAAGCTCATACAAGATGATGTATGCCAATCTGCTAGAAAGTTTACACTTGAGTCGTGAAAATCTCATTCCATACATAAGGACAACCTCAAAGGGTTCACTGGATCGATAATAAGGTCATGAGGGTATGTTGAATTAATGGTGTCTTTTAGAAGGATGGAAACTAGGAAAACTCTAAAGACTCAATTTATGTTAATTGACTGTAAGTCCATATATAAATACATAATCAGATGTTTCACACTGGCTATCCTGAGGGGAGTTTATTCAAAAGTCAATCTAAAGCAGAAACATCACATGAACAAGCACATCACTATCATTGTAGAGGCGGACTTAGAGGCTTGTCAATCTTGCTTCTTGGCATACCTTAAACTCCAGCAGTAAAGGGTTGACACAAATTTTATTCCTATGGATGTAACCAGGTTTCCTTTTTAGTTGTTAACAAGATGGTGGGTTTTCTCAAGATTTGTTACGATTAGGTTGGACTCATGAAATCCAATATTCCTCAGTTGAATACCAGCTCGGGTTTTCTCCAAACAAGTGCTCTTTGGCTTTTCTTCAACTAAGTCTTAATTTAGTTCTTCTCCAGCTAAATGTGTTTCCTCCAGCCAGGTTATGATTAGGTAGTTGAACAATTTTTGAATTCCACCTCTTCTGGATGTTAATCCCCATGCAGAGATTTATCCATGTTGATCCCCATTAGAGATTGTGCATTATTACTTCAGATGCTTCCTAAGAGAGCAACTTTGTTGCCTTCTAAGAAATATTGATATAGATGTCACCTGTCAGGTTTTCTCTCACATGTGTTGGATATTGATTTAAAATCCCCTACAACTTGACTTTTTGCTATAATGTTAATTTCTTATTTTTCTCCGGCAAGTCCAGGATTACTTTTCTCAGAAATGGCTAGTCCTTAGAGAGTTCTTCTTGTATCTCCAGCAGATATGCTTTGCTTCCCCAGTAGAGCTTGTGTAATTATTTACATGATTGCAATCTCCAATAGATCCATTATTTTCCACAACAGATCTCATCATCCCATTAAGGTGAAGTTTATATGGATTTTCTTATCCTCAGGAAGAGTCAGAAAGATTCGGGTTGTTATGTGCCTAACAAATCCTCTCCATCCCCTTTTTTAGGCGGAGTTCACGTTGTTATCCTCTTTGTAGATTATTGATGTAGAAGATTGATATTTGGGTTTCTCCCCAAGCATAATTTTCCTCTCTCCAGTAAGGTTTGTGCCTTGTGGTAGGACTTATTTTCCTTTGATAACTTTTTTTTATCTCTTACAGGATTTCTTCAGATAAATCCCTAGCAGAATCTCCAGTGATATCTCTATCTTGTTGAGATTAGCCGAGTATCCGGTTGCATTGCGATGTCTATTCACCCTATGTTTATCTTTATGTCTGTTTTGTCAGCATATTCATATTCATACTCATATTCATTGCATGTGCATTGATTTGTTATGCGTAGCACGTTGTTGTTGCATTATGCCTCTTGCATTTTTTTGGTGCTTCCCCGCTCTTTGGAGCTATTATCCCCACACAGTGTGTGTGTCCTCTCTCTAATAGAGTGTTGATCTGTAAGCAGAAAATACATATCCTTTCTAATTCCCTACTGAGTTTATGCCTCGTGGAAGATGTTTGTTTTAGCCTTCCTCCCAAGTTCATTATCTGGATGGAATTAATTCTCAGTTGAGATATTTCCTCATCGGGTTGAGTCTTATTTGGCCGTTTCTTTCCAGCTTGTTCCTGGACTGAAATTTCCAGGTAGATGATGATTTATTTCTTGTCCTACCCAGTGACAAGTAGTTGACCTTTATTTCTTTCTACTACCTAGTGACAGGTAGTCGAGTTTGTTTTGTCCTACCCAGTGATAGGTAGTTGACCTTTACTTCATTCTCCTACCTAGTGAAGGTAGTCGAGTTTGTTTCGTCCTACCTAGTGACAGGTAGTTGGCGGGTTTGTTTCTCCTACCCAGTGATAGGTAGTTGAGTTCTGTTTACCCTGCCTAGTGAGAGTTAGTTGGTAATTTTTCAGTGTGAGTCCATTGCCTTCATTTTTCTACCCAGTGACAAGTAGTCGGTAATGTTTCTTCACCTTTTGAGTATATTTCCTTTGTTTTACCCAGTGACCGAGTAGTAGGTAATATCTCTTGCCCCTTTTAGTTGGTTATCTTGCTTTTTCCCAGTGGCCGGTAAAAATTTATCCTTCCTTCCGAGCTTGTTATTTCCTTCTCCTGCCCAGTGACAAGTAGTCGAGTTTGTTTCGTCCTACCCAGTGACAGGTAGTCGAGTTTGTTTCGTCCTACCCAGTGACAGGTAGTTGACCTTTATTTCCTTTTCCTGCCTAGTGACAGGTAGTCGAGTCTTATTTCTTGTCCTACCCAGTGAAAGGTAGTTGACCTTTATTTCTTTCTCCTACCTAGTTACAGGTAGTCGAGTTTGTTTTCTCCTACCCAGTAACAGATAGTTGACCTTTCCTTCCCCTACTAGTGACAGGTAGTTGGCAGTTTTGTTTCTCTTACCTAGTGACAGGTAGTTGAGTTATGTTTACCTTACCCAGTGACAGGTAGTTGGTAATTTTTCAGTGTGAGTCTGTTGCCTTCATTTTTCTACCAAGTGATAGGTAGCCGATAATGTTTCTTCACCTTTTAAGTATATTGCCTTTGTTTTATCAGTGACTGGTGGCAGGTAATATCTCTCACCCCTTTCGGTTGGTTACCCTTGCTTTTGCCCAGTGACTGGTAAAAAGTTATCCTTTCTTCCGAGCTTGTTATTTCCTTCTCCTGCCCAATGACAGGTATTCGAGTTTTTTTCATTCTACCTAGTGACCGGTAGTCGGTAATCTTTCCTTTTGGACTAATTGCCTTTCTTTTCTACCCAGTGACAGGTAGAAGATAATTTACCACTCTTCTGCAATTGAGTATCTTCGTTATTTTCCCAGTGGCCGGCAGTTGATAGCTCTTCCCTAGTTGAGTTGGCTTTCTTTCCCTTTTTAGAATGGAATCTTACTCTTTTATTTTCCCTTGTGGAATCTCTTTTCTCCTCGACTCCCCAACGTCTATATGTCTGTTTCTTGTGACATATTTTCCCCACATAGGTCTTGTGTTTTGCATATGATTAGTATAATCATATCATCTTGTGATCTCTGAGGACCAAAAATTGGGTTTATTATTATATTTAAGTCTCTTTTATCTAGTCGAGACAAATATGTCAATCTTCATATCTCCGAATAGAAGAAACTTAAATAGGGGCAGCTGTAATACCCTAATTTTTATCCCTAAGATCTCACTCATCATTTGCATCTTTGTATCATAAACAAAATCATACTTGGTTGCCTCCTACCCTCCTCTATGACTTTGTTTATAAGGGAGATCACCAAGCACCCTTGTGTTTCTTGCTTGCTTTATGTTTGTTTATGTTTACTAACACTTAACCAAAATACCAAAAATATGTTTTGTTTCTTTTTGTTTTTGTTATTACATAGGTAAGGAAGACATCAAGGATATCAGGCTTAGTTCCTTGGCACTATTCAGGCTCATTTTGATCAAGAACATCCCATGATTTAATAACTTGTCTCTCAAGAAAGCCAAAGGTTCATGTGTTTATTTACATGCCTTCTTCAATAAGTAAACCTTAAGCCAAGACCAAAAGACGCAGCAAAAAAGCAAATTTTCCACTTTTCACTGATGCAAATCGATTTTCATTATAGTGAAATCGATTGCACACCTTCAAAATGGCACATGATTATAATTTTTTCAGAAGTGCAAATCGGTTTGCACATTAGAGCAATCGATTTCACTACTTCAGTTTGGCCAGAAATGTTTGTTTTCAAGTTCTGCAGCATTTAACTTTTGATGGCACTTACATTGATTCATTCTTACATTAGAAAGAACATTTTAGAGCAGCAAAATCATCGCAAAAATAATTCCCCTACATAATCACAATTATTTCCATCCTACACCCTCATTTAATCACACATATGTACCACTTTATCTTTGATTTTCAATCCAAGCCTAAAATATATAAATAAAATCTTTATTTCATTCATTCTTCAAGCTTTTTATATCCAAATTCACCTTGTCAAAATTCCTTCTCACTATCTTAATTTTCTTCATCTACCCAAATTCACTAAAGTTCTTCCTCCATTAAAGTTAGTAAGCTTTTCATTGAAGCTTACTAATATTTGAGCTAAACCTTCATCCAAACACTTCATCACCATCAAATTGTGTAAATCAAAGCTTTGGAGATTGGTTCTTGAAGTTGATTTGAAGAAAATCTAGATTTGGAGTGGTAAATCTCTAGATTCGTCATTGTGGAGCTTATTTTAAACTTTTCACACGGTGATCCTCTGTTGATCTGTGTTACTTGATTCTTTGAGCTAAATTTGTGATTCCAATGGTGTTAATTGCTCTTAATTTGATGGAATTTTCATGCTCACTTGCATCCATGATCATGAGGTGTTTGAAGTAATGATTGATCATGGTTTTTCCTCTTAAATAATGTTTTGGTGCTATCATAGGAGGTGGAAATGATTTTGCACCCCTGTGCAATTGATTTGCTCTGTGTGTTTTGGCCTGGATTTGTTGTCTGGTGAAGCTAGCGGGATACTACCTGGGTGAATCTCACACTCAAAGATACAACAGAGTCACCATCAAACTTTATTTAGTCCCAAAGGGAAGAGAAACAGGAAAATATCGATAAAACTCAAGGGAAGAGAAATGGGAAAGGGGTTGGTTATGCGAAAGGAAGGTACTAGCACCTTAAGCATCCGTCGTACCCGACGAGAACCATTTTGATTACTTCTAGGTTTGGATGGGTTATCTATCTAAAGGCTTCTATCTAAAAAGAAAGGAAACAGAGGAAAGGAAAAGGAAAAGAACGTGCTCGTGGAGGATTGGGGCCCTCGTGCCTACGTACCCTCATAGTGCAATGAGGAAGTCAGAGCTCTGTAGTTCAGGGAACCAAGGAAAAGAAGAAGATATGGATGAACCAGAGGGACAGAAGAAGAAGATGGAGGAAGGTGGCTTTCCAATATTTCAAAATCTTGTACCTATGTACCCTCATAGTGAAATAAGGAAATAAAAGCCAACGTAGTTCGGCGAACCAACGCTAAAAAAAAGAAAAGGAAATGGGACGACGTCGAAGCCAAGAACAAAAAGAGAAAGCAATACCCAACAGGGGGAACGCAAGAGAAGTGGTGTCAAAACCAAGAAAGAATAAAAAACTCTGCTGAGGCACTCAAAAGAGAAATGGTAGCTCCACTAGGGAACACTGAAGAATATGGATGACTCCACTAGGGAGAAAACAAAAGAATGGGGACATGGCCGGGGAAAAAAGACAAGAATCGAGATAAAAGATAAGATCTACAGAGAGCTCGGTACATTATCTGACAGGAAGTGATTAACCAAAGAAAAACAAGAGAAAGATTCTGTAGGGAAAGCCAAAAGGTTGGTGTCGACAGACGGACTGCGAGGGACCAGAAGAAAGAGAGTAATAAACCAAAGAAAGGTGTTAACTCTGAGAGGATTGCGGTATATTAACTGATAAACAGTGGTTAACCGAGGAAAGGACATGGTTTTAACTGGTAGACAGTGATTAAACAAAAGACGAGTGTGGAACCAAGCAAAGGTTGTGACCCAAAGTATGGTACGCTGACTGAACAAACAGTACTCGACCAAAGGAAAGGGTATTCAAACCGAACAAAGGTTACTAACCCAAAGCTGGAAGTATTTGAACCAAAGAAAGGTTGCTAACTGCAAGGGATTTGGTATCTAACAGACAGCTGTGATTGACCGAAAAGAATGAGTGATTAACCAAGAGAAGGTGATTGACTCAAAAGAAAATTGGTTTTAACGGACAGGTCATGATCAACCAAGGAATGGGTGATTAACTGGAAATGATGATTAACCCAAAGAAAACTCAGTGTCAACAGACAGATTGTGATTAACCGAGGAAAGGAAAATGGTGTTTAACTAACAGGTGCCGCAAGTGCGAAAAAGCCTGGGAAACAGACTAAACAGTATTTATCCCAAAGAGAGGGAAAGGAGACGATTGAAAAAAACCTAAAAGAAAGGGAAAGACAAGGTCATCGCAACTAAATCTTGGGTTCGGGAGTCGGTTACGCAAGGGGAAGGTATGAGAACCCCTCACGTCCGTTGTACTCAACGGGATCCATACTTATTGTCTAATCTATGGGTGAAAAAAGCTACCTAAAAACCTACTTCTAAACGGAGGTGGAAAGAAAGAACAAACTAGATAGGACATCGTCGCACTATGCCTATGTATTCCTTCGTGCAATGGGAAAGTCAGAGTCAACGTAGTTCGGGAAACTACGGGTGATGGGGGGAGGTTGCTTGCCAAGACATCGCGGTCTAGTGCCTACGTATCCTCATCTGGTATGAGAAATCAGAGCAAACATAGTTCGGAAAACTACGGGACAAGGATGATTAAGTATTTTATGAGCAATGTTACATCTCCATTCTAGCAGTTAGGGACGATGCCTGTTTGCGATAGAACGGAAACATAACACACTCTTTCTAAAAATGAGGTTTGAAAACAATCCCGAAGGATGAAAAGGTTTGATTTTTATTTGTGTTTTTTAGAAGAAGTGAATTGAGTTAGTTTGTAACTCATGTTGCACTAAAGATTATGAGATGAGAGCGAATGCGTCGCATATCGCCCAAATGGTATACGCTAAACACTCTAGATAATGTGAAGAGAGACCTCCCCACTTATCATTCCTCATGTGCTTAAAGCTCGTAACGTAAAACACTCGTCATCCTTTATTAGGTGTCTTAAAAGAGTTTAGGATGAGAAGAGAAGACACAAGACTCTAAAGGGGACTAAGAAACCCTAATGTTATCATGCAAAGTGGTTCTAAAGTTGGGATAGAAAAGGGGACTACCTAATGTTATCATGCAAATGATTGAAAGCCTAATGTCTCTCCTACTCCTATCTTAAACAGAGGGTATAGGAATCCTAAGGGATCATGTGAACAAGCACAAGTAAACACAATGCATAATCAATTACAGATGAAAATAGAAAGAAAGACTTAAACAAGCCTATGCAAGGTGGAAAGAGATATGCAAAAGCAAACAAAATATGCAAACATGAAACATTCATCAAAGACAAACACAAGTCACACACAAGTCAACAAGATGGATGACTTAAACAAGTCAAGAAAGATGAGAGGGAATGAGAGAAGCAAGCTCCTACAATCAAATGCCATCAACATCACAAGAAGAGAGGTGCTAAACAAAGAAACACAATCAAAGAAGTGAGGGGAGAAGTGGAGTGGGGAAGCAACCACGTCAAGAACATATCAACCAAACACTCACTCATGATCAAATAAAGAAAAGCACCCAAACAACTCAAAAGAAGTTCAAATGTTCACAACATCCTCAAAATGAAACAAACATCACCAAGGCATCATGAACAAGCACATAACCATCAAGGTCATAAGTGAACTTAAGTGATGTACCTCAAATTCAAAATCAAGTCATCAAGTACACACAAGAATGATCAAATCAAATTGAAGGACCAAAGTCCATACAACCATCTCACACTTCAAACATAAGTGGAAATTCTTGATGAAACTTGCCTTTCTCACGCAGCTACCAAACTCTGATCATTAGGGTTCACCTCTTTGCTTAAATATGAGGGCCTAAGCTTGTCCATGCAGGCCCATGTTGGGTAACCAAGTTGTTTGACATTTTTGTCCAAAAAAATCAATGTTGTGTGTACACGGGTTATGGCCTCTTATGCAATCCTCTTGGTCAGCGATTTAGGACTATAGAGTGTGTGGAAATGAATCATGGTGGTTTGGATTATAGATAATGAGTTCACACCAAGTTTTGAACTATTACTTTTTATGGCATGAAATTTAAAAAATGACTTGAAAAGTGGTTCTATGTTGGCTCAAATTGGGTAAGGAGTATCATGCACATGATATTGTGATGGTAAGGCATCAAAAGTTCAAAAATCAATTCATTTGGTGACTTGAAATGGAAGAAATTCATTCAAGGTCCAAATGTTCAAGTTTTCACCTTTATCATGGCTTAAATGATCTCTCAATTCATCCAAGGTTATGGATTTTGAGTTCATGATGAAGTTAAGGTAATGTGACACAACTTTCATGTGGCATGAGTTTGGATTAGAGGTTTTGAAATGGATGAAAATGGTCTTTGAAGTGAATGACCTAAAGCTTGGTTTCCAAAAATACCCTTGACTTGAGAAAGCTATAACTAGAGCTACACACATGAGAATGATGAGTTCTAGCACTTTTTAGAAAGCTAAGACAATGGGGAACAACTCTCATGTTTGATATAAAATGAGACAAGACTTGTATCATAGTGAAGAATGCCTTGGAAGTGAGCTATCTTTGAATTCCTCTAAAATCTCTTCATTTGGTGACACCAACTTGTAGCAATCATAACTTGAGATGTATGAATCCAATGGATGAGTTCTTGTACTCAAAAGAAAGCTTGAAATATGAGGAACAAGTCTCATGTTTGATAGAAAATGAGGTAAGACTTGTATCATAGTGAAATTTGTCCTTACGTGCTTCTACTCATCCTCAATATAGGAAATGATACCCACACACCAACCTTCTCCTCTCAAGGAGCGTTGAGATCCAACTCTGATGATGATGAACTCTTGATGACTTGAAAATGTACCCTTGCTTGAGCTTGAACATGAAACTTCTCTCTTGAGTGGAAAATATAACACCTTGATCCCCTGTCTAGAACCAATGCTATTCACAAATGCAAATGTTAAATGCTATGAAACACAAGCCAAGAAAAAGGAATTGAATAACAAATCTCAAGGGAAATCAAGGACGGATTGACCACAATAGAAAAGGGAAACACAAGGACAAGGCTATTTCCAAAGTGGAGGTAAGGGTGCAAGTGATCAAGGATCGAATCGATTGGGGGAGCAGGGAAATCACAGTAAGGAGATAGAGGTGACTATTCCAGGCATAGGGTCATTCGTCCCTTACCCAAAATAGCCAGAATGAGTGTAGGAATTCTCCATTCTCATTCCTTCTCTAACACCAAAGTGTTTGCAAGAAATGAAACAAACAACACAACTGCGCAAAATTCGTACAGTGCTCCAATGCGTTGCAAATATTCAACTCCGCGGGGGAAAAGAGAGAACAAAGCTCAAAAAGATCCAAAGGAGGAGAAAAAGGGAAGATTGACTAATCAAAACAAAGTTTCGATTAATTAATCAAAGGGAAAATATGTGCTAACAATTTTCCAAAGGGATGAAAAATCGTTAAAGCAAAAAGGAAAATTATTGATTAAACAAGATTAAGTTCATTCCAAAGAGGAACAATTCTTAATGCAAGCAAGAATGGAAGTGTAAAACACTACCAAAGTCAATTAGCATGCATCACAAACCAAGTAATCACGTGATCAAAGATTAGGCAAAAATGAACATATTCATACAATGTCAAAAATGCAAACAAATGTGAAATCGATAAATTGGGCATTGGAAAATGCACAAGTATGCTTCAAACAGAAGTTAAACATCCATAAACATCAAGCATATCAATCCATGGGAGTTGAAAGAGGAAGAAATGACAAATATACATGAAAATGCATAAAAATGGCCTTTTGGGCCAGTGTTAATCGATTAACACTTTGCTTGTGCAAAAGTTTTAATCAATTAACCCTTTTAAAAACAGGAAATTTCGCTGAAAAAATACATGGTTAATCGATTAATAATTTGCCTGTGCAAAAGTGTTAAACGATTACATTGAGACAGAGCTTGAATATTGAGTTTCCAAAAGCACTTTTGTCCAATTTTGATTTGTGCAATCCTTCACATGTTAGGGCAAACAATCATGCATGGAAATCAAGTCCAAAAATAACAAATAAGCACTTATGAAATCAATTAACACATCAAGAATGAAAATAAAATCATGGCATAATCAATTCACAAACAAGAAAAACATCGAAACTACATCGCAAACGATATAGTAACGATCAAAACAGTGAAAAAAGTGAGAATTAACCAACCTAAAAGGCTGGGATTTGCCTTGGATGTTGTTGCAAAGGGAATATGATGAAGATACTCAAATAAATCTAGAGAAAATAGAATTTTCAATCGATCTGTAGCGAAACCGAGCAAATTCCGAAGAAAACTCCAAAATTACACCAAATAAGCTTGAAGTAATCACTTGAGATGAATTCGAATGCAGTATAACTCCATAAAAGCAACAAGAATTTGCAAGATGATGATGGTTAAGTTGAAGAAAAAGCACTTCCAATGAAGAAGTTTCTACTCTTTAATGGAGGTTTTGGATAAAAGTGAAGAAGATTATGAGTAGAAGTTGCAAAAAATTTAGAGAGAATGTGAGAGAATTGAGAGTGTTCATGTGTGAAAATTTAAGAGAATGATTGAAGATGAAAAAATAATCTCTTGTGAAATGGTGATGATTTGTTTATAGATTTTTTCTTCGGAGTTGCTAGGTTCGGAGTAAGCTTTGGATGTAGCCTTGGAACTAGCCTTGGAGTTAGTTAGCCTCAAATCACTGAGTTGGAGGTTAACTCAATTAGTTAGGTAGTTGACTCGGTAACCATACTAATGTAAACTTGAATCTAAGGGCTCTCATGTTTGGAAATGAAGAAACATGGTGGTCTCAATCCAAATTAATGTATTGGAGCAAATGCCTTGAAGTGTTTAGAAATGTCTTGAAGTGCCTAGAGTTGTCTAGAATGTTCCACACAATGCTAGAACAAAGTAGACCCTAAAAATGAGAAGTGGAAGTTGTTGTCTTGAAAATGCAGCAGATTCTGCAAATTTTGCAAGGGTTAATCGATTAACCCATTTGCACTAGAAAATGGTTAATTGATTAACCAGACTAAAACTTGCTCGATTTTGCTTCAAAAATGATGTTGTGGTCATGGCTCTGATTTTCGGCTTCTTGCTCTGGTGAATAGGTATAGAAACCTTTATTTTGTGCGTGTTTTGATGATGTGATATCTTTGAGAGGATGTGACTTATCGGACTCGAAGAACCTGAAAGTTCCTGCAACAAAGATCACAGAGAAAAATCGAATGCGTATGCCAGCGATGCAAATGCATATGCTCATGTAAAAGCAAAATGGGAGGTTAAATTTCCGGTTACGAAAGCTGCCCCTATTTAATCTTCTTGAACCTGAATGTTTGAATTGCATTAACTCTTCGATTATTCGAGGTGGAATAGGATTAAATAAAAGAGTAGCTCAAAAGATTTGGTCGACGGAGACTGATGGAAAAACAAAGAGACTGCTTAAGAGGAAAGTTTGGTTGAGATCTGCTGGGGAGATAAATCAGTCAAAAGGGAAGTATGCTATGATGCTCAACAGTCACATGATGCTTGATATCATGCTATGCAGCGAAAAAGGTTGGGATGTGATTTTGCAAGCAAATAGAGGTGTTAGTAAAATGAACTCAACATCCTCAGCTGGGGAAAAAGCTTAGAAATCTCAGACTTCCATGCTATTACCAACACTATTGCTGGCGAGAAAAGAACCTTCCAACCATAGCTGACTCTAGTTGGAGAGTGAAGGAATCATGGATGATCTTCTACTAATCGACCCTTCATGGGGAAGAACAAAGTCAAGATGATCAAAACGGAATGAAGCCATCACTGCTGGGGAATGATAATCTCAATCTGCTGGGATGTTGCGAGAATTTATGCTCTTACTGGGGAAGAGCAAACAAGTCTCTGCTTGGGGATATGGCTCTACTGAGGAAATGAAAGATAAATCCTTTCAAAGAACCAATATGATGCTCATTGGTGAAATTATGGCTCTACTGAGGAGAGGAAAGGTATAGAATCCTTCCAAAGAACCATACTGGTTCTTGCTGGGGAAAACAAAATAGCCTTCTCAACCAACCATGATATTATTCACCGGAGATCAAATTTGCAAAGGAAAACTACCAATCTTCACTTGATGATTTTCGGTAAAGCATGCAATGCATAAAGTTTTCCTGGTTGATTTTAGCTTTTTTTTATTCTCAACGCTTTATAGCATTATGTGATCACATTGTTTAATTTGCAAATAAAATACTAAAAAGAGACCAATGAGAAATCAAAGGGTAAATTTTATTGAATGTAAAAAGCTTTTGTACATAAGATGTGCACAAGGATGTAAAAATCCTTGATGAGTAAATTTACAATAAATTGAGAAACAAAGTAAATGGCAATGGGAAATTTGGCTTTGCATTGATTACAACATTGGCTACCATCCTCTGTAAGTCTAAGTTCCAACATAGTGCGCCAGTTGATGATGATTTGACTGATCATTTACCGTATGAGGTCTAGCTATGACAAAGACAGGCTCAAGTGTTCATAGTCAAATGCCTTTATCCCTAATTTTTGCATGAATATTTTCTATTTTTTTCGTCCACTAGGATACCCATTTTTGCCTAAGTTTCCCTTTCGGGTTTTCAACTTAGCGGGCTATTATTGTTTTTTGTTTTGTCCCTAACTTTTGAATGGACACTTCTTTTTTTGGTCCACATGGACACCCATTTTTTTCTAGATTGCCCTTGCGGATGCCAATCTATCGGGATTTTTATTCATCATTTTTTTAGGCATAATATTTTTTGACTGTGTCGGAGTTCACAGGATGTGGCAACTCCTCCCCATCCATGGTGGTGAGAATCAAAGCTCTGCCTGAGAAGGCATTCTGGACAATAAAAAGTCCTTCATGATTGGGATCCGAATGAACAGGAGAAAACCTCTTAAGCACGAGTTCGCCTGCGTGGAACGCTCGAGGAAGAACTTTCTTGTTAAAAGCTCGCTTGAGACGTCTCTGATACAATTAACCGTGGCACACGGCTGTCAGGCGCTTCTCTTCAATGAGATTCAGTTGGTTGTATCTGGATTGAACCCATTTAGCTTCATCAAGACCTTCGTCCATGATGACTCTAAGCGAGGGAATTTCGACTTCAATGGGTAGAACAACCTACATACCATACACAAACGAATATGGAGTTGCCCCTAGTAGAAGCGCGAACTGAAGTTCAATAGTCGTGCAATGCAAAGGGAAGCATTTCATGCCAATCCTTGTAAGTCTTGACCATCTTCTGGACAATCCTCTTGATGTTTTTGTTTGCTGCTTTGATGGCACCGTTCATCTTGGGTCGATATGGTGAAGATTTGTAGTGCTCGATTTTAAATTCTTGACACAACTCCTTCATCATTTTGTTGTTCAAGTTGCTCGCATTGTCAGTGATAATATTTTTAGGAATACCATAGCGACAAATTATCTCTTTCTTGATGAATCTGGCAACCACTTAGCGTGTGACATTTACATAAGAAGTAATTTCAACCCATTTGGTGAAATAATCGATAGCAACTAGAATAAAGTGATGACCGTTGGAAGCCTTCAGCTCGATCATTCCAATCATATCAATACCCCACATAGAGAAGGGCCAAGGAGAAGTCAGAACATTCAATGGAGTTGGCGATACGTGAATCTTGTCACCGTAGATTTGGCACTTGTGACATCTTTTGGCAAAGTTGTAACAATCTACCTCCATTATTGTTCAGTAATACCCAGCTCGAAGGATCTTTTTAGCCATGGCAAGACCTTTGGCATGTACACCCTCATAACCTTCATGTATGATCCTTATGATTGTGTTTTCTTTGTGTCTATCCATGCATCTGAGCAACACACATAATCATAATTCCTCTTGTACAGTACACTACCACTCAAGAAGAACTCGGCATAAAGCTGTCTGAGAGCTTTCTTATTAGTTATAGTGATACCTTCAGGATATTCTTGTTTTTCCATATATCTTTTGATTTCGTAGAACCAAGGCTTGTCATCAGACTCATCCTCGATTACAAAACAATGTGCTAGTTTGTTCAAATGATTAATGCAGATAGCAGAAGCTTCGTTCTTCCACTTGACTTTGAACATGGATGTCGGGGTGGCAAGAGCATCAACTAGTTGATTTTCTTCCCTAGGAATATGATGAAAAGAGATTTCATCAAAGTAGGAAATCAATTTTGTGATGTATTTTTGGTACAGAACCAGCTTGAAATCCCGAGTCACAAATTTTCCTCTAACTTGGCCAATCACCAAATTTTCCGCTTCAATACCGTAGGTAAATGCTTCGTATTCATCCATATTGTTGGTTCATTCAAAGCATAATCTGGCGGTAAAGGGAAGGTGAAAGCATGTCGAAGAGATGAGGATAACATCAATTCCACGACCTTTAGCATTGGCAGCACCATCGAATACGAGCGTCCATCGCGCCCCTGGTTTGGGTGTTATATCAGGGTCTAGAGTCTCATAATTTCTGATGAACAGAACATCTTCTTCAGAAAAGTCAAACTTCATCTGTTGATAACCTTCCACAGGTTGATGAGTAAGGTAGTCAGATAAGACGCTCCCTTTTATTGCTTTCTAGGTAACATGTTGAATGTCATACTCAGTCAACAACATTGCCACCGAGCAATTGGTCCATAGACAGCAGACTTTTCAAAAATGTACTTTATCGGATCCATCTTGGATATCAATAAAGTAGTATGGCAAATCACGTATTGTATTAGGCGTCGAGCAACCCAAGTTAGAGCACAACAAGTTTTCTCTAATAGTGAGTATTTGGTCTCACAATCATTGAACTTCTTGCTCATATAGTAAACTGCATGTTCTTTTCTGCCAGTACCGTCATGCTGACCTAATACACATCTAATTGATTCATCGAGCACAGTGAGATACATAATTAAAGGCCTACCAGGAACCGGAGGTACTAAGATCGGTGGTTCTTGCAAATATTTGTTTATCTTGTCAAAAGCTTCTTGACAATCATTGTCCATTCAACCGATTGATTTTTCTTAATAATTTGAATATTGGTTCGTAGGTATCCATCAGATGAGAAATGAATTTGGAAATATAATTAAGTCGGCCTAGAAAGCCACAGACTTTTTTTTCTGTTTTGGGAGGCGACATGTTCTGAAGTTCCCGAACCTTGTCAGGATCAACTTCAATGCCCTTCTAACTTACAATAAAGCCCAAAAGTTTGCCTGATCGAACTCCAAAGGTACACTTTGCTGGATTCAACCGTAATCTAAATTTACGGAGCCTGTTAAACAAAATTTTCAAATGGCCCAGATGATCATCTTCAGTTCTAGATTTGGCAATCATAATGTCCACATAAACCTCAATCTCTTTATGGATCATATCATAAAAGATGGTTTTCATGGCACGCTGGTATGTTGCCCCTGCATTTTTCAGACCAAATGGCATGACTTTGTAGAAATATGTACTCCATGGCATGATGAAAGTGGTCTTCTCCATATCAGCTGGGGACATCTTGATCTGATTATATCCTGAGAAATCGTCCATAAAAGAAAAGACAGAGAACTGCATTGTGTTGTCTACCAAAACATCAATATGAGGCAGAGGGAAATCATCTTTCGGGATTACCTTATTGAGATCTCGTTAGTCCAAACATATTTGTACCTTTCCATCTTTCTTCAAAACCAGGACGATGTTGAGAATCCATTCGGGATACTCGGAAGTGGCTAGAAACCCAACGTCAAACTATTTTTTACCTCTTCTATACTTTTAAGTGCCATGTGGGTTCTGGTCCTTCTAAGCTTCTGCTTGACAGGAGGACATTTAGGCTTGAATGGCAAGTGATGTTCAACGATGTTGGTATCTAAACCAGGCATATCTTGATAAGACCAGGCGAAAATATCAACATACTCTTTCAATAACTTGACCAACTCAGAGCGAACATGCTTAGCGAGGGATGCCCTAATCTTGACTTCTCTTCTGACATCATTAGTACCAAAATTGATAACTTTCACCAGATTTTTGTGTGGCTGAATCTCTTTCTGCTCGTGCTCAAGTAGCCTTGCTAGTTCAGCCAGTAATTCACAATCTTCCTCACCATCTTCTTCGGCTTGGTTAATTGGAATCCCAGAATTATAACGGATGCTTGCCAAGTTGTTATCAATGCAATTATTTGTTCTGCATGTTTATGAATTATGTTTAGAATGAGCTATTTGAAAGGTGAAAAATAAAAGAAACTTTTCCATTTATTTATTTGTGAAAAGTAAAATAAAGAAAGAAAATAAAGCATGATTCGAATGCAAATTTTTTTTATTTATTGTTCACATAATGTTTCAAAAGCGTGAGGCCCTTACAAGTTATCCACTCGTCTCGGGCGAGAACGAGGGAACACGAAAACAAAATGCATTACATGTTTATGGGAAAAACCATGAGAATCACAGTAGATGTCCAATTGTTGAGCTTGAAATCCGGCAGACACTGCATCATCAATAGCTGACACAATACCCCCTTCTTCAAATCCTGCGCTTATGAACTTGATCAAGTTGCATTTCTGATGACTGCGTGAGCTAGCTTACTGATCAAGATGGTAGCCCAATCCAAAGTGATCATGCTTTTCAACCACATTCAGGATTTTCCCCCAGCCAGGAAAGACACCTCTCTCAATGGTCTCTTTAGCATTCTTGACTAATGACATGGCCATTTTCAGTAATCTACTAGAATTGATGGAAGCGGAGCTGACATCTTCAAAATCGAGACATTGCAATGGCACTTCAGCTATGCCTTAGACCCCCCCCCCCTTCCAAACCAATAGCAGCGCTTTTGTAGCGTAATATTTGTGACCTTTAGCAGCGCTTTTATGTAAAAGCGCTGTCTAATGTCCTAGATTTTAAAAAAAAAAATTTATAAAATATTCACCCTGTTTTGTATATTTTACCAACAACCTGCTTATATTACACAAACCTGCTTATAATTCAGGCCTTTATTTCAGCACTTTGGCCTTATAAATAAAATTCAAACTTTGGCCTTAAATATACAATTCAAACTTTGGCCTTATATGTACAATTCAAAACTTTGGATACATTGTAACTCATGACTTTGTTCATAAACATTTTAATATACACATAAACCTGTTTAAATATGTTACAACAAAATTCGATCCTCAGAATTACAACAACACAAATACATTGAATTCACATATAATTACAAGTCTTCCAATCCGATAACTCTATACAATTCTCAACCCAAGAATAAATTGACACCATTCCTCTTTAATTTCTTCCAATTTTGCTTTCGTGTAAGTAGCGCACTTGAGTTCATCATAATACTACATAATATAACAGATCAAATCAGATTTAAGTTTAAAACTAATTACTCAGATGAAGTATCGGATAATTATCAAAATGAATCATATAACATATAATGAATTGATCCATACCAGGACTGGAATCTCAAGTTGACTAGAAAGAATAATTTCCCTCATAAAGCGCAATACAAAATATCCACAGTCAATACCATTGCGCTGCCGAGGACACTATAAATGGAAAAAACAAACGAACATTTATCCGGATATATAGTTTAAATAGTTTTATCAAGTAGAAACATGCGAGAATATACCTCTACTCTGATCCAGTTGATGTTGTTAGCCTTACTTTTTGGCACCGTTGCATCTCTTTGTGCTCTGAATATTTGTATAACTCTAACATAATATAAACGCATATTTAGAACAATGTCACATAATAAATAAAGATATATAATTAAAGACAACAGTATATGTCATCACTTACGTATCAACAAAGTTCCTCAGATTTTCATATTTTGTTGTATCGCCATCCAATGAATCTATATAATACACTATTTCTTTCGTCGGATTAATTGCGATCAACAACCAATGTCCACTATAAAATAAGACAACAGTTTAGACGGATATGTTATATATATAGAAAGGGAAAAATCGAAAAATTATAAATGAATTTAGAATAAAATCTAACCCATGGCCAATGTTATATGGCAACAAGAACAACTTCTCCGTAGTCGCGCGCATAAATCTCTGCACTGTGTACTCTTTGACTGTATCTGGTGACTGGTCTATTATACGTGAGTTGACACAGCTAGCAGATAAGAATGCGAATACTTAAGTCAATTCATTCGGGACCAATAACTTGTCATATAAGAACCTAAAAAAACATAATCAACATTAGAATATTAAGTTAAACGAGCAAATTTTAAAATGTTCAATTATTTAATTAAAATGGATCGAAGTACCTGATGTATGAATGCATAACACCGACGCCCAGTTCAGAATGGTTGAAAACCTGATCAAAATCCTCCTTAGCAATTGTTTCGGGATATTCAAAACCGAAAATACCTGCCTCCATATGTATTTGACGGACGCCACCCTCAGGCACATCTGATGTTCCGACATATGTTTCAAGGCACATCCTAAATCGAGGAACAATTGCTTTTCTGGGAACCTTGGAAGTTTCAGGCATCTTACTCTTGCTGACTTGTTGCGACTGCTGATCATGAACCTAAAAGTCATATATAAGTTCAGTAATTAATATTGTATAACAAGATAGTCATGTAACTGTAGTAGTACCTGTTTCTTTGATGCAGCTGAATCGGTATCCCGCACAATAATTCTATCATCTTTTGATTTGGATTTTGTAGGAGTCTAAGATCATCATGTAAATAAGAAAATGTAGATGTAAGAATAACTTTCATGTATGAATCATAAAACATTTGAGTATTAAAAGGTTCAACCTACCTCATCATCTATGCAAATCAGATTTGCCGGCCATGCCACATACGATCCTACTGCGTCTCCCACCACTGTTGCGCCTGAAATATCATCTGGTATAGGCAACAACGCACTCCCCTCTAATGCAATATCAATAGATACTTTCAAAAATCCAGAAGGGAGCGGTTTGTGGTGAAGTAAGTCTCCCAGAAAGTTATGCACCTTTCCCTTGCCAACCATTCGATGAGTAGGTGACGATAAATATAGCCGGCAAAGTGAAATGCCCTAAACAAATAATGATCAGTTAATGTGTCAATTAAGTAAAGTGTGCTAAATTAATTTCAATGTAATATATACAATTACCTCTGGAAGCTTCTGTGGACAACCGGTACTATCTTTGTCCCTAGTAGCTCTACCCTCTAGAGCGCGTCTTTCCGCCATGTATCTCTCCTTATCCTTCTGTAATTCACGGATTTGCGCTTTCAATTCCTCCAAAGTCTCCATCACTTCTTTATTGGTTGGATTTTTTTTCTTTGGCTGCTTATACAGTTTGGATGGAGTGACACCAAATCCCTTACCCCTCACACGCCCAGAATACTCAGGAATATTCAGCACCCGGCTCAGTAAGCTCCTGCAATCATTGTCCTCGGCGGGAGTTATGATCTGGGACAGAGTCTCCTGAAATATAGATAAAAACATATATAAATATATTACACACTTTTGATCAGTTACTGACAAAGATAACGTTGTACTTACACATTGTTCAAAGACTTGTTGAACTTCATCCTGAACGACTCCATCTCGTCCCACACGGGCAGCCTTCCATACAACATGGTCCGGAAGAGATGTCGCATCACTCTTCTCCTCTTCCAACTACGCATTAAGACGGATAATAAAGCATTGTATCCTATTATATATACTTACTATTTTTTGTAAATATATTATATTAAAGCATTTATATGTACTTACTATTTTTTGTTCTAATCGTGCATATCCCAACCGGCCCTTTCTGTATGGATATGCGAGATTTGATGCCCGTTGACGATTTACGCCACTAACAACCTGAAAAAACAAGTTTATCAGAACTCCTGTACATGGAAGAAGTATATACTATTGGAAGTATATACCCGTTGACGATTTGATGCCCTTTCTGTACTTACTTCAAATTCTTTTGATCTTCGCTTTGCAACAAACGTCTCCCATTCTTCCTCCGAAATCAAATCCGCGTACTTCATCGGATGCTCTGAGTCAACAAAGTTTGCTTCAGAATCTTTTAGAAACTTGTTTGTTAAAAACGCTCTAAATCCCCTCAAGCGTTTTCCGGCCAATTGAATACAATATTTTCTCCTACGATCTTCAATATTGAAAGATCTCTGCAAACAAACACACATACATATAACATGTTAGTATATTTAATTTAAAGGCGTAAATGTCAACAATAATTAAACAATTCCAATATTATACCTGAATCTCGGTCCAAATCTTATCTTTAGTCGGTTGTAATGAAACAATTCTCCAATTATCGCAAGTAATCGGAACTTGCGAACGTACAAGTGCTCCGATGTAACTTGTTAGCAACGCACCGTTAGGCTCAACTAACTGGTCTCTTTCATTCCAATGGACATCATACTTTACTCCTTTATCTCTCGCACGGATGATTTTTTTCATAATTGTTATGCCTCTTTTAATATCGCCTTCCACGTCTTTTGTTGTTTGTTTTCCATCATGTGATGTTTCCTCGTTGCTGGCCATAATATATATACCTGTAATTCAGAAAAACCAAAGTATCAAATGAATGACATGCAAATATGTAAATAACAAATATATACATAAGAAATGTGTAAATAAGAAAAACATGGTATAAATAAGAAATAACAAAAACATGGTATAAATAAGACATGTGTAAATAAGAAAAACATGTTACAAGTACCGTTAACATCTCTTTCTTTTTTTCGTTGTAACGGGGTTTACTTGTCTCTTAACAACACGGACAGATGGATTGATCCAAATTCCCTCGTTATGATCATTTCTAATATATGATTCGTCCGCTCTAATATTCTCATCTGGATCATCTATAATATAAGATTCATTCTCAACATAAACATCCCCCTTTTCTCCAATGTTATCATCGATTACTTTTTTGGAAAAAAGAACTATAGACCATTTCGTACTTGTCGGATCAGTGACATAAAACACTTGTTTAGCTTGCGTGGCTAGAATAAAAGGCTCATCTTTGTACCCCACCTTATTAACATAGATAACATCATGTACTTACGCTTCATACATAGCCATGGAGGTAGGTTATAAATCATAATAATTACAGGCCAGGTGGAATGTGAGATGCTCTGAAGACCATGCGGATTCATTCCATCCGTCGATAATGCCAAGCGAAGGTTTCTAGCTTCTTCTCCAAAATCAGGATAATCATTATCAATTTTCATCCACTGTGGTGAATCTGCCGGATGTCGATACTTCCCATCTACAATTCTATCATCTGCATGCCAAGTCAGGTGTTTTGCATCTGTTTCACTACGAAACATGCGTCTGAATCTCGGAATTATAGGAAAATACCATAATACTTTTGCTGGTGACAACTTTTTCTTATACCGAGATACACCGCATTTAGGACACTCGTTTAATGATGCATATTCATTTCGAAACAAAATGCAATCATTTGGACAAGCATGTATCTTATCATAGCTCATGCCAATAGAGCATAACATTTTTTTAGCTTCATAGGTTCGATTGGGAAGAACATTATCCTCCGGAAGCATCTCTTGAAGTAGGGCTAACAACTCTGTGAAACTTTTATCCGACCATCCATTACCCGCCTTTAAATTGTATAACTTTAATACCGCGGACAATCTTGTGAAAGTAGTGCAACCTTTATACAACGGTTTCTCTGCATCGCTTACCAACCTCTCAAACATCTTGGGACAATCTTGAAGATCTTCTCCAAGTGCTTCTGCAATCTCTTCGACTCGATCACAATCATATGTATCTCTGCCATTGTCCTTTGAAGCACATGTCGTATTATTCCGGGGTTCAACATTCTCGTTACTTATCTCACCATGTAATGTCCAACATGTGTAACTTCGATCAATTACATGTCTCATTAAATGAGATTCCAACTGAACGGCGTCAATTCGACGCCCATAACAGCAACCTAAGCAAGGACATGTGATCCTACTGGGGTCTTTGGCGTGTTCAACAGCAAACTTAACGAATTTCGATACCCCATTCTCGTACTCTTTAGACAATCGATTGGAAGACATCCATTTTTTATCCATACTAATTGAGTAGTCTAAACTAAACTAAGAAAGTTAAACAAATGCAGAGAATACCTGTAAAGAAATCACTAACTTCTAAGAAAGCTACACAGTAGGATGCTTCGAAACGATCACAACCTTGCTCTTCACAGGTAACCCCTATAACAGACAAAATTAATAATATCATCAGCATTAAATAATTTTTCAACTAACAGTAAATATATGAAATTAACAAATATATGAAATTAACATCAACAACGAGATTAACAAATATATGAAATTATTCGAGTAAGTTAATTTTTCAACTAACAGTAAATCAACAATATTTAATCCTTTTGGTGTAAAAGAATGCACGACAAACATGATCTTATTTTTGAAAAGCTCTTGATTTCTTTCTAAAAAATTATACTAAAATATAAATCATTTTATAATACCAATAAATCATATTATTATTTTATCTATTTTCTCATATTAACTAATAAATCTCATATACATCTCATATTAACTAATTATTTATATCTTCTCATAACTCGTCAAAAGGGTTACAATATTTGTCTTTAACGCAATAGAGTCCTCAAGGCAAACTCTAAACAACTCTATAATAATTTCCACAACTCAAAATGACTCTAAAGTATTTCAAACTATTCTAAAATACTCTAAAATGCTCAAAAACCAACTATTTCATATAATACTCATCAAATATGGCTATGTTCTATAATGCTCAAAATGACTCTAAACTATTCTATTACTTGATGTGATACTCAAAATCAATAAGGTGGCTATGTTCTATAATGCTCAAAATGACTCTAAACTATTCTAAAGTACTCTAAAATGACTCTAAACTACTCTAAACTAAACTATTCTATAATACTCATATAAAACTATTCTAAACTATTCTAAACTATTTTATAATGCTCAAAATGACTCTATAATAATTATCTCCCTAGATTTGATTAATTTGAATAAGGTGGCTATGTTCTATTACTTGATTTGGTGTAGTCTCCATGCATGCATTATTGGCAACTATGACATGGAAAATAAATAAACTTCAAGATTAACAAAAACAAATTCATTGTGGCATTTCAGCAGACACCTTGTATACAAAACTCAAACCAATATCAAAAGAGTAATGCTCATCAATAGTATCAACAAAAACAAGTCAATAACTCATAAAGAAGTAACACTAACATCTTCTAATCCAGAAAAATGCAATACTATTTTTTTAATCTAGAAAAATACCGTAACAATGGCGGAAATACCGTAACAGTGGAGGCGAAATGTGCTACTTTGTGTGTCGGACGGAGGTGGGCGTCGGTCGGACGAAGGAGTGAAACGGACGGAGGAGGAGAAATGCAAATAGGGTTCTGGTTCGCTGGAGGAGAAAGAAAAACTGAAGAAAGTATACGCGCGATTCTGGTTCTGTTTTAGTTCTTTAAAAAATTCTGTAATATATTTTAACTTAATTCTGTGTTAATTTGAATACCTACAGCAGCGCTTAAAAAGCGGTTTCTTTGAAAACCATATAGCAGCGCTTTTTTAAGGAAAGCGCTTTCTTTGGCACACCCTACAACAACGCTTTAGAAAAGCGCTTTCTTAGGTCCCACCTACAGCAACGCTTTTTAAAAGTGCTTTCTTAGGTCCCCCTCTAGGTCCCCCTTTAGCAGCGCTTTTTAAAAGCGCTTTCTTAGGTCCCCCTCTAGGTCCCCCTTTAGCAGTGCTTTTAAAGGCCTTTAGCAGCGCTTTCTTAGGGTGCTTAGCAATGCCATATAGCAGCGCTTTATAGAAAAAGCGCTTTCTTAGGTCCCTCTTTAGCAGCGCTTTTTAAAAAGCACTTTCTTAGGGCCCCCCCTTTAGCAGCGCTTTTTCAAAAGCGCTGTCTTAGGTAGGAAATTTTTTTTCTTTTTTTTTTTACCCACCCTTTAGCAGCGCTTTTTTAAGAAACGCTGCTAAAGGGTGCGCTGCTAAAACTCATTTCTGGCGTAGTGTTTATTCTTATTCTGATACAATTCCTAGTATTTTGAACTAAAAATAACAGAGACTTAATAATTTAATATTCAAACAATTAATAACAATGTCATTTAGTTAAATACGATTGCTGTAGAATATGAAAGTACGATAAACAAATCTTACTTGCAGGGTGGACCTGGGTACGACTGATTATTTTGCCATTGATGTGCTTCTCAACTGCCTAAATGGTTTAAGGTCAGAGTAAGTTTGAATTACCAAACTACATGTAATAAAGATATAGAGAATATATGTTAATACACGATGCCAAAATAGTTATTGACCTTTCCCTGAATGGTAGATATCTTGGCATCCAACAAATCGTGTTTGGTGGCCGGAGCATGGGTGATTGGGAAGGGGGGTGACGGACCCTTGCAGGAGGGTTTGATATTTTCATAATAAAATTTAAGAATGTTTTTAAACAACAAAGTTATTCCTTGTCAAATGAAGAAGAACAGTAAATTTGCAGTATGGAGAAGAAGCATAAGTTGTTACAATTGACACAAGTTTGAGAAGAAGGACAAGTTGCTGCAACGAAGAAGGAGGTAATGTTGTAGTATACAATGTCTTTTAGAAGTCCCACATTGACTTTTGTATAAGACATAAAAGTGTTTATAAAGCTGAAACAAATACAACAATTTAATTGTGAGTTAGAAAGATGGACTAAAGACATGGAATAATAACTAAAGGCCAAACACTTTCATTTAAAATTTTGATTAATTCATTAATTATAAAAATTAATAATAAAATACTAATCATTAATTAATTAATTAAAATATTATTAATAAGTTAATTATCCTAGTCAATAAAAAAACTCTTAAATTAATTTTTTTAAAATGACTTGACATTGACACGTCATTTTAGATAATGTCCCATCATTAAAAAAAATTTAAAATTGGAGAGAGGACTAAAATCAAACTCAAAATTTAAAAAAATGATCAAAACCGTGATTTTTAAAATTGAAGATCAAAACCCAAAAAAATATAAAATAGGAGAACCATAGTTACAATTAAGGCAAATTATTATTAGTATTTGATTATATTTAAGCTATTTAATTTTATTAAATATGTTACTAAAACTATTTAAATTACATTCCATAATAGTTAGTAAATAATTATTGTAGATATTAGTGAATTAAGGTAAAGAAGGAAATATTGAATTTAATGCTTTAAAGTTATTGAAGAAGGAAATATTGAAAAAGGAGGTTTTAATGTTATTTTTATCAGAGACCGTATTGAAAAAGGAAATATTGAAGAAGGAAATATTTGCATGTAAATCACCTCCACTATCATGTAAGTGATTGATGCAAAAAAAAGAGGTTTTAATGTTTTTTCTTTATTACAGACCATAAATCCACTTTTAATATTTCAATGTGGCAAGTTTTTCTCCTATTAAATAGCTATGACCAATTTTTCACGTAAATAGTTCTATAGTTATGGGAATTGAATATTGTGTGCCTATTTCGAGGTTCAACTCTTGCCAAAATTTTGGGTTAATATATCTACAATTATGATGTGATGATAAAATAATAAAGAAAGAATAAGTCATGTTAAACCGCCTTCGCATCCACAAGATCAATAATTAAAAAAAAAACTCTACATTTTAAAAGAATTTTAATGTATATTTTTTATTTTTTTAATTCAATATAGTAAATTAGTAGTTTCATATAATAAATTTCTTTTGATTTACTATATTGAATATTTCATTGGTGTGATTTTGAATATTTTTTATAGGGTGGACAATCTTCTAATACACCGGATATAACTTCAAACCTGATCACAATGTTATTACAGACAAATTGTAAGTAAAATTTTCTAACTTCTCACACATGTGATATGAATTTTTATGAATTTTATTTGGAGTTGAGGTGTTTAATTATGTTATTGAAATGAATGATGTTATTGTTAAGTGCAAATTTTGATTTAAAATGAATTATCTTTCTTGGCACTTTTTAATTCTTGTTCTTGTGTGATACTTCAATTATAGTGAAAATACCTTTGGTTGCTTTGATGTGTGTTATTGTGCATAAATGTGATATAAAACACAAGAGATTGGACAAGGAAGCCAAAGAAATGTGAAGATTCTGCAATATTAACAGTAGCGAGCAGCCAACGAACTTTTGTTGTGCGAAGTTGCAGCGAGGTCCCAACGAGGAGGAAACCTTGGAAGACAGTAACTAAAGACCCAAAGTTTGTTGTGCGAACTTGTAGCGAGGTACACTATGCCAAAAAAGACCTTTAGCAGCGCTTAAAAGCGCTGCCTAAAGTGGCGCTGCTAAAGGTAAAGACAGCGTTTTTTTTTTGCCTTTAGCAGCGCTTTTTTTTTTGGCCTTTAGCAGCGCTTTTTTCACCCTATAGCAGCGCTTTCATAACCGCTACCTAATCCCCCTTCATCTCCCCCCTTTAGCAGCGCTTTTTAAAAGCGCTTTCTTAGACCCCTCTTTAGCAGCGCTTTTTTAAAGCGCTGTCTTAGACCCCCCTTTAGCAGCGCTTTTTTATGCCTCTTTTTGCCCCTTTAGCAGCGCTGTTTTTTTAAAAGTGTTGTCTATTCTTCACGATTTTGAATTTTTTTTTTTAAAAAATAATCACATTTTTTATATATTTTTCAATAAACCTGCTTATAACAAATACATTTCCTGCTTATAATTCAGGTCTTTAGTTCAACAGTTTGGCCTTATATATAACAATTATTTTGGCTTTATTTTTGTGTATTCATCAATTTGCAATATTATACACAATAACTAAAGTATACATTATAATTCATCACTTTGACATATTATACACATAAACCTGCTTAAATATATTGCAACACAGTCCGATCCTCAGAACAAAATCACATATACAATCAATTCACATATAATTACAAATCTGATAACTTTACAAATGGATACAATATCAGATGTCACATTAGGAAGAAATAAACTTAACAATCTTTACTTGACTATTGAATTCTATATGAGACTGCATGGAGTTCACTATCAGCCACAAATACACGGTTTTCTTCAAGCTTTGTATCATTATTCAATTGAATGTCTTCCAAGCTTAATTCAATAGAACATGATTCATCTTAACAACAGCACAAGCAAAAACAATAATAGATAAGTAACAATACACTTGAACAGGCCCATGTAGATCATTAAGTACTAGATTTCTATGAAATTTTCAGTTCTTATCATTATTTGAAGTTTCTGTTAATCAGATTAATAATTAAATATGTATTTATAGAATTAATCTTCATTATCATTACCTTCCAATATATATTTCCTCATGAAGTACCAAAGCAGTCAATACAGTCACAATCACTGTCACAAGAGGGCTAAACAATGCAGAGAAAATAGGTCCTCTTTGTGTTATGCACCATGCTTGAAGACAAAACATAACCGATGATCCCATAATTCCCTACAAAATATATTTATTACAAATTATCTAGGATTATGATGTATAAATATTGGTGTGTATCATCATGAAAAATTACCGCATATAAAGTGGAACCAAATTGAAGTAGAGAATTAATCTTCCATGCATTAAGGTCTGGCTCCAAGAATAGTGTCACTACGGCTGATTGTAATGTTGAAATGAAACACATCCAAGCTGACAGTGATAAATAATTAGGATGACTTTTGTAAACTGGAACCTGAAAAATATATAAGGGTGAAATGTTATATGTTTATAGAATAATAGTTATATCATAAGTATTAATTATTAAGATTTTAAAAAACAGTCTCTGATGGTACCGATATTGATTTTGTTATTGACGGTTTTTATGATAAGGAATTAATTATGGTTAATTCACATCCGCAACAACCACTAACACCTGTGCCGACTAAAATCGCGTAAGCATAGACTGTTATTTAAGACTTTGATTGTACTGAAATTAAGTACCTGCAAAATTAGCCAAAATGACCAGGCAACACTACTTGCCAAAAGAAAAACACATCCTAGCAACCAATTCTTATCAGTATCACTTCCAGCCATGATTGATTTTGAAGGTATGATCGTTGCATTTAATAGTTTTGGACCCTTCAACAATACTATAGACAAAGCTCCACAAATACATATCAAAGTCCCCACAATTTTGGCTATAGTTCTCAAACTTCTAATATTTACTTTTTCCATTCTGTAAAATATTCAAAGAAACATATTATTATTGGTTTGAATTTTGATTGACTAACAAATATAAGTTAAGTTAGTTATTAATTATCCTACAAAGGCTGCTATTAAAAATGTAACTCCGGGAATAAGATTGATCATGGCACTTGCAATTGAAGAAGACGAAATATATAGTCCCTCAAAATATAGATTTTGATACAATGTAATGCTGCAACATCAAACATCATTATACATATACAAACATAAAGCTGTATGAATGATCTATACATTCTAAAACTATATCCACATTCATGAAGACACGTGAATTCATTAAATGTTGTGTAACTCGCCAAACAAACTTTATTTCAAAAAAGTTGTCGGATCTATATATTTATGTTTTAAAATTTAATAAATAAATAAGGATTATTTGTGAATTTAGACTATTTCATAGAAAAATAAGGATTAAGAAAAATAAATAAATTTCAAGATTAACAGAAACTTAAAGCTTTCATCTAAATCACAAATAGTGTGAAGTTTCTAAAGCAACATAATCTAAAAAATCATTGAATATATGTGCAGTATTTCCCTTATAAAAATTATTAGTAAAAAGAACTCATATAAGGTGTGGCATTTCAGCAAACACCTTGTATACGGCTAGATATAATGAAAGTTAACATAAGTAAATTCATTGTGGCATTTCAACAAACACCTTGTATACAAAACTCAAGCCAATATCAAACGAGTAATTTTCATCAACGGTATCAACAAAAACAAGTCAAAAACTCAGAAAAGAAGTAACACTAACATCATATAATCCAAAAAAATGAAATACTAAGACATTAATCCAGAAAAATGCAAAATGAAAAACTTCAAATACCGTAACAATGGACGGACGGCGGCAGAATGAGGTGACGACGGAATGACCGGAGGAAAGACGACGGACGGAGGCGCGGACGGAATGCGTCGACGGTGACTGTTCTAATTCTGAATAGGGCAACGTTCGCGAGTGGAAATAAGAAAGAAGAAGACTGTTCTGATTCTGTGAAAATATTGGAATTTTTTAAATTTATGCTACTTAAACCTATAGCAGCGCTTTTTTTGGCATTTAGCAGCGCTTTTAAAAGCGCTGCTATAAGTCTGCCTTAGGGCCCCCTTTAGCAGCGCTTTTTTTGGAATTTAGCAGCGCTTTTAGAAGCGCTGCTATAGGTATGCCTTAGGACCCCCTTTAGCAGCGCTTTTTTTGGCATTTAGCAGCGCTTTTAAAAGCGCTGCTATAGGTCTGCCTTATGACCCCCTTTAGCAGCGCTTTTTTAAAAGCGCTTTCGTAGACCCCCCCTTTAGCAGCGCTTTTTTAAAAGCGCTTTCGTAGACCCCCCTTTAGCAACGCTTTTTTAAAGCGCTTTCTTTGACTCCCCCCTTTAGCAGCGCTTTTTTAACAAGCGTTGTCTTAGGTATGCTATTTTTTTGTTTTTTTTTTCATGACCCTTTAGCAGCGCTTTTTTAGAAAGCGCTGTCTTTTGTTGCGCTGCTAAAAGTCATTTCTGGCGTAGTGGTAGTTAGTAGTGAGAAGAATTGCTTGCACGACGAACTCAAATATTTCCCAAGGACGGTTTAACTGTTCCTGAGGCACTTCAAATGTCAAAAAGGGGACTTTGTTAGGCGAATAGGTAGTTCGCAGTGCGAACATAACATATTTTGTAAATACTATAGAAGTATTTTTCTTACTTTTTAGAAAGACATGATATATTTTGGGGATCAGAATTTTATCTCTCTTCATTTCAAGCTTATTTTAGAGAGAGAAATACAAGCCCTAAGAGAGAGAAGGTAAGATCTTTGATCTCTTGATGGGGTTTGGATGTAATCTTTTGATATCTTATGTATTTTACCTAATATATGTTTGTGAATTAGTTTTGATTCTCTATTATTGATTGTATTTTAATTGCTTATTTGTGGGTCTTGACAAAACTCATTTCAAATATTTGATCTTAGATTTTCATCTATCAATGAGCAAACTTTTGACATGATTTGTAAGTTGATATTCATTGCATCATTTCTATTTTATTGTGTTGATTAAGTAGCATGAGTAGGATAAATATGGTAAAGACCGCGGTAACACTTGACAAACGGTATTGCGAGGATGAATGATAATAGTGATGAAGAACGATGTTCACATCCATTTGGCAGATTAGTTGAATGCATGTAAAAAGGGTTAAGTGTATGTACATATTCTAATCATTGCGTTTAATATGAAGCAGTCGTTTATCTGATATGGGTGTCATCTTTATTTACCTGTTTATCTTTGATTTGAACCGCTATAGTGATATACTTTTCAAATCTGGATCTAGGATGATTACCTGTGAGATTCTAAACTCTATGCATAGATTTAGGCTTAACATTTGCGTGAGTATCAGTTATTAATTGTGTTGGTTTTATTGCGTGAAACATCATCAATGAGACAATACGGTTGTTCTCTCGATGTTGCGTTAGTATAACCTCTATTGTGGGTGATACGTGAGGATATTAGACGAATAATTGAGTGGTGTTTAACATGATTAGAAGAATGCATGAGTTATAAATTGATAAGATCTAATTCCAACAAGACTCCCGTTTATAATTCAACAATTACTTTATCTTTTCCATCTTTTTATTTTCTGCCTTTATTTATGGTAACGTGAATCTTTTAACCAAAATTTCACAAGAAGCTTAAAAATGTAAAGACCGTTGAACAATGTTCTTTCCCTCGCATTGATCCCTGTGGAGACGATATAAATCTCGGAGGGAATTCTTTTACTTCTTGCTGCTTTATTGTAGTTCGAATAAAATGGCACAAAACTTTCATAAAGTAAAGCGACGACCGCGTGCCCGCATTCTTACAAACCACTACTTTTTCTTAATTTTAAAATACTTCACATGATTATTGAAATTTGAGATAAATTTAGTACTAAAATATTTTGAGATGGAAAATATACTGCACTTTATTATATGTGTAATACAATTCTCTTATTTTGTTTTTATTGTTCTTAGAATGGTTAAGTGTGATTAATTTGTTAGAAGAGTTATATTTAATGATAATTTATTTTATGTGTGTTCTATAGAATTGTTATTGACATATAGTGT
>OZ012738.1:55400145-55782861 GCA_963859935.3 Lathyrus sativus
GCTTTGATCTTTCATACCAGATGAAAGTACGTAGGCACAAGACGCGATGTCTTGGCGAGCAACCTTTCCCCTTTCTTTACCTGTAGTTAGTCGAACTACGTTGACTTTGACTTTCCCATTGCACGAGGGAGTACGTAGCCACAGAGCGGCGATGTTCTGCCGAGTCACTTCTCTTTTATTTTTCTTTTGTCCGTAAGCCTTTAGCTAGATAGTATCAACGCACTCTTTTAGATAGACAACAATACGTGGATCCCGTCGAGTACGACGGACGTGAGGGGTGCTAATACCTTCCCCTTGCATAACCGACTCCCGAATCCAGACATGGTTGCGATGACCTTGTCTTTCCCTTTTCTTGTTAGGTTTTTCCGATCGTTCCTTTCCCTCTCTTTGGGATAAATAAAGAAAGTGGCGACTCTTCTGTTTTTCCGCCGGTTGTTTTCGCAGTTGTGACAGCTGGCGACTCTGCTGGGGACTCTGGTTCCCTATGCGAGTCAATCCTAGCGCTTGTCTGTTTATCTTTGGGTGTTGTATATATGTGCTTTATTTATCTTTCTCGCATTTATTTTTAGCATCATATATCATTACTGCTGTGCTGTGGGGAGGGAAGTTCCATTGAGTGATAAGTCGGACCTGGGCTTGAGTATAAACCTAGTATTAGAAGAAAAAAGTAGTGGTGAACCTGTATGTTAGGCATGCACTAGTTCCCATGAAATTTGCGCTCAGACCAGATTCTCTTTGATGACTTTCTTTCCAGCCCAGTGGGCCGTTGAGAGGATTTCATATTTGAGGGTTGTCGACTCTGGGGATCGATCATCTGTGATTCAGCTAAGTGAGGCCTCTTCGCGAGATGATGATGCCAAACCAGAAATGGTAAACGTATCATCATTTTTCGAAAGTCTATGACGCTGATGAACGCATAGGATCCCGAACCTTGTCTGTGGATAGGTCCATACATGTGAAAGGGATTGGGTTATGCAGGAAACCTTGGCTTTCAGAATACCTAGTTCTTTACAGTGTGAATCTGTTTATCAGTGGGTCCTATTTTCGGTACTTTGTTCTTGCTAAGGCGAAGCGCTGGTTCTTCTCGACCAACATCACAACAGTCTTGATCTCTTATTTGCAGTTGCATTTGCATTTTCATTTGCATTTCATTAACATGTGTTTATGTTGCAGGTGTATATTTCCTCTTTGATTCTGGTGATCTTGTTCTCTTATTGCTGACATGGAGCCCTTAAGGAGGACCTTGGCCTACAAGTTTCTTACACCTGATATTAGAACTCTGCGAAGTTTGATTTCTTTAGCTGACAAGAAGGTTATGGAAGACTTCAGACAGTCTTATGGGAGGATTTTGAGTGTTTTTTGCAAACCTTCTTTAGATGAGTTAAATGGCCTTCAGACGTTGCTGCAATTCTATGATCCTTAGTTGTGAGGTTTCACCTTTCAGAGTTTTGTTTTGGCGCCTACATTGGAAGAGTATTCTGATATGTTGGGAGTACCCATTCTGAACCAGATACCATTCTATCATGTTGAGGGAGAGCCAGATCTGACTGAACTTACTAAGGCCGTACATGTGGATGCCTTTGAGTTGAAAGGGAAGTTAGCTAGTAGGAATGGCATGTTTGGGTTTCTGTTACCTTTTCTTGAGGATAAGGCTCGACAGTTTGCTAAGAAAGGTTGTTGGGTGGTATTCAGCGCTATATTGGCTCTATGTATTTATGGCATTCTTTTATTCCCAAATATCCCAGATTTTGTAGATATGGATGCATTCTGTATCTTTGCTTCGAAGAATCCCATACCCATTCTATTGGGTGATGTTTATCATTTCGTACATTACAAGAACGAGAACAGGAGAGGGAAAAGTGTATCTTACTGCGCACCTTTACTCTATATATGGTTCAGGAGCCACCTTCCCAAGACTGGTCCGTTCTCTGCTACTGTTGGTACATCGGAATGGTCCGAGCGTTTGATGAGACTGTCTGCCAAGGACATTGTTTGGTTTGATAGGGATATATTAGGCATTGAGATTATCTATAGTTGTGGAAGCTTTACTAACATCCCGTTAGTCGTAAGGAAGGGTTGCATAAACTATAACCCGTCCATTGCTATCAGACAGTTTGGGTATGCACTGAGAGGTCCTACGAAGGATGAGGAGATACAGGAATCTCTGTATCTCAGTGGTTTGTTGGAGGGGGATACCTTAGCTAGAGTTGAACATGCTTGGAGTAATGTCCACAGGAGAGGAAAGGTTGCCTTAGGAAAGAGTAATAGTCAAGCATACGCTCCCTATTTGGTTTGGGTTCAGAGTAGAGCCAAGGAGCTGATGATGCCATATCCGTCTGCTAAGCATGTGCACCCTCTTGAGATTGCAGAGCCTACTACAGTAGACATTCATAAGTATAACCAGGTTTTGTCTGAGAAGGATGAATTGAAAAAAGCCAATGAAGAATTAGAGAAAGAGATTATCCAGCTTCGAAGTGAAAAGATAGATGCAGTTCATTATTTCAGGAGACAAACTGAGCTTGTGAATAAACTGGGTACGGATCTGACAAAGGAGACTAGTGATAGAGAGCACACATGCCGAGATTTGAACACCGCCTACAGTGTTCTTGCCACTAAGAAGGAATATTTGGATAGGGCTTACTTGAGGATCTCCAAGTTTGAATCAATATAGAATGCCACGCTCACTAACAACAAGGAGCGCGAGGACAGGTTAAAACTTCAGATCAGCAAGTTGAAGGCTCAGCTTAATGCCAAAGATGGGGAAATTGCAACAGAAGCATCACTTGAAGGATCTCAGGTTGAGAGCTGACTCCAAGAGACGCAGGCTTGAGGCATGTTTCGGGGAAGAAGCTTTGGAGGATCATGTTGATAGTCTACAGCATACTGTTAGCTAGCAGGATTTGCTTATTCAGGGACTACTTGCTAGGCCAGATCACCCTGAGACGTTGAGGCTGTTATAGGATTTCCGATTACGTCACCCTGCTTGACCTGTTTTGTCTATTTCTATTGTAGTTTTTGCCGTTATTTGTTGTACTGACCATCGCCAGGCTTGTTGGTTGAGGTCTTTTCCTTATTTGTACTCAGTTATAGCTTGTTCATTGCCTGTTGGCTTTTGATCTATATACGAGGAGTTGGTATTCTATGCTTGTCCGCAGGGTTCTCCATTGTTATGTTTTTCTGGAAACTAGAATTGAGGGGGAAATGTCCCTGTTGCATAAATACATGTCATCATTTTAGCATTTTTCACGCATTTGCAGGTGCACCGAAATTGTTATCCTTATTTCTCCTGTGGTTTACTAGTGTTTCACGATTACTGATGTGACAACTCACCGGTACGGTACCAGAAGAAACCAGAAAATACTGATGGATCAGATGCGGGCAGAAATGCAAGAGATGAGAGATCGGATGGCACTACTGATGGAGGTCATGCAAGGGGTAGCTAGTGGCCAGGAGCAACTTCAGACTTTAGTGCAACCTTTGATTGCACGAGTTAATGGTGATAGTGTGTTACACGGTGGGATTGCTGCTAACCCTCCTCACATTGAAACTCCTCGGGCAGACAATTTTATGCCAACTTTAGTCATCCCTACTGCTGGAGGGAGTGGCCACGCTGCTGGTGCTGGAATCGGTGGTAATGCTGGTTTTACTAATGAGGGTAATGGTAATGGAAACGACTATGGTCTCGACACCACGTGTGCCATACACGGTAATATGGACCATATCTGGAATGAGGATAAACAAGAGGATGTGTTTTCTCCAAGAGTTGTAGCTGCTGAGTTACCTTCTGAGGCTGATAGAAGGATTAAGATGATCGAAGAGAAGATGAGGTCTCTTGAATGCCAAAATTCTATGGGGCTGGATATGTCTAATCTGGGGCTGATCCCAGGCTTGAGAGTGCCACCAAAGTTCAAAGTCCCATACTGTGATAAGTACAAGGGTACCACTTGCCCTAGGGTTTATTTGAGGTCTTATTATCGCAAGATGTCTGCGCATTCCGATGATGAGAAACTACTTATGCATTTCTTCCAGGATAGTTTATCCGGTCCCTCGCTGGAATGGTATATGAGCTTGGAGCCTGCAAATGTCCGTAGCTGGAGAGACCTAGCCGAAGCTTTTGTAAGGTATTATCAGTACAACAATGACCTTGCACCAAATAGAGTCCATCTGCAGAATCTTTCCCAGAAGAACAATGAATGCTTTAAAGAATACGCCCAGAGGTGGCGAGAGCTTGCTGCTAGGGTACAACCACCAATGGTAGAACGGGAGCTTGGGGATATGTTTGTTGCTACTTTACCAGGAGTGTACTATGAAAAGCTTATAAGCAACATGTCAGGCAGTTTTTCGAACTTGATAATCACCGGGGAGAGGGTGGAGAATGGAATTAAGTTAGGAAAGATTAACACTGGTGAAGGGTCCTTGGCGGGAGGAGGGAACAAGAAGGTGTTTGGAAACAAAAGGCGAGAAGGAGACACTAACGCTGTATCCAGTTCATGGGGAAGAAATAGAGGTCAGAATCGACAACATCAGCAAATTGCCAGCATCATCATTCCAGCAGTTCAACAACCACAGCATCAGCAACAACAACGACCGCAACAAAATCAACAGGGGTACGACAGATACCAAGATAGAGGTCGGGCAGCAAATAGGCATTTTGATGCGCCTCCTATGCCTTACTCCCAGTTATTGCAGGCGTTGCTACAGCTGCAGTTGATTCAGAAAAGGACTTTGGGTCCCTTGACCGGACCTCCTCCACCTGGGTACGACGCAAATGCTCGCTGTGAATTTCATTCGGGTGCTCCAGGACATAACATTGATAATTGTAAAGCCTTCAGACATAAAGTGCAAGACATGATTGACAGTAATGCGATCAATTTTTCTAATGATGTTCCCAATGTGGTGCAGAATCTCATGCCGAATCATGGGCAGGCTGGGGTTAATGCAATTATCAAGGAGGAGGTGTTGAATTTGGTGACGAATGTTGATGAACTGAAAACACCATTAAGCTTTGTGAAAGCCAGATTGCTGAAGGGGGTGTTTTCCTGGGTTGTGCTGAGGACTGTGTTGAATGTCATGCTGATCCTGAGAGAGGATGTGGATTCTTGAGAAGATGTATTCAGGAGATGATGGATAACAGAGTTTTACAATTTGACCGTTCTATTGGAAGAGAGTCTGAGGATTTGGTGGCTGAAGAAAAGGATGAGATTGCGACAATCTCTATCTCGTATAAGACTATTACTATCTATGCACCAAAGCCACCAACGATAACTATCACAAAAGCACGTCCTATGCCGTTTGAGAGCACTAAGGCTATTCCGTGGAACTACGGAGCTGAAGTGTACTGTAATGGGCAGAAGATAAACTTGAATGATCCCCCTGCAAGTTTAGTTGACAATCTCGTGGGAGCTGGAGGCATTACTCGCAGTGGACGAGTCCTTTCGTCGCCTGAAGTGACTGTTGATAAGGTGGACAAAAGGGAAAAGACCGGTAGTGGAGGAGACTTCTCAATCTAGGGAGAGAGAATCTTTGTTGAAGGACGCGGGGGAATTTATGAGGCTGATTCGGAAAAGCGACTATAAGATAGTCGATCATATGCAGCAAACTCCTTCCAAAATATCTATCATGTCGTTGCTCCTTTGCTATGAGGCGCATAGGAATGCATTGCTGAGAATATTAAACACTACTTACGTGCCACAGGAAATTTTAGTCAATCAGCTTGAGGGAGTTGTGGCGCACGTAAACGCAGGAAATGTCTTAGGCTTTACGGACTTGGATTTGACGCCAAGAGGCAGAAATCATAATTGTGCGATGCACGTATCTTTAGAATGCCGAGGGGCTGTCATGTCTCACGTGCTGGTGGATACGGGATCGTCCTTAAACGTGCTTCCAAAGAAGGCCCTAATGAAGTTAGATATGAAGGGGTTAATTTGCACACCAAGTGATTTGGTGGTGCGTGCGTTTGATGGAACCCGAAGGTCGGTGTTTGGGGAGGTAACTTTGCCTATTCATGTTAGACCTGAAGTCTTTGATGCAGTGTTTTACATCATGGATATCCAGCCGACCTACAGTTGTCTACTAGGTCATCCGTGGATTCATTCAGCGGGGGCTGTTACATCAACTCTGCATCAGAAGCTGAAATACATGGTTGGTGGTAGCGTTGTTACAGTTTGCGGGGAGGAGGATATCATGGTCAGCCATTTATCATCCTTTAAGTATGTTGAAGTAGATGGAAAGATCCATGAAACTCTTTGTCAGGCCTTCAAAACGGTCAAGATTAAAGACAAGTCTCATGTAGTGAGAAAAGAGCCTGAGGTGGCTATGTCTTCCTTTAAAGAAGCACAGGCTGTGGTGCAAGCTGGTTCAGCCCAAGGTTGGGGGAAGGTGATTGATATACCTCAGAAGCAAGACAAATTCGGTCTGGGGTACCGCCCATCGTCTTCACAAAGAACGCCGAAGTTCAAGGGGCCGATCAGGTTTACTCGTGGAGGTTCTTCTTTGAGCAGATTAATGCCATTTCTGATGATGAAGACGGAGATAGTGACTGTGATATGGATGCCTAGATCAAGCCGTGTATTTTGGAACAGAGCCTGCGCAACTGGTCAATTGAGGAATTCATTCAAGTGACGACAGAACAGTAATGCTTTGTTTTTCCAATTATTGTACTACCCTATGTCCTGCCCGGGGCATAGTGGTATTTTATTTCAGGGCCTTACTTGTTTATGTCTGAACATTGTTTATCAATTAATCAAAGGGTGTTTTCTCATCCAAATTTTGTGATCTCTGTTTTTCTTATTTTATTTTTCACAATTAAATGGCAACGTGGTTTATACTTGTTTACGAATATGTTTGAAACATTTAACCATTTTCATTACAGGTTTCCTATTGCAGATGACGCCGATTCAGAACCTCTTATGACTCGCTTCGACTTCGATCAACCGATATATCAAGCTGAAGAAGAGATTGATGAGGATGAAGACTTGCCTGAAGAGTTAGCTAGACTCTTGAAACAATAAGAGAAGATCATTCTGCCTCATCAGAAGGAAATTGAGGTTATTAATTTGGGGTTTGAAGAAGTTGTCAGAAATATTCGGATAGGGGCCGCGCTACAGAGTGACATCAAGCAAAGACTGATCGAGATGCTTCGAGAGTATAGTGACATATTTGCTTGGTCGTACGAGGATATGCCCGGGCTTGATACCGACATAGTGGTTCATCGCTTACCGTTGCGCGAGGAATGTCCGCCGGTCAAGCAGAAGCTTAGAAGGACAAGACCAGATATGGCGGTAAAAATCAAAGAAGAGGTCCAAAAGCAATGGGACGCTGGATTCTTAGCCGTAACCACTTACCCTCCGGGGGTCGTCAACATCATACATGTACCTAAGAAAGATGGTAAGGTGCGGATGTGTGTTGATTATTGGGATTTGAATAAGGCAAGCCCAAAGGATGATTTCCCGCTCCCTCACATTGACGTATTGGTCGATAATACGGCTCAATTTTCGGTGTTTTCCTTCATGGATCGTTTCTCCGGTTATAATCAGATAAAAATGGCACTGGAGAACATAGAGAAAACAACCTTCATTACACTGTGGGGAACATTTTGCTACAAGGTGATGCCTTTTGGTTTGAAGAACACCGGAGCAACATATCAGCGCGCTATGACAACGCTTTTTCATGACATGATGCATAAAGAGATTGAAGTTTATGTTGACGATATGATTGTTAAGTCCCAAACGGAGGAGGAGCATCTGGTCAATTTGTTGAAGTTGTTTGAGAGGCTTAGAAAGTTCAGATTGAGGTTGAATCCAAATAAGTGCACTTTTGGAGTTCGGTCCGGAAAGTTATTGGGGTTTATTGTCAGTGAAAAAGGAATCGAGGTCGATCCTGCAAAGATAAAAGCCATACAAGACATGCCAGCGCCGAAAACAGAAAAAGAAGTTCGTGGTTTCCTAGGGAGATTGAACTACGTTGCTCGACTCATATCTCATCTCACAGCCACGTGTGAACCAATGTTTAAATTTTTAAAGAAAGATCAGGCGGTTGTCTGGAATGAAAATTGTCAAAAAGCCTTTGATAAAATAAAAGAATACTTGCAGGAGCCTCCGATATTGATACCCCCAGTAGCTAGAAGGCCTTTAATCATGTACTTTACGGTTCTTGAGAACAGTATGGGTTGTGTTCTAGGTCAACACGACGAGACTGGAAGAAAGGAGCATGTGATCTATTATTTGAGTAAAAAGTTCACAGATTGTGAGTCCCATTACTCAATGCTCGAGAAAACGTGTTGTGCACTTGCTTAGGCTACCAAACTTCTGAGACAATATATGCTCAATCACACAACCATGTTGATTTCAAATATGGATCCGATTACGTATGTCTTCGAGAAGCAAGCGCTCTCAGGAAGGATTTCTAGGTGGCAGATGGTACTGACAGAGTATGATATATAATATGTTTCCCATAAAGCCATCAAAGGAAGTGTTCTGTCAGAATACCTTGTTGAGCAGCCTATCAAAGATTATCAACCAATGAAGTTTGAATTTCCTGATGAGGATATCATGTTCCTCAAAGCGAAATATTGTGTAGAGCCATTACACGGTGAAGGTCCAGAGAAGGATTCTTAGTGGCAGATGATATTCGATGGCGCTGTCAACTCCTATGGTAGTGGAATTGGGGCAATAATTATAACTCCTCATGGTACTCACATCTCGTTCACTTCCAGGTTGACATTCCCTTGTGTTGCACCCCAAAATTTTCCCAACCTTTTCTTAACATGGTTTATGTTTCATTTCATTTCTTTCTAGCATTTGCATTGCATAGCATGTTGCAATGACCAGGAGATCAAGATATTGTGCACATCAAGAAGAGTCTACTCAGAGGGTTAAGCCTAAGCAAGGGGTGTTACTCAAGTTTGGATGGTCATCAAGTCATCAGGAAGTGAGTAGTAGTCTTGTGAAAGAAAGGATGGATGTATGTGGATTAACTCCTAACTTGGAGGCCAATTGAAGATCATCAGAGGTTTGGGAATTCATGGTTATGGATATAAGATGTTGAGAGAGCTCATGGAGTGACTTGAGGGTCATTGTGGAGCTCATCCAAGTGTTTGTGCTAAGGGTGAAAGGTTACAGTTGAAGTTGATGCAACTAGGGTTTCCATCTGGTTAATCCTCAGTCAATTGTGAAATTGAAGGAGATTAAAACTCAATCCAAAGTCTCTATGGTCATGGGATGTTGTGTTAATACATATGAGATATTATTTCAAGTTCAATTCATCAAGGATCAAGTGTGTGAGAAGTTACTAAATTAGGGTTCTCAGGGTAAAATCTCCTATTTAGTGCCTGACTTCAAGAACACCTATCTCACGATACAAGTTTCATTTCAACTTTTTACCAACATGGAACTTGTAGAGCATGTTCTTAGCTTTAATTTGAGTACTAGAAGACCTTGATTGGATTTATAGAACTCAAGTTATGATCCAGACAAGTTACAGGTCATCAGAGGGATGTGATTTTGGTCAACAAAAGTCAACCAACTTCCAACCCATTTTTGACCTAGAAGGATGTTTCTCCTCAACTTTTAGCCAACATGAAAGTTGTACATCTTTGTCTTAGCTTTCCAAAATGTACTAGAAGTCTTTCATCTGATTTGTAGAACTCAAGTTATGAGGTTCACAAGTTAGGGGTATTTTGGGAAAGTAAGATTATAGGTCATAAAATTATAGGTCCATTTCACCAATTTGCACACTTCAAATGAAGATTTTTCCAACATCAAACTTTCTCAAAATGGTGTTATTTGCTTAGTCAAACATTGATAAGTCATGGTTTATGCTTGGAATGAAGATTGGATATGTGAATTTTCATGGAAGAAGGATTAAAAGGGCAAAATTGGAATTATTTCATTTTTTTAATCAATTTGGTGCAAATAAGTGCATTTTTTGAGTGCAAACTTCATTTTGAATACATTGTCAATTTTACATTTTGAATTTGAGGTGTGTAAGTGAGCCATTTTCAAGGTTTCTTAACTATGAAGTTACACAACCAACATGAGCCATTAAGATCAATTAAGGCTCTAATCCTGACCATTCATACTCCATGTGGTACCAGCAAGCTGTTTCAACCATTTTGGAGCCAATTTAGTGCAATTTTCGTGTACACGAAAGCTTCAAAAAACTCAAGTCCTTGGATTTTGGTATAGGCTGTTAGAGGTTGAGTTTGGGCTCAATTATCATCAAGATCCATCATATATAAAGTTTTGAACCTTCACAAATGATCAGAAGTGGAAATTGGAGCCAAATTAAGCAAGTTCAGTTTTGAAAAAGAGGTGGAAATTCAAATTACGAATTTGGAGATTGAAGTCATTTCAAGGGAATTTGTGAATTGAGAAAGCTCTAGTGAAGATCAGTGAACGATTCTGGGCAATTATCTTCAAGCTTAAGCTCCATTTGAAGGCTCAGTGGAAGTTCTCGACTACGTAATTGAAATTCAACTTTACACTCTTGATAAGCACCAATTCACTGCCATTTTTGCATATTTGAGACGTAGAAACAATGTAGATCATTAATGTGTAAAACGAGCTGGCATTGGTTGTGATTGTTGGATGATGATAAAAAATGTTTGGATCTGTTTTGGCTTGTTTGTGCATGATCTTGCTTGTTTGACACTTGATCTATAACCTACGTGAGCTCTAGATGAGTTTTTAAATCAAATTGGAGTTGTTTACATGAACTTTGGGTTTTGGTGTGTGATCTTGTTGTTTTCAGTTTGAGAGTTTTGCGCATGATGAGCGGTTTTTGAGGCCAGAAATGAGATCCTCATGATATCTAGTTAAATTTTGATATAAAATTTGGCCAGAATGGTTGAGTTTTGATGTGCGTGCTTGTTGCTGGTTCTGTTCACGGTGGTGCTTGGCAGGAGAAGACGGTGAATAGTAACTCAGGCCAACTGGTGCGTTTTAGGGTTTCTGGAGGTAAGGGATAATGAGGTGTCACGCCCAGGTTCATTTGATTTGAATACTTTCCATTCCAATGGATGTGATTAAGAAACACGATGGAGATGAGTTGACTGAAACCATGGGATAGCATTTGAATTCTCATTTATTCGCTGGCATGATTTCCACCCTCTTATTGATTACTTTTTTATCATGTGGTTCTAAGTGAATGTCCATGATGCGCTGCGTTTGACTCGTTGCATGCAATAGCCAGAATATTTTGTTTTGTTTTAATTTTTCTGAGTGGGCCTTGGGCGCATTGCTGTTTGCACCCCCAGTTGGGCCCAGTTCTCATTTTGAACTATTTTTGCTTGCTATTTGCCACGCAATTTTTCTATTTTCATTTTATTTTCTTTTGTTTTTCATTTTATTTTATGTTTACAATTTTAATTAATTAAAATAGCTCCAATATTCTAAAAATTCATCAAAAATATTTTTTCAATACTTTGAGATGTCTAACTTTTTTTGGACATTTTTATTTTATTTTTCTGTTTTATTTTCAATTAAAAAATGAATTAAGTATTGGAGTTGTTTTAGTTGGTTTTAAATTGTAACATGTTTTGCTTTTGCATTTATTTCTCTCTTTCCTTTTTGATCCAATGATTGAAAATTGATTCTTATCTCAATGATGAGTTGATCAATTTTTTAGGACCATTTTGCCTCTGTTGTTGACTTTTGTGGCTTGTCTTTTTGCCCTTGTTTCTCCCATTTCAAAGTGGCACATCTAAATGAATCCCTTCTTTTGATGGTGCTTTGAGAGGACATTTGTTTTGATTTCTTTGCCTCTGGTTGCCAACTTGTGTACCTTCTTTGTGCATTTTATTAGATATTTTTTGAGTCTTTTTCCTATTTTTTAAGTGATTTACAAGTTAGGTCATCTCATAGGACAGCTCACACAAGTGCTTGACCTAGTTTGGATTGGAAATGACCTTTGTGGATCCAATGAGCTCTCAAATCTTCTTGTTTCACACTTTATACATGTTGAGCTTGTTGTACGTTCATTTTTAGGTCAAAATTATGTTCATAGCTTGTTGATTGTTGCTTTCCTTTTTGTGCTTTCAACTTGAACTCCTATGTGATGCATGTTTGCTTTCCTTGTGCTTTTGCTTGCATTTTCTTCTTGTTTTGTTTTGATATTGCTTTTGAGCTTTCTTCTCTTCATATCCCTTCTGTCCAATGACCTTGGAGTGTCATTTAAGGTGGCTTTGTCCCTCCTTTGGAGGTATTTGAAGCATACCTAGAATGATGAATCCTTGAGGACACTTTTGGTGTTTCTTTGCTTTTGATAAGTGATGCTTATGGTTGAGTACCTATTATGGGTTCCTTGCTGCCCTCATTTGGTCTCCCATCCTCACTTGGCTTTAAGGTTTGTTTTACGTTTCATTTGGTTTGATTTTATTGGTGTGGTTGATGTTGCTTGATTTAGGTCATTTCATCCCACTTTGTGGTGCATCTTTGTGTGGTTTGCTTGTGTTTGTTTAATTTCTTCTTATGCACTTCTCTTTATTCTCTTTTCTTGCATTTCCATATGCATGCTTGGTTGAGATGAGCTTGTGGTGGCTACTGCCCCACACTATTTTCCTCCCACTATCATTCTACTTGTGCATTCTATATGTGCATCCTTTCATTTGCATATGCATTTCTTCTTATTCTTCTTCTTCTTCTTTTGCTTTTCTTTGCCATGTTCCCCATAAGTTCTGTAACCTCTTGAGGTTATGATAGACATTAGGTGCCTAACCATGCATGATAACATTAGGTAGTTCCATTTGAACTCAACTTTAAGTCCACTTTGCATGATCACTTTTAGGATTGATTAGTCTCCCTTAGTGTTCCTTCTTCTCTTCTCACCTTCAAACATTCATAAAACACTTAATAAAGAATGACAAGTGTAGCACACTATGAGCCTTAAGCTACTTGAGAATGGTAATTGAGGGGCCTCCTCTCAAGGACCTAGAGTGTTTAGTGTACACCCTTTGGGTGATATACGACACATTCGCTCTTAGGTCATAGTCTCTAGTGCGACATGAGTCGCAAATCATATTCAAAACACTTCTTCTCTAAAAAACACAAAAACATTTCAAACCTTTTTTTCACCCTTTGGGGTTCTTAATCAAGAAAATATTTTCTCAAAAAGAGTGTCGTTAACTCTTAGTTCTACCGCAAATGGTAACGCCTAAGTCTCCAATGGTCGAGCTGCATACACCAACTGCTAGAACTATTTGTTAACCCTACTCGGGCCTAAAAATTGTTGAACCAACCTGTGGTCCTTTTAGCCTGAACTACATTTGCTCTGATCTTTCATATCAGACGAAAGTACGTAGGCACGAGACGCGATGTCTCGGCGAGCAACCTTCCCCCTTTCTTTAGCCGTAGTTAGGCAAACTACGTTGACTCTGACTTTCCCATTGCACGAGGGAGTACGTAGGCACAGAGCGGCGATGCTCTGCCGAGTCACTTTTGTTTTCTTTTTCTTTTGTCCCTGAGCCTTTAGCTAGATAGTATCAACACACCCTTTTAGATAGACAACAATGCGTGGATCCCGTCGAGTACGACGGACGTGAGGGGTGCTAATATCTTCCCCTTGCGTAACTGACTCCCGAATCCAGACATGGTTGCGATGACCTTGTCTTTCCCTTTTTCTTTAGGTTTTTGCGATCGTTCCATTCCCTCTCTTTGGGATAAATAACGAAAGTGGCGACTCTGCTGGGAATCGAACTCAGAGTCTCTGATTCTCTATGCGAGTCAATCCTAGCGCTTGTGTGATTATCTTTGGGCGTTGTATATATGTTCTTTATTTACTTTCCCGCATTTATTTTCTGCATCATATATCATTACTGTTGTGTTGTGGGGAGGGAAGTTTCATTGAGTGATAATCCGGACTTGGGCTTGAGTATACACCTAGCTTTAGTAGTGGAGATTAGTGGTGGGTGTGCTTGCTTTGCTCATACTAGCTCACCTTGAAATTCACGCTCGGACGAGATTCTCTTAGACAACTTTCTTTCTGGCCCTTTGGGCTCGAGGGAATTTCGGATTTGAGGGTTTTCGACTCTGGGGACCGATCATTTATGAGTCATCTAAGTGAGGCCTCTTCAAGAGACGATGATGCCAAACCAAAAATGGTGAACATATCATCATTTCTTGAAAGTATGTGACGCTGACAAACGCATAAAATGTCGAACCTTTATCTGTGGATAGGTCCATACCTATGAGAGGGATTGGGTTATACAGGATACCTTGGATTTCAGAATACTCGGTTCTTCACAAGTGTGAATCTGTTTATCAGTGGGTCCTGTTATCGGTACTTTGTTCTTGCTAAGGCGAAGCTCTGTTTCTTCTCGACCAACAGCACAACATTTTTGATCCCTTGTTTGCATTTGCATTTTCATCTGCATTTCATTAACATGTATTTGTGTTGCAGGTGCATATTTCTCCTTCGATTTCGGTGATCTTATTCCCTCCTTGCTGATATGGATTCTTTAAAGAGAACTATGGCTTACAAGCTTCCAACTCCAGATGTTAGGTCCTTGCTGAGTTTGGTTTCTCTGGCTGGTGGGAAGGTGATGGAGGATTTCAGGAAGTCTTATGGGAGATTACTGAGATGGGTCTGCAAGCCTTCAGTACATGAGGTGGATGGTCTTTATGCCTTTCTTCAGTTTTATGATCCGCAGTTGAGATGCTTTGTTTTTCCTGATTACATTCTAGCACCTACATTGGAGGAGTACTCAGTATTGTTGGATGTGCCTGTTCTTAGTCAGATGCCTTTTGTTCATGTTGATGCGAAGCCTAATCTGGCTAAGCTAGTTTCCATAGTACATGTGGATGCACCATAGTTACAGGGGGTTTGACAGAATGAAATGGAGTGCATGGTTTTCCTTTGGCTTTCCTTGTTGACAAAGCTAGACAGTTTGCTAAGGATGGTTGCTGGGTTGTGTCGCTACTGCAAAAATCGGCGCCGGCTATGACAGAAGAGTCGCCACCGTGTGTTATTTATCCCAACGGAGGGAAAGGAAACGCTCAGAGTAAACCTAACGCAAAACGGGAAAGGAATGGTCGTCGCAACCAAATTCCTAGATTCGGGAGTCGATTACGCAAGGGGAAGGTATTAGCACCCCTCACGTCCGCCGTACTCGACAGGATCCACGCTTGTTTTCTAGTACGGATTGTTACTCTATCTACACTAAAGGTCTGGGTTAAAAAGAAAAGAAAATGACTCGGCAAAGTATCGCACTTTATGCCTACGTATTCCCGTCTGGAATGAGAAATCAGAGTCAACGTAGTTCGTCTACCTACGGGAAAGGAGGGGAAGGTTGCTCGCTAGGATACGGCATCCTATGCCTACGTACTTTCATACAACATGAAATATCAGAGCAAACGTGGTTCAGGCTACGGAAGACACAAGCTTGTCTGACTATTTTTTATTACCTTCAAAAAGGGTTTTTCTTGATTAAGAGTCCAAGCGGACAAAATGACACTTTGATGTTTGTTTTGAATCTTTTACGAAAGAAATGTTTTTTAGTCTGTTTGCAACTTGTACTGTACTAAAGACTTGTGATCTGAGAGTGACTACGTTGCATGTCACCCTAAGGGTACCATACTAAGCAGTCAGATTACTGAAGAGTGACCCTCCAACAACCTTTTCTCAAATAGCTTAAGGCTCGTACCGCACAGCACGCGTTATCCTTATTACTGTGTTTTTTGAAGTGTTTCGAAGTAAGAAGAGAAAGACCCTAACACTATGGTTGCAAGGGAAACTAACCTAATGTTGTCATGCATGGATAAGAATCCTAATGTTTGTCATAATTCCCTCCTGCACAGAGGGAATCAGAGATCCTAGGGGATAAACAGAAAAGAAAGCAAGCAAATACAGTAAAATGCATGCAATGCAGCCATACAAGCGAGGCAATGGAGTCCTGCTCAACCTCGAACCTGGGAAAACAAAAGGCAAAGTGAATCAACATTCACTTCAAACCTTAAGGGGGCAAGCTGTACAAGCCAACAAACAATACAGAAAAACCAAAATAAAACAGAGGAGGCAGCCCAAGCAGCAGCATCAAACTCCCACAGTTGACAGCACAAGCAGCAGCTCTGACAGCAACAGTTGGTTAAACAGCAAAAATTTGACAGCAACAACCTTCATCTTCATGAATAGCTCCTACCTTCAAGCTCCATAAACTTTCAATCTCCAATAGACACCAAACTTCAACAAGCTTCAAACTTCAACAAGCAACCAGTTTAAACCAGCAAACTTCAACCAGTAAACAGCTTCAACAAGCTCCTAACTTCATCTTCAACAAGCAGCAAAACCCTAGCTTCAACAAGCAACCAGCTTCAACAAGCACAAACTTCAACTTCAATAAGCTTCAACAAGCAACAAACTTTCTCTTTACCAAGCTTCAACAAGCACCTCCAAGGGAGAATCATTCAACAAGATCACGTTATAATGTTAAGAAACTTAATGACAACCAAAGGAAATCACTAAGAACTTAACATTGCAAATGAAAGGTATCCTCAAAGTTCTACTCACTTGGGCATACCACTCATCCCTCCTAAGGAGAGATGGAGCTTCCCAAGGAGGACTTTGTGTCATTGGATAGAATAGAGGAAAACAATGCACTCTATGTTTGAAGAAATAATCAAAACTAGGTCTAAGGCACTTCTTAAAACCCTAATTTCCTAAGCTATAAAAAGCTAACAAAAAGGAAAGAAAATGTCCAATCCAAGCTCCACCAGCCACTCCACAAAAGCTTCATCATGTCCATGATATCCTCCAATAAGAACCAGAAGCCCAACATGCAAGAAAAGCCCACTTTGAGTCCATTCCAAACAATCACCAAAGTTGAAGAACCAAATGAACAATCAACTTGAATATTCTAACTAAAATAGCAAAACACATCACAAAAATCTAATTATTTTTCTATGGCAACACGCATTTGTTAGAGGTCTATAGTAGAAAAACCAGGGCCTAAAACTATGCTTAAAGGCACTAAAGAAATCACACACCAAAAGTGGTCAATAGGGAAATCAAGTGGGGAATCCTCTAAAGATCTAGTTCAAAACCGAACCTAAAGCTACCTAAAAATTACCCTAAAAAATTCTGGGAGTTCCTTAATATGTCCATAACAAACCAGAAAAGAATTAAGTCTAAATTCTATACCAAACTCCAGAACAAAAATTGGCAAGAAACTATGCAGTTTTTGGCATTTTATTATCCAACTAAAGGAGAAAAACGAAATCAAATTGAAAATTAAACGAGACTAAAATCCAATTGTGCACAAAGATCATAGAAATGATAATGATCATCCCAGAATTTTCTCATATTTTTCTAAGCATTTTTTCTATTTTTTAGGAATTAAAATCAAACAGCACACAAAACAGAATTTTAATGCAACAATCAAATGGTTAAATTAAATCGGAAAACCAACCTACGGATCAGAGATTTGATCCGGTGATCGTTGATCAAGTGAATTTGCGAAGATCCGAACAAGATTAGATAGAGAACTTCAAGATCCACAATAATTCTTGCAAGAAGATGAAGATCGAACACTTCGAATCCGAATTGCTCCGAATAAGTGCTTCTAACTTACGCTCCAATATCCAACTTCAATTTGCACGAAAATTAATTACGAAACTTGATCCGATAATGATGATGAGTGGAGGTTTATGCTCAAGATTTCATTGATTTCAATAAAAAATCAATGGATCCAATGATGAGGAGCTATGGGTGAGGGTTTGGAGAATGGAGAAATTGAGAGAATTGAGAGAGTGAGAGAATTCTTGAAAATGAAAAATGAAAATTGTAAATTGTGAGGATTTTTTATTTTTAGTTTGGAGTAGATCACTTAAGTACTCCTTAGGCTTGGATCCCAAGGTAAGGTTTGGACTTTGCCTTGTGAAAATTGGTTTGGAACTTAATGGTATGATTTTGAGTATGTAACCTCCTTTTGGAGCAATCCATAAAATGACCATTAAATATGACTCAAATTGAAATTCTAACAACGCCATTGTGTTTAGAATGTCATTTGCAGTCAAAATATGTACCAATTTGCCATTGTTTGAACCATTGTGAATTATTTTGTATTAAAAGGAGACCTTGCTTGTGCATTATGAATGATTTGGGGAATGTAACTTATTTATGAAGAAACATGTCAAAACACCATGAATCATGAGTCAATTGAAAATTCTAGAATTGCCAATGTTTCTAAATCATCTTTTCTGATCAAATTGAGTGGTCATTTGGCATATTTTGTGCACATAACAATTTATTTGAATTCCCACCAAATAATTCCTTTAATTTCTCTTCTTTCAAACCACTTCAAGTCAACTCTTACTATGGACCAAATCAATTCATCATGAGCTCTTGTTTGACCTAAAAACCATATTTTGAGCAAGCTCCATGTTGAACAAAATTGCATTTGAGATGTGCAAGTTGGAGATTTTGACCTATGATTGAAAATGGCCTATAATCTCACTTTTCCAAAATACCCCTAACTTGTAAACCTCATAACTTGAGTCTTATAAATCCAATGGAGGACTTCTAGTACTCAAATTAAAGGTATTGAGATGCTATACAAGTTTCATGTTGGCCAAAGATCCATTTGAAACTCGTATATTGACTTATGTGGCCTTGAAGTTAGGCACTAAACAGGGTAATTTGCACTGAAACCCTAATTTAGCAACTTCCCACATTCTTGATTCTTCTTTTCTTAACCTTGGAACCACACCACACTTGTATCAACATACCAATCCATGAATCCCATGACCTCAAAGTAGGCTTTGGTGCTCTTCAATTACTCAATTGACCTAGGATTGACCCAGATGGAACCCTAGTTGACTGCACCTCAACTGTGGCTCTTGTACTTGAATCAATGACTTGTCTCAGCTTCCATATGGCCCTCTAGGCATCCCATGAGATCCATACACACCTCACATTCACATTCCATGCTTCTCATCCCACTGATGATTCTTAACATTCCTCAAGATAGGAGCAAAACCCACATGTAGGCACTCGAACTTCTCAAGATTTCCAATCCCTTCCTGATGGCTTGGATGATTTCTCAAACTTGGATAACACCTCTTGCTAGGCTCTTATCTTGATAGACACCCTTGATCCCTTGTTGGATGCATGCTATGTTATGATATGCCAATGATTGAACTATGTACATGATGTAACTATGCAAATGAAATGCAATGAAACACAAATCAGGCAAGAAAAGGTTGAGCAAATTTTGGGGTGCAACAGCTGCCCCTATTCAAACGGCTTGGACCCGATTGGAGTGAAGAGCAAACGGCCTTCAAACAATCGAGGTACGAGACGGTTGAATACCAAGGAACCCGGAAATTTGCCAACCGCAGAAATAAACTGCACTGCTCGGGGAATGACGTCCACCAACTGAATATGGTCGTCACGGCAACAAATGATCCGACGTCTGATAATAATTTTGATCTCAACATCAAGTACCTATGTAACGCCACAGGTACTGAACAATTTTTGCGAAAACACCTCCGTCCACAACTGGACTATGTCAACACAAGAAAAGAAACAAAATCGTCAACACGAATAGAAATTCTGTCATCACAGGAGTAACCTTATTCACATCTGGACCCAAATTTAGTTAAATCACGAATACACAAATCTGTCCACGTCAGGACTCACATCTCAACTACACAGGAATAGAACTTTGTCCACGTTAGGACGCTTGTTTCGTCAACACGAAGAAATATCAACTTAACTTGTCCACGTCAGGACTCCACCTGCCGTCAACACGGAAAAAATCCCGGCGACTTCGCTGGGGATGACTCGTCTGTATTTCGTCATTACGAGGGGATCCTATCAACATAGGAACAAATTGTCCACGTCAGGAATAAATCGTCCACGTTAGGAATAAACTGTCCACGTTAGGAATAAGATGTCCATGTTAGGAATAAGCTGTCCACGTTAGGAATAAACTGTCCACGTTAGGAATAAGCTGTCCACGTTAGGAATAAACTGTCCACGTTAGGAATAAATCGTCCACATTAGGAATATACTGTCCACGTTAGGAATACATTGTCCACGTTAGGAATACACTGTCCACGTTAGGACTCACACCTCGTCTTGATTTGTCCATGGCAGGACTCACATCTCGTCAACACAAGAAAATCCTATCAGCATGGGAGTAACTTGTCCATGTCAGGACACCGTTTCATCAAAACGAAGAAAGATAAATTCGTACACGTCAGGACTCGCGCATCTTCTACCCGCTGAGGAAATAAAACTTGTCCACGTCAGGACTCACGCTTCGCCAACACGAAGAAAGATAAATTTGTCCACGTCAGGACTCGCGCATCTTGTCAACCCGAGGAACTATAAACTTGTCCACGTCAGGACACACATTTTGCCGATACGAAGGAAGATATTTGCTGGGGATAAATGGTCCACGAAGAGTAATCAATTTTGTCCACGTCAGGACTTCACATTCCATCAATATGGAGAAATTGAATCTGTCCACGTTAGGACTAGCACATCTCGTTAACCCGAGGAAAATAAATCTGTCCACGTCAGGACACCCACTTCACTAGCACGAAGAAATCCCGTCACTAAATTGTCCACGTCAGGACTCATATCTTTTCCACACGAGGAACTCCTATCAACATAGGCAATAAAATTTTGACGACTTCCGGGGAAATCCTTCTGTCAACCAGTAGGAAAATACATCTGTTTATCCATACGGGAGAATACTCTGAATACCGTTTCTCTGCTTATCTCTGCAGTAGCTAACTCCATTGGTCCCAACCCACAAACCTTTTAGCGCTGACGTGACAACGACTTTGAGGAGGACCCCACGGGGGATATTGGGAAACCAAACTGCCGGACGCCTGTTCTGGTAACCGGCGGCAGCCTCTGCAATTTTGATTCATGAAACCCTTTGACGCTGACGTAACAGCAAATTTGAAGAAAATAATCCGCTGGCCGAATAAGAGAAACTTCAACAAGCAACTCTGGCGGGGAAAACAAGAGAAATTTAAACAAATAACTCTGCTCGGGGACAAAGAGAAACTTAACCAAGTAACTCTATGGGGAAAATAGTAAGATGAACCGTATCATCACACGTCTCACGGCGAGACCTCGAATGTCTGGTCATAGATCTGAGCTAGAACTCCATACTCCTGCTGAGCAAACACACCTGCAAGCACAAAGGTTAACCAACCTGATTTACGTTTCAAATTGCGTATGTTTGAAAATGGCGTAATGCTCCGTACAGTACAGAAATGCTACGCGTTTGAGTAGATGCAAATATGACGATATATGCAGATGCAAATACAGGCTCAACCTGTCGGGGCCACTCTGACAATGATATCTCAACAACATGAATGCTGAGGATAACGCCAACCCCACTGGGGAGAGCTAGTATCATGAGGTATTCCGGTAAAATAAATGCCGAAAACACCGTCAACTTTGTCGGGGAGAGATTAAACATCAATTCCCACTGGGAGGAAAGAACAAACACCCTGCTGGTGACCAAAACTTAGCTGGGGAAGAAGCGATACTTCTGGGCAAAGCACACTGTCTGGGCACAGTTTACACATCCAGAGTTTCGGACTCTGCTGAGGATCAACACCCTGTCAATGGCATGATGACCTGTGGGGAGCAAGAAAACCATCCTTCGCGGATATAAACCTTCTGAACCAACAACTTGGTTAGCTCTGCGGGAACCTCCCATGCCGGAGATTGAACGTGCACATCTTCGACTCACTGGGGGAGCGCAACCTCTGAAGGGGATACTGATTTCGATTTGCTGGGGATATCTTGTGGACAACATCCCTGAGGACACTCTTCTGGGGAGAACAATCCCTCATTCGGTTAGGGATAACGTCATTCCAACTCTCTGGGGATAAGATGCGACTAGCCGAGGAATGACATCAACTGAAATCAGGCTCTTCATCAAGAGATTTTGGCTGGGGATAAATGAGTTCCATCCACCTTCTCGGAAATTTGCCCCAAAAATACCAACATGCCCCAGTCTGAACACTTCGTCTTGAAAGGAAAAGCTAGCCATGGTGTTGCCTCACAATACCTTGCCCCTGAACCGGCAAAGACTCTTCGATTTCTGTACCTTGATGGTTAGATATGCACTGTTTATGCACGTCAAACCCAAAAGGATGTCCCAACAAAATCTTTTGTTCTTAGGGGGACCTGCCCCGGTCTTGCAATAATCTTTTGCCCCTGATCGGTCGATTCGTGAAGCAATGCCCCTAGCTGCGAGAGATCTGCCAAATCTTGACCTAATTGCCCCAGATTAACTGATTCTTGGATGGCTGACTCCCACTGGGGATTAATTGCTATATCCTGCCCCGGCTCACGAAACATTCAGACATTCTGCATTCTATCCTGATCAGACTTCCCACTGTAGGAAACTTTCCTGCTGCATGCGCTTACTCGCAAGTAAAACAAGTTGTTCTGCATAAAAGATATATTAAATGCAATGCATATGACAATTTTGAAAATCCAGTCCGATTTAATGGGAAAGTTTTATGACCTACAACGAATCAGTCATCAACATATCGACATTAATACAATGCCGCAAGAGGAATCCTTTTAGGAGTCAGTTTCAATGCGATCTTTACCAAAGTATGCTCTCGAACTAAACCTGTTTCAATTAGGACTTTTTCGGGTTGTAACGTGGTCAGGTTCACGGTTAACAAGGAAAGATATAGGCTCAAAGTTTATTTCGACCCACCCATTCTTCGTGATGTTCTCCAATCCTATGTTCAACTAATTTGACTTCAGTGTTCACCTATTAAAGGTGGAGTGATAGGAGTGATGGTTTAGGATACCACTTGCTTTTCGGAGTGACAATCATTCGCTTATCGTCTTTGGGTGCCTAGAGTCACACGACTTTGTCCTTTTCGAGGATTTTTTCTTTGGTAATCCTTTTCGTCTTTTGTGTTTTTTCCTTTTGTTCCCTAACTTTTGCCTGGACTGACTCTTTGGAGCTTCTTTTGATTCTAAAGTCCAGCGGGATGCCGTAATTTTTGCCTAAGCCACTTGTTTTGAAGTTTCGACTTAGCGGGCTTTGGATTCTCTTCTTCTTTTTAAACAAGTCGTGGGATACTGGTTGTCTGACTCTTTGGGGGATAATGTGATTGTCTCACTCTGGACGTTCAACCACTGCGGGTTTTTAGGCACGACCTATACAGGTGTGATTGATCCTCGAACGGACACTCCTTTTGTAATTTGAATGCTTGGTCAAAATAACTGACACCTACCCTACCCCGGGTTAAGATTTAGGGTTTTTTCATTTCCAGAAAGAAACTCCTACTACTAGGCTCAAAGGGGTTAACAAGGGATTATCTTCCTTATATCTTCGGTGTTTATGGATTGAAACAATGCCTGTACATCATCAATAGGTTTTTATCCAAAAGCATACAATCAGAAGCTTATTCGTCATTGGTTTTCGTCATCCTCCCCGGATTCCACTTAACAAGCGTTTGAAATAAATGAAAACACAAAGAGTGATCATGACTGGATTAATTCAAAACATGCATATTTATTTCATTTATCAATATTAGTTAAAAAAAACAACAAGTTTTACAAATGAAATTTGCAATTGAACAGAAAGGCAACTACAAATGCAAGGACATGAACAAGATAACATGAAAAATGCTGGTTGTTGCACCCTAAAATTTGCTCAACCTATCTCACCTGATTTATGTTTTAATTGCATTATCATTTGCATATTGAATCATGTACATTACCTAATCATTTGCATAACATAGCATAGCAAGGCATCCAACAAGGGATCAAGTGTCATTCTTATCAAAAGAAGCACATCAAGGGGCTTTATTCAAGTTTAAGATCATCCAAGTCATCAAGAAATGTGTGAAGCTTGGAGAAGTTTGAGTATCAACAGGTGGATTTCTCTCCTAGCTAAGGTGTATTGAGGGCCTTCAATGGGGGTATGAGCTATGAATTGGGGGTATGGAAGGTGCACAAAGCTTATGAAATGCCTAGAGGGTCATATTGAAGATGAGACAAGTCATTGATTCAAGTACAAGAGCCACAGTTGAAGTGCAGTCAACTAGGGTTTCATCTGGATCAACCCTAGGTCAACTGAATGATTGAAGAGCATAAAGGCTTAATTGGAGGTTGTGGGATTCATGAATTAATATGTTGATACATGTGTGGTGTTGTGCCAAGGATAAATCAAAGAGGATCAAGAGGAGAAGGAGTTACTAAATTAGGGTTTCAGTGTAAAATCCCCTAATTTAGGCCTAACTTCCAAGCCAGATAAGTCAAAATGCAAGTTTCAAATGGAGTCTTGGCAAACATGAAACTTGTATAGCGTCTCAATAGCTTTAATTTTAGTACTATAAGTCTTCAAGAAGATTTGTAAAACTCAAGTTATGGTTCTTGCAAGTTATGAGTCATCAGATGACACTGAAATTTATCTGTGAAAGTTACTTGACTTCCAAGCAACTTTTGCCCATGAAGGGGTTTTCAAATGGATTCTTGGCCAACATAAGAGTTGTAGATCATGATATTAGATTTAATTTTAGTACTAGAAGTCCTCAAGAGGATTTGAATAACTCAAGTTATGGTCTTGGCAATCCAGGGGTATTTTGGGAAAGTTGAATTATAGGTCATTTTGCAACATAGGTCAAAATCTCCATCTTCCACTCCTCAAATGGAAAAATATTCAACATGAGATGTGTTCAAAATGATGTTTTTAGGCTAGGTAAGAGGTCATAAGAACTTGGAATGGCTTTCATCACAAAATCACAAAAATGGCCTAAAATAAGGGTGAATTTTAAATGAATCAAGGATGAAAATTGGGATTTTTGATCTACAAGTCCAAACCAAGCCATATGACATACCAATTTGATTGGAAAACACATTTTGAGAACATTTACATTGCCACATATTTGAGTTGAGGGATAATTCAAGGACTTTCTTTGTAAAGGGGTTACTTACATCATAAGGCACATATGCAAAACCACTTTGTAAGGCATAACCAAGGCTCTAGTGAATCCTAACACATTCAATTTGTCATTAGGAGAGAATTTGGGTCAGAATGGGGTGCAAATGCAAGCTTGAAACTCAGCTGCCATAGGTGAATTTCTCATGACATTTTCAAGAGCAAGAGATGGTGAATTTCTCATTAGAGCTTTCCAGAAGTTTTTAGATTGATCATACACATTCTATATAAGGATTAGAAGAGGTTCAAAGCATTGGTTGGTGGAGATTGAGGGAGAATTGAGAGATTGCATCTTGAGTTTTCCATGTGCATAACAGAATCGGTTACAACAAATTAAGCCATTTCAATCCATTCTTTTGTGTTCAATAGCTTCCTCTGGTGTTGGTGAGTGATTCCATATAGATCTCAAGGCAAGATTGTGGAGGAGTCGTGTGTTAGCATCTGAAATTCTCAACCTGCAACTCAGAATCGGATTCCAAGATTCAAGCCATTTTAATTCATCTTTTTGCATACAGAAGCTTGGTTATATGCTAGTGAAGGAATCTGGAGCTTGTGGAAGATTAATTTGAAGGTTTGAGTGGTCTATTCATCAAGAAATCACAGGTATGTAATCTTCAATCCATGGCTTGATATGTGCATGTTCAATAGGTTTTAGGTGGTTAGATAGCATGTAGATGATCATAGGAAGCTTTCTGGTAGCAATTGGTGGGAATTAGAGACAATTTTGTGATTGACACCATTTCTGTTCGTGCATTTATCTGGCGATTCTTGGTGTTAGATGTTCAGTTTAATGGTTAGAATTGATCAGGGAGAGTTGGTGATGAGTTTGGACCAATTAATTTTAAGTTTAGTGATGATTGATTTCTGACCAAATTCTGAGATGTTGATTGTGTTTCTTGGAGGAGGATGATTCAATGTATGTGGTTAGCATGGTTAGATTCAGGGAAGAAAATGGAGTGGATTAGGCTTTTTAATTTTGAGTTTTGATGAGGAATTGATGGAACACGATTGGGAGAAGATGATGTTGATACTATGTTCAGCCATGGCTTCCTTTCTCCCTCCAAGATTCAAATGAAGAAGACGACTCCATCACCTTTGGATCATGAGAAGACTTTGACTGGAGAGATCATCCAACGGCCGCGAGCGCATCTTATTTTGTGAAGGAGCCTGAGAGTATGAAACGCACCGTTTCATTTAACTTCCGTGGATGGGCTCAAATGTATGTTGCTAACCACACCCCATTTACCAGGCCCATTTGAAAACACACATGAAAGTATTGCTATTCGTACCAAGTTTCTTTCCATTTTCAGTTGATTTTCCTTTTATTTTCTAATTGAATAATGGGCCTGGTACTCGCTTCTTATGCGCACCCCCCTCTGGGCCCAACTGGTGAAATGAACTAGTCCTGATTGCTATTTGCCACGCATCTTTTCCATTTTCCTTTTATTTTTCTTTTATTTCACATATTATTTTAGGTTAATTGAAAAAATCATAACTAATTTAAAAATGAACATTTTAAGGTGAGAATTTTTTCCTTGTTTTCCTTAGGGTTTCTAGGATTTAATAAAGCAATAAAAATATTAATTCCTTGCATTTTATATTTTTTGGCATATTTTACCATTTTATTGACTTTATTTTGCATTTGGTTGATACCTTATTTTGCTGAATTTAGTATGAGAGATTGGTGAATGTTTTTGAGTTGATTCTTGTTGGATTGATTAGATTAGAGATACATGCTCCCTTAGAAATTTTTCTCATATTTTTATGATGAAATTTAGGCTAGTTTTGAATGATGAACTTTAGGGTGTTAAGATTAGGGTTTTACAATACTTAGGTGTAGTTTAGGGTATAGTTTGGAGACTTAGGGTTTGATTTAGGCCTTGGGGTTTATGTGGGGTATAGGGTACATAGTTAGGTTCCCTTAGAAATTAATATAGGATTTTAGGATGAGTATTACTATCTTATCTGATTTTTGCAAATTGGTTGTTATTGGTGTGTTTCCTCCTTAGGATTTTGTTTTGTTGGTTGGGTTTTGGGCATTTCATTGGGGTGTTGGGCTTGGGCTTTGTTTGTTGGAGCTAATGAAGGCTTTGGAGATTATGGGAGACAAAGGATGGAGCTTGAAGCATGAAGATTCTCATCTTTGAAGGTTGCTTTTGAAGACTTAGGAGATAGGAGATTTATGGAGAGCTTTAGATTAGACTGATTTCTTCTTTCAAACATGGAGAGCTTCTTGTGCCTCTATTCCATCCTATGACATAAGGTCCCCCAAAGAAGTTCCATATCTCCTAAGGAGGGATGTAGAGCAGGCTTTGATTGGGTAGAACCTTGAGGATATCCTTCACTTGCTGTGTTAAGATCTTAGTGATTTCCTTGGGTTATCATTAAGCCTCTTAACATTTCAACTCCATCTCTTAGTTGATTCTCTCCTGTGAGTTACTTTCCTTGAAGATGGAAGCCTATTGAAGATGAAGTTCATTGAAGGTTGGTGAAGATGAAGCTTGTGCCTGTCAAAGCTGGTTAACTGTGAAGACTAGGGTTTTGCTGCTATTTGAAGCTGTCTACTGATTGGGGTCTATTGCTTGCCAGAGCTTGGAGAGTTATTGAAGATAGAAGCTTATCTAAAGCTTGAATATGGTTGAAGAATGAAGATGGGGTCTTACTTGAAGGTGTTACTGTCAACCTTTGTGCTGTTGATCAACTGTAGCTGTCAGAGCTGGTGCTGTTTGAGCTGTAGCTGTAGGAACTGGTGTTGCTGTCAGAGCTGGTGTTAGGTTTTATTTTCTTTTTCTGTATTGTTTGTTGGCTTGTTCAGCTTGCCCCTTAGGTTTGAAGTGAAGCTGTTTCACTTTGCCTATTGTTTTCCCAGGTTCAAGGTTGAGTGGGACTCCCTTGCCTCGCTTGTGTTGCTGCATCTCATGCATTTTACTGTTTACTGTATATATTTGTTTCTTTTGTTGTTTATCCCCTAGGATCTCTGATTTCCTCTGTGCAGGAGGGAATTATGATAGAAATTAGGATTCTTATCCAGGCATGACAACATTAGGGTAGTTTTGATTCCCATTTCAAACCCTAGGTGTTTAGAATTTCTTTCTCTTCTATCTCAGAACAATCCAAAACATAGTAATATGGATGATCGATGTCGTACGCTACGAGCCTTAAGCCATTTGAGAGAGGATTGCTGGAGGGTCACTCTTCAGTAATCTGATTTCTTAGTGTGTTACCCTTGGGGTGACATACGACGTAGTCACCCTCAAATCATAGTCTCTAGTGTGTCAGAAATTGCAAACATCATAAAAAACAGTTCTTGCGTAAAAGACTGAAAACAAACATCAAAGTGTCATTTTTGTCCGCTTGGACCCGTAATCAGGAGAAAACCTTTTCCGAAAGATAAAAAACAGCCAGACAAATCTGTGTCTTCCGTAGCCCGAACTACGTTTGCTCTGATCTTTCATGCTGTATGAAAGTACGTAGGCATAGGATGTCGTATCCTAGCGAGCAACCTTCCCCTCCCTTTCCCGTAGGTAGGCGAACTACGTTGACTCTGATTTCTCGTTCCAGACGGGAATACGTAGGCATAAAGTGCGATACTTTGCCGAGTCATTTTCTTTTCTTTTAACCCTAGACCTGTAGCGTAGATAGAATAACAATCCGTACTAGAAAACAAGCATGGATCCCGTCGAGTACGACGGACGTGAGGGGTGCTAATACCTTCCCCTTGCGTAACCGACTCCCGAATCCAGGATTTGGTTGCGATGATCATTCCTTTCCCGTCTTTGCGGTAGGTTTACTTCGAGCGTTTCCTCTCCCTCTTGTGGGATAAATAACGCACGGTGGCGACTCTTCTGTTTAGCCGGCGCCGATTTTTGCAGTAGCGACAGCTGGCGACTCTGCTGGGGATCGGAATATCCCTTATGCGAGTCAATCCTAGCGCTTGTTTTCCCGTCGTGGGTGTTGTATAGATTTACTTTTCTGTCTTTACTTTCCGCACTTATTTATCGGCTTTATACTGTTACTGCTGCTGTGGGAAAGGGGTAATCTGTTGAGAGATAAGTCGGACTTGGGCTTGAGGTTACACATAGACTTAGAAGTAGAGAGTAGTGGTTAGCCTGCTTTCTTAGCTCGCACCAGCTAGCCATGAAATTTACACTCGGACGAGATTCTCTTTGATGCTTCTTGCCTGGCCCTTAGGGCTCGACAAGTTGTCTGACCCGAGGATTGTCGACTCTGGGAACCTATCAAATGGGATTCAACTAAGTGAGGCCACTTCAAGGGATGATGATGCCACACCTTCTGGGTATCGTATCATTACTCTTGAAAGTCTGTGACGTTGAACCCGCATAGGATGCCGTACCTCGTCTGCGAGTTAAGTACATACCTGTGAGGGGTAGGAGGGTCTGTTTGCAGGAAACCTTTGACCTCAGAATACCTGGTTTATCTCTGTCAGTGAGATATGGTTACAGGGTTCATTTGAGTGGTTGGGTTGGTTTGAGATGAAAATTTGATGGTTCTCAAGGCTTCAGTACAGAGCAGCACAGTTCATCAGCATTGCACTTGATCCCTTGTTTGCATATGCATGTGCATTTTCATGACTGCATTTCATTAACATGTATTTATGTTGCAGGTGATCATTCCCCTCTGATTCTAGTATATCCTCTAGCCAGACATGGAGTCCCTGAAGAGGACAGTTGCTTACCGGCTGCATTCACCAGATATCAGTTCCCTGCTGGGACTAGTTGCTCTAGCAGATGAGAGAGTGAGGGCTGAGTTCAGGGTATCTTATGGGAGATTGCTTAGTTTGTTGTACAGACCTTCAGCATTCAAGACGACTAGGGTGTATACTTTGATGCAGTTTTATGAGCCGCAGCTGAGATGTTTCTTGTTTCCCGACTATATTCTGGCACCCACTTTGGAGGAGTATTCTGCGATGTTGGGAGTTCCTGTATTAGACCAGACGCCCTTCATACATATTAATGCTGAGCTTGAGTTGGCTGCACTTGCTGAGATTGTCAGTTTGGACGCCTCTGAGTTCCCCGGAGGTTTGGTCAAGCTGAACGGAGCGTATGGTTTTCACTTGTCTATCTTGGTTGGAAAGGCTACACAGTGCGCGAAGAGTGGATGTTGGGTTGCTTTTAGTGCCATTCTAGCTATCTGCATATATGGGATTGTCTTGTTTCCTAATGTGCCAGATTTTGTCGACTCCGATGCCTTCTTGATTCTTGCCTCAAAGAATCTAGTTCCTACTCTCTTGGGCGATGTTTATCATTCGATTCACTACAAGAATGAGAAACGTCGTGGCAAGAATGTTTCCTGTTGTCTTCCTCTTTTGTACAGGTGGTTCCAGGGGAATCTGCCGAAGATAGGGCCTTTCATTGATACTGTTGATACCATGGATTGGTCTTCCTGATTGATGGGACTGTCTGCTGAAAATATCATTTGGTTTGATCGGAGTATGCTGGGCACTGATATTATATATAGTTGCAGTGGCTTTCCGAATGTCCCGTTGATTGGACGGAAAGACTGTATTAACTATAACCCTTCGTTGCTGGTAAGACAGTTCGGTTATGCTTTGAGGGACGCTCCTATTGAGAAGGAGATACAAGAATCTCTGTATCTCACGGGCTTATTAGACACGGCCGTTTTGATCAGATTGAGACATGCATGGGCTAACGTAACAGCAAAGCTTATGATCCTTATTTGGCTTGGATTCGTGAGAGAGCTAGTACTTCCTTGATGCCTTATCCTGCTGCAGAACCCCTATATCTTCCGTTGATTGAGGTACCTGCTTCAGAAGAGAGTGAGAAGTATAACAGATTATTGGCTGAAAACGAAGAATTGAAGAAAGCCAATGATGAGTTAGAGAAAGAGATCTTCCAGTTGCGTCGTGAGAAGAATGAAGCCACCTTCACTGTGAAGGAACAGACTGAATTGATTAACAGGTTGGGATCGGAGCCGACGGAAGAGACCAACAAGAAAGAAAAAGTGGGAATAGCCTTGAACGGTGTTAGCAAGGTGCTTACTTCAAAGAAGGAACTTTTAAGCAAAGCTTATGCCCGTATCAGCAAGTGGGAAGCATTGTGGAATACCACGCTTACCAAGCGGAAGGAGCGTGAAGACGAACTGAAGCTGCAGATTGCCACGCTTGAGGCACAGATTAGAGCCCAGGATGCAAAGATTGCTGAAGAGACATTACTTAGGAGCGCTGTTGAGCTTAGAGTAAGTGACCTCGACGAGAAGCCGAAAGGTTATGAAGTGAAGGCCGGTTCCAAGAGTTACATATTTGACGAGAGTTCTAGCGAAGGAACTTGCCAGGACGACGCCAAAAAGCTGAGATCCACTACCGAGCGGCATGCCTTACTGATACAGGAGCTGATCTCCCGACTTGGGCATTCGGGGACGTTGAGGATATTGGAAGACGTCAGAGCACGCCATTTGGCCTGATTTACCTTTGCCTTGCTGTTGATTGTACTTGTATTTTTGACCATCGTCAGGCTTGTTGGCCGAGGTCTCTTCAGTTGTATTCAGTTGTGCTCTTGTACTCAGCCTCTTGGCATATGTTTATATACGAGGGTTTTCTGATTCCTTGCTTGCTTGATGGGGACTCCATTGTCGTAATGGCCTTCTCTCCGAGACTAGAATCGGGGAGGAATATAACCTGTAGCATATTTACACAATTGCATCTGCATTCATATTGCATGACCAGGTATTCTTGAATCTGTATCTTATTTCCTGCATCTACAGGTTTTCAGGATTGACGAACCAAGAGTTCACCGCTACTCAACCCGAAACAACTGCAAGAGAATCATGGATCAAGTCCAAGTGGAGATGCAGGAAATTCGCAAAAAGTTGAACCTGTTCATGCAGGCGATGGAGAACATTGCCAAGGGCCAGGAGAGCCTCCAGACTTTGGTACAGCCGCTGCTGACGCGGGCTAATGGGAATGGCAACAATGACCATAATTCTGCGCACGTTGAAACTATTCCGGAGGATGGGCCCCCTAGCCCGGTGGTCCCACCTGCAGTGACCCCACCTGTGGTGGTTGTGAACAATGACGCTGGCGCTGGCAACGGCAATGCAGGGAATGGCAATGAGACTGTTGTTAACAATGTTGGATTTGGGGACGCCAACCAAGGTGGTGGTAACAACAATGGCGGTAATGGTTTTGGCAACAATGGTTTCGGCTACAATGATCAGGGATTTGATTACGTCAATCAGGATGGGAAATTCGGCTTCAATGCTCAGGGTTTTGGTTACGACGGTCTTGGTAACGCTAACCAAGGGTATGGTGGATTTGGTAATATGAATGGTGCTGGGGTGATTCCTGTCAACACTGGGTTTGGACCTGTTAGGGTCAATCAGGGTTTCGGTACCGGGGGACGAGGTCCCATGATCAATCAGCAAGGGTTTGGTCGCAACACTGGCTACGACGGATATGGAAATGGAAATGTGAATTGGGGCGAAGACTGCCAGGAGGACGCCTTTTCTGGAAGAGGCATGGGATTTGAAGGACCTGTTGATCCTGTGCAGAGGATCAAGATGCTTGAAGAACAAATGAAGGGGGTAGTGAATCAGAACTCCACCGGTTTGGATATGACTACAATGGGCTTGGTACCAGGGTTGAGGGTGCCGTTGAAATTTAAGGCTCCCATGTTTGACAAGTACAAAGGGGACACCTGCCCTAAAGTTCATGTCCGCTCTTACTACAGAAGGATGTCCGCATATTCAGATGACGAAAGGATGCTCATGCATTTCTTTCAAGACAGCTTATCAGGACCTTCGCTTGAATGGTATATGGGGTTGAAGCCCACGCAAATTAAAACCTGGAAGCAGTTGGCGGATGCTTTCGTGACACATTACAAATACAACAGCGATCTGGCGCCGAACCGGGTCCAATTGCAGGGTTTGTCACAGAAGAACGGTGAAAGCTTTAAAGAGTACGTGCAAAGGTGGCGTGATATGGCAGCGAAGGGTGCATCCTCCTTTAATTGAAAGGGAAATGAATGATATGTTCATTGGGACATTTACGGGGTGTTCTATGAAAAATTGTTTAGTGTGTCATTGAGTAGTTTCTCAGATTTGATTCTTATGGGGGAGATGATTGAGAACAGTATTAAAGTTGGAAGGTTCCAAGCAAGTGAGTCTACTTCAACAGGAGGTGCCAGAAAAGCATTTGGTGGTAGACGACAAGGTGATACCAGTGCCGTGTTTGGTGGCAGGGGTAGGGGCCGAGGAAGACATCAGTATGTTCAGCCGCAACAGATAGCTAGCGTCACTATCCCGCTTCCTCAACAAAGACAGCCACAACAACAACAACCACAGCAACAGCAAGGACAAAATCCTGGCCAGAGAAGGGTACAGAACGCGAAAGCGAAAAGAGTGTTCGACGCACCTCCTTCCACGTATGCAGAACTCCTCCAGACCCTGCTAGGTTTGAACTTGGTTGAAAAGAGGACTTTGGCACCACCTACTGGGGCAGTACTTCCTTACGGATATGATGCCAACAAGCATTGCGAGTTTCATTCCAGGGCACCCGGGCATGATATAGAAGCTTATCAGGCATTTAAACACAAGGTTCCGGATTTATTGGATAGCAAAGCTATTAACTTTGGACAGGCGGGTCCAAATATAGTACAGCAGCCTATGCCCAATCATGGGGAAAATGCCATCTTGACGGAAGAGAATCTGAATCTAGTGATGGATGTCAATGAGCTGAAGACACCGTTGGGTGAAATTAAAAGCAGGTTGTTAAAAGGGGGTGTATTCCCGGGGTGTGATGAATTTTGCTTGGATTGTTAGATACAGCCAGAGGGTTGTAGTGAGTTAAAATAGGGTATTCAGGCTAGATGGATGAAGGTACTTTGCAGTTTGATAGAACCGCAGCTGAAAAGCCTGTAGAGGCGTTGTGCGATGAGCAGAACAATGTTGCGACGGTGACAATTCTGCGGAAAACAATAACGATAACGGCACCCGCCAGGCGGCCGACGATCACGATTACTAAAGCAGGACCGGTCCCTTTTGAAAGTACTAAAGCAGTGTCGTGGACTTATGGATTGGAGGTATATTGCGACGGTAAGAAAATTGAAGTCATTGGACAACCAGCTGGGGTTGTAGATAATGTTGTCAGAACAGGGGGTATGACCAGAAGCGGAAGAATCTTCACGTCACCCGAGGTAGAGGCGGAAAGGTTAGCCAAGGGTAAAGCCAAGGTAACTGAGAGTGGTCCTTCTCAGTCGAATGAAAAGGAAACGTCGCTTAAGGATGTGGAGGAGTTTATGAGGCTCATTCGCAAAAGTGATTACAAAATCGTTGAGCACCTCCAGCAAACGCCGTCCAAAATTTCCATCCTATCCTTGCTATTATGTTCCGAGGCCCATCGGAACGCTCTGCTGAAGATTCTAGATGCATCGTTCGTTCCTCAAGAAGTTTCTGTTAATCAGTTAGAAGGGGTGATGGCGCATGTCAACGCGGGGCACAGTTTGGGCTTCACAGATTTTTATTTGACTCCGAGAGGGCGAGAGCATAATATGGCATTGCATGTGTCAGTCGAATGCCGGGGCGCGGTCATGTCCCATGTTTTAGTAGACACTGGATCTTCCCTGAATGTGCTACCGAAGAAAGCCATGATGAAGCTAGATATCAGGGGGATTATCTGCACGCCCAGTGACTTAGTGGTGAGAGCGTTCGATGGAACGAGGAGGTCAGTTTTCTGATCGATAACATTACCGTTGCAGGTGGGGCCTGAAACATTTGAAACTGAATTCTATATAATGGACATCCAGCCAGCGTATAGTTGTCTTCTGGGGCGCCCATGGATCCATGCTGCCGGGGAAGTCACATCCACGTTACACCAAAAGCTGAAGTATATGGTGGGAGATAGTGTCGTCATTGTTTGTGGAGAGGAAGATATTCTGGTTAGCCATTTGTCTTCGTTCAAATATGTGGAAGTCGACGGCGAAATAAATGAAACACCCTGTCAAGCCTTCGAGGGATTACGAATTAAAGACAAAGCTCCGGTGCCAAGTAAAGTATCAGATGTAGCAGTGTCGTCGTACAAAGAGGCTCAAGCTCTAGTGCAGGCAGGAAAAACCAAGGGCTGGGGTCAAGTGTTGGATATTCCCGTGAAGAATGAAAGGTTCGGGCTTGGATATCATCCTTCGTCATCAAAATCCTCTTCAGGAACGCCCAATTTCAGGGGACCAATCACGATTACACCACAGGGAGTGAGCTTCGAGACTATCAATGCTGTTTCCGATGCTGAAGACGGAGATAGCGACTGTGATATAGACGCATGGATCAAGCCAAGCGTGCCAGGACAAAGTCTCTGCAATGGGTCTATCCGGGAAACTGTTCCTGTGACAACTAAATAGTAATGATTTGTTTTCTTAATTGTTGAATAATCATGTGTCCTACCTGGGGCATAGTGATCTTGCTTAGGGCCATTTGGTTATGTACATTACATTGTTTAATCATGAAATAAAGACGTTTTTCATATACAAATGTTGTGATCCCTGTTTTTTCCTGTTTTTATCTTTTACAATAAAATGGCAACGTGGTTATTTGCTTTGTACGCGTTTTGAAGCATTTAACCATTTCCTTTGCAGGATTACTATTTCAGATGACATCTATGAACCGCCTATGACTCACTTCGACTTCGAGCACCCCGTATTTCAGGCTGAGGAAGAGATTGTTGAAGATGGCGACGTACCAGAGGAGTTGACCTGGTTATTGAAACAAGAAGAAAGAATCATTCTGCCTCATGAGGAAGTCACTGAGATTGTCAATTTGGGGTCGGAAGGGGTTGAGAGAAACATCCGCATAGGGGCTGCGCTACAGAGCGATATCAAGCAAAGGTTGGTTGAGATGCTCAAAGAGTACAGTGATATATTTGCTTGGTCGGACGAGGATATGCCTGGGTTGGATACGGATATGGTTGTTCACCGTCTTCCACTGCGAGAGGAATGTCCGCCTATTAAGCAGAAGCTCAGGAGAACTAGACCGGACATGGCTGTGAAGATCAAGGAGGAAGTTCAAAAACAGTGGGATGCTGGTTTCCTAGCTGTTACAAAATATCCCTCATGGGTCGCTAATATTGTGCCAGTGCCGAAGAAAGACGGTAAGGTGCGAATGTGCATAGACTACCGTGATTTGAACAGGGCGAGCCCAAAATACGACTTTCCACTTCCTCATATTGATGTGCTGGTCGACAACATTGCTCAGTTCTTCATATTCTCCTTCATGGATGGCTTCTCAGGCTACAATCAGATCAAGATGGCTCCAGAAGACATGGAGAAGACTACCTTCATTACTCCCTGGGGAACATTTTGCTATAAGGTGATGCCCTTCGGGTTGAAGAACACTGGGGCAACATATCAACGGGCTATGACGACTCTCTTTCATGACATGATGCATAAAGAGATTGAGGTTTATATTGATGATATGATTGCCAAATCCCAAACGGAGGAGGAACATTTGGTTAATCTGCTGAAACTGTTCAAGAGGCTTAGGAAGTTCAGGCTGAGACTGAACCCTAACAAGTGCACCTTCGGGGTGAGATCGGGTAAACTGCTGGGGTTTATTGTGAGCGAAAAAGGAATAGAGGTTGATCCTGCGAAAATAAAAGCAATACAAGAAATGCCAACGCCTAAAACAGAAAAAGAAGTGCGTGGATTTTTAGGGAGATTGAAATACATCGCTTGGTTCATATCTCACTTAACTGCGACATGCGAGCCGTTATTCAAGTTGTTGAAAAAGGATCAGGTTGTGACCTGGAATGAAAATTGTCAAAAGGTGTTCGACAAGATAAAAGAATACCTGCAGGAACCTCCTGTTTTGATACCCCTAGTGGCCGGGAGACCATTGATTATGTATTTGACGGTTCTTGAGGGAAGTATGGGTTGTGTTCTCGGTCAACACGACGAGACAGGACGTAAAGAGAATGCGATCTACTATTTGAGTAAAACGTTTACCGACTGTGAGTCCAGATACTCAATGCTCGAGAAAACGTGTTGTGCGCTAGCCTGGGCCGCCAAATGCTTGAGGCAATACATGCTAAATCATACAACCCTGCTCATTTCAAAGATGGATCCAATCAAATACGTGTTTGAGAAGCAAGCACTCTCCGGAAGAATTTCCCGGTGGCAGATGGTGTTAACCGAATATGATGTTCAATATGTCTCGCAAAAGGCTATTAAAGGTAGCGTCTTGTCAGAGTACCTTGCGGAGCAGCCTGTTGAGGACTACCGATCGATGAGGTTTGATTTTCCTGATGAGGATATCATGTACCTGAAAATGAAAGATTGTGAAGAACCATTGCTGAACGAAGGACCAAAGTTGGGTTCCAAGTGGCAGTTAATATTTGACGGAGCTGTAAATTCCTACGGTAGCGGAATAGGTGCAATTATCACTACTCCTCAGGGGTCGCACATCCCCTTTACTGCCCAATTGACCTTTCCCGTTACCAATAATGAGGCTGAATACGAGGCTTGCATCATGGGTCTGGAAGAAGCTATTGATTTGCGAATCAAACACCTGGATGTATACGGAGACTCAGCTCTAGCGATGAACCAGATTAAAGGAGAATCGGAGACACGTCAGCCCAATTTGACACCATATATGAATTATGCAAGGAGATTGCTGCCTTTCTTTGACAAGGTGGAATTGTATCATGTGCCGTGAGCAGAAAATCAAATGGCTGACGCCTTGGCGACATTGTCTTCCATGTATAAAGTTAACTTCTGGAACGAGGCTCCCCGGATTGTTATCTCTCGGCTTGATAGGCCTGCATTCATATTTGCCATCGACGAGGCTCCCGATGGTAAACCCTGGTATTTTGACATCCAGAATTTCCTGAAGAACAAGGAGTATCCGGCTGGGGCATCCAGTCGAGATCAGAAGACTCTCAGGAGATTGGCTGGCAATTTCTATTTAAATCCTGACGGTGTCCTATACAAAAGAAACCACGACTTTGTGTTGCTACGTTGTGTAGATGAGAAAGAGGCGAAGTTGCTCATGGAAGAGATACATGAGGGTACGTTTGGTACACATGCTGGTGGGCATGCTATGACGAGAAAACTGTTGCGGGCAGGTTATTACTGGCTAACTATGGAGACAGACTATTTCAAGTTTGCAAAGAGGTGCCATAAATGCCAAATTTATGAGGACAAGGTCCATGTACCCCTAAGTCCTCTAAATGTGATGTCATCACCGTGGCCATTCTCGATGTGGGGAATTGATATGATCGGAAAGATCGAGCCTACGGCATCCAATGGACACCGGTTCATTTTGGTAGCAATTGATTACTTCATCAAATGGGTGGAGGCAGCATCATATGCCAATGTCACCAAGCAAGTGGTCGCTAGATTTATCAAACGAGATATTATCTGCAGATATGGAATCCCTGAGCGGATTATCACCGAAAACGGTTCCAATTTGAATAACAAGATGATGAAAGAGCTGTGCCAGAATTTTAAGATTGAACATCACAACTCTTCTCCCTACCGACCCAAGATGAATGGCGCTGTTGAAGCGGCCAATAAGAACATAAAGAAGATTGTTCAGAAGATGGTTGTGACGTATAAGGACTGGCACGAGATGCTACCTTTCGCTTTGCACGGTTATCGTACGACGGTACGCACATCAACCGGGGCAACCCCTTTTTCATTGGTATACGGAATGGAGGCGGTGTTACCGTTGGAGGTTGAGATTCCTTCCTTGAGGGTTTTACGAGATGTCCAACTTGACGAGGCAGAATGAGTTAAAGATAGACTGAATCAGCTCAGCTTAATGGATGAGAAGAGGCTAGCTTCTCTCGCATACGGTCGGCTGTATCAGAGCCGGATGAATAAAGCATATGATAAGAAGATACACCCTCGAAGCTTTCAGACGGGCGACCTTATGCTGAAGAGGATTCTCCCACCACAAACAGATCACAGGGGCAAGTGGACCCCTAATTACGAAGGGCCCTACGTTGTCAGGAAAGTCTTCTCTGGAGGAGCCTTGCTACTATCTACCATGGTTGGTGAAGACTTTTCGTCTCCTGTGAATTCGGACGCAGTTAAAAAATACTTTGCTTGAACGTGACCTGCTGGACAGTAAAAAGAGAGTCCAGGCAAAAATGGGGCATCCCGGCGAACCATAAAAAATGAATAAAAGGTTCAGGCAAAAGTTAGGGATAAAATTGAAAAGATGTACACCCGCGAAGTCGAAAACCTGCATTGGGCGACTTCGGCAAAAAAGGGTATCCCAGTGAATTGAAAACCCGCAAAGGGCGATTCACGCAAAAGTTAGGGATTGAAAAAGCAAATGACTGCGGTCCGGATATGATACTACATTGCCTAGTGGTTTGGGAGTACCTGAGAGTTCGTTTATCCAACACAATTGCTTCTGAAAATTGAATACCGGGAAAGCGCCAGAGTCAGGCGAGTCATAGGAGGATCAACTCATGATGTTTGTCTGCACCATGTTGCCGACATGTGTACAAATTCGATCTGTATTTGTATTTTTATGCTTTTTGTGCATATATGTATGTGTGTGTGCGTAACTTCCTCTTTTCAGGAGTTACATCCGATGTACAAAACTTTGCTTATTCAGAGGCCTGTTATCAATAAAACATGTTATTCAGTATTTGATGTTTGTGCTTTACTGTTTTGTGTGTGGAAAATGCCAATGTTCTGATGAACTTGTATGTGCATAACTTTGCGGGCCCTTGCCAATAATTGCTAAAACTTCGAATTGAATGAAGTAATGTCACGGACACTAACCCGAATAGATTTGGTTGTATAGATTTGTGTTGTCTCGTTGGTGTTTTGCAGGGTTCTCCCCTTTGAAGCGAACAATCAGAAAATTATGGCCCCGACCGGAGGCTCGTGGTGAAAGACTTGACTTTGTTTGACGCTAATCCTCGTGCAGGTCGCATCGCATCCCTAGAGGGTTAAATAATGTTATCCCTTACCAAAGAGGGATCACTCTCCCCAGCTAGTCGCAGCTTATCCCCCGGGTAACCTCAGTAAGACAGAATCAGTGTCCCATGCAGGGGGTATATTCCCTAGAGAGTCGAAGATTTGCGCATTCAATCCCCATCTGGGAGGATTCCCATGACGCATAACCGAGATGGTAGATTCAGAAGGATTATCCCCACCGAGGATAGTTTTCTTTCTCCCCGCAGGACGTCATGCCTTCGTCAGGATGATTGCCCCCAGCAGAGTGGTAGTTCCGAGTTTGTAAACTGTACCCAGACAGTTGTCCCCCAGAAGGGTTGATTCTCCCCCAGCTGAGTTAATCTTCCCCGCAGGTGTTGTTCTTTCCTCCCAGTGGAAACCGATGTGTAATCTCTCCCCGGCAGAGTTGGTTGTGTTTCTGGCATTTATTTTGCTGGAGTACTTTATGATATCCGTTCATCCCCAACAGGGTGGTATTTGTCCTCAACAGCCGTGTTGAAGCAAGCTTGTCAAAGCTTCCCCAGCAGCCTGAACATGCATTTGCATTTGCATACATTACCATGTTTGCATCTACCAAAAACGCGTAGCATTTCCATGCCGTATGGAGCATTACGCCATTTCCAAACATACGCATTTTGAAACATAAATCAGGTTGGTTAATCTTTTGCTTTCAGGTGTATTTATCAACAGGAGTATGGGGTTCTATCTCAGATCTATTTCCAGATATTCGAAGTCTCACCGTGAGACATGTGATGATGCAGTTCTTGTTATCATTCCCCACAGAGTTACTGGCTGAAGTTTCTCTTATCCGACCAGCGGAGTGTTTTTCTTCAGGTTTGCTGTTGCGGTAGCAGTTCAGGGTTTCATGAATTAAGATTTCAGAAGAGGTCACTTGTTGTCGAAACGAGTGTCGGGCAGTTATTTTTCAAAATATCCCCAGTGGAGTTAGCTACTACCGCGAACAGGCTAGGAAGCTATATCCAAGGTTATCTTTTCCCATATGAAGCAGGCGGAAGAACTTTCCTGTATGTACCAGGCAGACATGTTATCTTTTCCCGTATGAAGCAGGCGGAAGAACTTTCCTATATGTACCAGGCAGACGTGTTATCTTTTCCCGTATGAAGCAAGCGGAAGAACTTTCCTGTATGTATCAGGCAGATGTGTTATCTTTTCCCGTATGGATCAGGCGGAAGAACTTTCCTGTATGTATCAGGCAGATGTGTTATCTTTTCCCGTATGAACTAGGCGGAAGAACTTTCCTGTAAGTATCAGGAAGATGTGTTATCTTTTCCCATATGAAGCAGGTGGAAGAACTTTCCTGTATGTATCAGGCAGATGTGTTATCTTTTCCCGTATGAAGCAGGCAGAAGAACTTTCCTGTAGGTATCAGGCAGATGTGTTATCTTTTCCCGTAAGAACCAGGCGGAAGAACTTTCCTGTAAGTATCAGGCAGATGTGTTGTATTTTTCCGTATGAAGCAGGCGGAAGAACTTTCCTGTAAGTATCAGGCCGATGTGTTATATTTTCCCGTATGAAGCAGGCGGAAGAACTTTCCTATAAGTATCAGGCAGATGTGTTGTCTTTTCCCGTAAGAATCAGGCGGATAAACTTTCCTGTATGAATCAGGCAGATGTGTTTTCCGGTTTGAATCAAGAAAATGGAGCTTTCCGTAGGAAGCAGGCGGATGAATTTTTCGGTATCCAGATAGATGATTCTCTCGTGATAAATAGAGTATGTGAGTTATGTTTCGATAGTTAACAAAAGTATTTTCCCCAAGGAAGTCGCCATGATTTCCTCGTGTTACTGTCCCCAGTAGAGTCTTCTTTAGAGTCGTTTGTGGGATAGGACCAACAGAGGTAGCTACTGTAGAGGTAGGGAGAGGAACAGTATTCAGATGATTTTTCCCGTATGAAGCAGGCGGATGAATGTTCAGATAGAATTGTTTACCCAGCGAAGTCGTCGGGATGTTGCTGTGTTGACAGAATATAGCGTCCTAAAGTGGACAAAGTTCTATCCTCGCGATGATAGAATCTTTTCTCGGGCTGATAAAAATAATCCCAAGCACGGTCGCTAATGGATCAGTTTGTTACCGTAACAACCAGATCCGGTCAGCAGATGTTGTTATTCAAGCAGTTTGTGCAGTTTATTTCTGCGGTTGGCAAATTTCCGGGTTCTTAGTATTCAACCGTCTCATACCTCGACTGTTTGAAGGTCGTTCGCTCTTCACCCAGTCGGGTCCAAGCCGTTTGAATAGGGGCAGCTGTTGCACCCTAAAATTTGCTCAACCTATCTCACCTGATTTATGTTTTAATTGCATTATCATTTGCATATTGAATCATGTACATTACCTAATCATTTGCATACCATAGCATAGAAAGGCATCCAACAAGGGATCAAGTATCATTCTTATCAAAAGATTCACATCAATGGGCTTTATTCAAGTTTAAGATCATCCAAGTCATCAAGAAATGTGTGAAGCTTGGAGAAGTTTGAGTATCAACAGGTGGATTTCTCTCCTAGCTGAGGTGTATTGAGGGCCTTCAATGGGGGTATGAGCTATGAATTGGGGGTATGGAAGGTTCACAAAGCTTATGAAATTCCTATAGGGTCATATTGAAGATGATACAAGTCATTGATTCAAGTATAAGAGCCACAGTTGAAGTGCAGTCAACTAGGGTTTCATCTGGGTCAACCCTAGGTCAACTGAATGATTGAAGAGCATCAAGGCTTAATTGGAGGTTGTGGGATTCATGAATTAAGATGTTGATACATGTGTGGTGTTGTGCCAAGGATAAATCAAAGAGGATCAAGAGGAGAAAGAGTTACTAAATTAGGGTTTCAGTGTAAAATCCCCTAAATTAGGCCTAACTTCCAAGCCAGATAAGTCAAAATGAATGTTTCAAATGGAGTCTTGGCCAACATGAAACTTGTAGAGCTTCTCAATAGCTTTAATTGTATTACTATAAGTCTTCAAGAAGATTTGTAGAACTCAATTTATGGTTCTTGCAAGTTATGGGTCATCAGATGACACTGAAATTTATCTGTGAAAGTTACTTGACTTCCAAGCAACTTTTTCCCATGAAGGGATTTTCAAATGGATTCTTGGCCAACATAATAGTTGTATATAATGATCTTAGCTTTAATTTGAGTACTAGAAGTCCTCAAGAGGATTTTAATAACTCAAGTTATGGTCTTGGCAATCCAGGGGTATTTTGGGAAAGTTGAATTATAGGTCATTTTGCAACATAGGTCAAAATCTCCATCTTCCACTCCTCAAATGGAAAAATTTTCAACATTAGATGTGTTCAAAATGATATTTTTATGCTAGGTAAGAGGTCATGAGAACTTGGAATGGCTTGCATCACAAAATCACAAAAATGGCCTAAAATAAGGGTGAATTTTAAATGAATCAAGGATGAAAATTGGGATTTTTGATCTACAAGTCCAAACCAAGCCATATGACATACCAATTTGATTGGAAAACACATTTTGAGAACATTTACATTGCCACATATTTGAGTTGAGGGATAATTCAAGGACTTGCTTTGTAAAGGGGTTACTTACATCATAAGGCACATATGCAAAACCACTTTGTAAGGCATAACCAAGGCTCTAGTGAATCCTAACACATTCAATTTGTCATTAGGAGAGAATTTGGGTCAGAATGGGGTGCAAATGCAAGCTTGAAACTCAGCTGCCATAGGTGAATTTCTCATGACATTTTCAAGAGCAAGAGATGGTGAATTTCTCATTAGAGCTTTCCAGAAGTTTTTAGATTGATCATACACATTCTATATAAGGATTAGAAGAGGTTCAAAGCATTGGTTGGTGGAGATTGAGGGAGAATTGAGAGATTGCATCTTGAGTTTTCCATGTGCATAACAGAATCGGTTACAACAAATTAAGCCATTTCAATCCATTCTTTTGTTTTCAATAGCTTCCTCTGGTGTTGGTGAGTGATTCCATATAGAACTCAAGGCAAGATTGTGGAGGAGTCGTGTGTTAGCATCTGAAATTCTCAACCTGCAACTCAGAATCGGATTCCAAGATTCAAGCCATTTTAATTCATCTTTTTGCATACAGAAGCTTGGTTATATGCTAGTGAAGGAATCTGGAGCTTGTGGAAGATTGATTTGAAGGTTTGAGTGGTCTATTCATCAAGAAATCACAGGTATGTAATATTCAATCCATGGCTTGATATGTGCATGTTCAATAGGTTTTAGGTGGTTAGATAGCATGTAGATGATCATAGGAAGCTTTCTGGTAGCAATTGGTGGGAATTAGAGACAATTTTGTGATTGACACCATTTCTGTTCGTGCATTTATCTGGCGATTCATGGTGTTAGATGTTCAGTTTAATGGTTAGAATTGATCAGGGAGAGTTGGTGATGAGTTTGGACCAATTAATTTTAAGTTTAGTGATGATTGATTTCTGACCAAATTCTGAGATGTTGATTGTGTTTCTTGGAGGAGGATGATTCAATGTATGTGGTTAGCATGGTTAGATTCAGGGAAGAAAATGGAGTGGATTAGGCTTTTTAATTTTGAGTTTTGATGAGGAATTGATGGAACACGATTGGGAGAAGATGATGTTGATACTATGTTCAGCCATGGCTTCCTTTCTCCCTCCAAGATTCAAATGAAGAAGACGACTCCATCACCTTTGGATCATGAGAAGACTTTGACTGGAGAGATCATCCAACGGCCGCGAGCGCATCTTATTTTGTGAAGGAGCCTGAGAGTATGAAACGCACCGTTTCATTTAACTTCCGTGGATGGGCTCAAATGTATGTTGCTAACCACACCCCATTTACCAGGCCCATTTGAAAACACACATGAAAGTATTGCTATTCGTACCAAGTTTCTTTCCATTTTCAGTTGATTTTCCTTTTATTTTCTAATTGAATAATGGGCCTGGTACTCGCTTCTTATGCGCACCCCCTCTGGGCCCAACTGGTGAAATGAACTAGTCCTGATTGCTATTTGCCACGCATCTTTTCCATTTTCCTTTTATTTTTCTTTTATTTCACATATTATTTTAGGTTAATTGAAAAATCATAACTAATTTAAAAATGAACATTTTAAGGTGAGAATTTTTTCCTTGTTTTCCTTAGGGTTTCTAGGATTTAATAAAGCAATAAAAATATTAATTCCTTGCATTTTATATTTTTGGCATATTTTACCATTTTATTGACTTTATTTTGCATTTGGTTGATACCTTATTTTGCTGAATTTAGTATGAGAGATTGGTGAATGTTTTTGAGTTGATTCTTGTTGGATTGATTAGATTAGAGATACATGCTCCCTTAGAAATTTTTCTCATATTTTTATGATGAAATTTAGGCTAGGTTTGAATGATGAACTTTAGGGTGTTAAGATTAGGGTTTTACAATACTTAGGTGTAGTTTAGGGTATAGTTTGGAGACTTAGGGTTTGATTTAGGCCTTGGGGTTTATGTGGGGTATAGGGTACATAGTTAGGTTCCCTTAGAAATTAATCTAGGATTTTAGGATGAGTATTACTATCTTATCTGATTTTTGCAAATTGGTTGTTATTGGTGTGTTTCCCCCTTGGGATTTTGTTTTGTTGGTTGGGTTTTGGGCATTTCATTGGGGTGTTGGGCTTGGGCTTTGTTTGTTGGAGCTAATGAAGGCTTTGGAGATTATGGGAGACAAAGGATGGAGCTTGAAGCATGAAGATTCTCATCTTTGAAGGTTGCTTTTGAAGACTTAGGAGATACGAGATTTATGGAGAGCTTTAGATTAGACTGATTTCTTCTTTCAAACATGGAGAGCTTCTTGTGCCTCTATTCCATCCTATGACATAAGGTCCCCCAAAGAAGTTCCATATCTTTTAAGGAGGGATGTAGAGCAGGCTTTGATTGGGTAGAACCTTGAGGATATCCTTCACTTGCTGTGTTAAGATCTTAGTGATTTCCTTGGGTTATCATTAAGCCTCTTAACATTTCAACTCCATCTCTTAGTTGATTCTCTCCTGTGAGTTACTTTCCTTGAAGATGGAAGCCTATTGAAGATGAAGTTCATTGAAGGTTGGTGAAGATGAAGCTTGTGCCTGTCAAAGCTGGTTAACTGTGAAGACTAGGGTTTTGCTGCTATTTGAAGTTGTCTACTGATTGGGGTCTATTGCTTGCCAGAGCTTAGAGAGTTATTGAAGATAGGAGCTTATCTAAAGCTTGAATATGGTTGAAGAATGAAGATGGGGTCTTACTTGAAGGTGTTACTGTCAACCTTTGTGCTGTTGATCAACTGTAGCTGTCAGAGCTGGTGTTGTTTGAGCTGTAGCTGTAGGAACTGGTGTTGTTGTCAGAGCTGGTGTTAGGTTTTATTTTCTTTTTCTGTATTGTTTGTTGGCTTGTTCAGCTTGCCCCTTAGGTTTGAAGTGAAGCTGTTTCACTTTGCCTATTGTTTTCCCAGGTTCGAGGTTGAGTGGGACTCCCTTGCCTCGCTTGTGTTGCTGCATCTCATGCATTTTACTGTTTACCGTATATATCTGTTTCTTTTGCTGTTTATCCCCTAGGATCTCTGATTTCCTCTGTGCATGAGGGAATTATGACAGACATTAGGATTCTTATCCAGGCATGAAAATATTAGGGTAGTTTTGATTCCCATTTCAAACCCTAGGTTTTTAGAATTTCTTTCTCTTCTATCTCAGAACAATCCAAAACACAGTAATAAGGATGATCGATGTCGTATGCTACGAGCCTTAAGCCATTTGAGAGAGGATTGTTGGAGGGTCACTCTTCAGTAATCTGATTGCTTAGTGTGTTACCCTTGGGGTGACATACGACGTAGTCACCCTCAAATCATAGTCTCTAGTGTGTCAGAAATTGCAAACATCATAAAAAACAGTTCTTGCGTAAAAGACTGAAAACAAACATCAAAGTGTCATTTTTGTCTGCTTGGACCCGTAATCAGGAGAAAACCTTTTCCGAAAGATAAAAAACAGTCAGACAAATCTGTGTCTTCCGTAGCCCGAACTACGTTTGCTCTGATCTTTCATGTTGTATGAAAGTACGTAGGCATAGGATGCCGTATCCTAGCGAGCAACCTTCCCCTCACTTTCCCGTAGGTAGGTGAACTACGTTGACTCTGATTTCTCGTCCCAGACGGGAATACGTAGGCATAAAGTGCGATACTTTGCCGAGTCATTTTCTTTTCTTTTAACCCCAGACCTGTAGCGTAGATAGAATAACAATCTGTACTAGAAAACAAGCGTGGATCCCGTCGAGTACGACGGACGTGAGGGGTGCTAATACCTTCCCCTTGCATAACCGACTCCCGAATCCAGGATTTGGTTGTGATGATCATTCCTTTCCCTTCTTTGCGGTAGGTTTACTTCGAGCGTTTCCTCTCCCTCTTGTGGGATAAATAATGCACGGTGGCGACTCTTCTGTTTAGCCGGTGCCGATTTTCGCAGTAGCGACACCAGTGTCTTAGAACCGGACTTCTTGCATTTTGACTGATTGGCGAGTCAACCATCTTTAGAAACCATTGTTGGAGGTAGCCTGCTGCTGTCTTGACCTGTTTCCCATGGCCCGACCAATCTTAGGAACCTTTTCCATCAATCCGACTTTCGCTTGTCCGTGGCCCTGCACCATATTGGGAACTCTATCAGAGAAGCTGATAGCCTTGCTGTCGATCAAATCTTGGACTTTATGCTTGAAAGCGTGGCAACCCTCAATATCATGTCCGGGTGCCCCGGAATGAAACTCACAATGCTTACTGGCGTCGAAACCAAATGGAGGTGCGCCCGTTGGTGGGGCCAACATTCTCTTTTCAATAAGGTGCAACCCTAACAAGGTATGAAAGAGTTCAGCATACGTTGATGAAGGTGCCTCAAATACCCTCTTTGATTTCCCCTCCTGAATTCTTCGCTAAGCCGGATACTGGCGTTTCATGCGCTGCTGGTTTTGATCAACCCGTTCCTTAGGCTCATGCATTGTCATCCTCAAATTCAGCCCAGGCATTGGCAACTGTTGTGGACCTGGGGATTCAGTTTCCAATGATTCCAGGATATGCCTCGATTCTTTTGCAACTTCCGGTGGGGAAATAGGAATATCGGTCCCTGAGACCTTTATACCACCTGGCACAAATTCAATTGCCTTCTCATCCAGCAAATCTTGCATCTTCTGCTTGAACGACTTGCAGTTTGCGATGTTATGCCCCAGTGCACCGGAGTGGAAGACACAATGGGCGTTCACATCATAGCCTGGTGGTGGCTGCCCAGTCAATGGAGCCAAAGTGCGAGGTTTAATCAGTTGAAGTTGGAACAAGAGTTGCACCAACTGATCATAATCCACCGGAATCTCATCAAATACCCTGCCAGAGAGCTTCATCCTTTTACCATACCCCCTTGAGTTATCCTGAGAAATCAGTCGCGACTGCCGACGAGGAGAATCCCGAGCTTCGAATTGTGTAGAGGGTCTCTTAGGCCTATCATGCATGGGCACTGGTTCTTCCGACCCCTGTGGGGCGAGTAAACCGACCGCAGCTTCGGACATTTGCTCACCTTCTCTTCTGAGTACATTCCTCAATATTTCAGCCATCAATCCTACCTGAGCCTTCAATCGGTAATTCTCCTCTTCGAGCGTCTCTTGATTCGAGCGCAACGCGTGCATGTCCTTCATGAATTTCCCCAGTTGGCCTTGAACTTCAATTAACTCAGCTTGAACATGCTCCATGTCTATCTCTGCAAGTCGGCATCCAAAACCCTGGAGGAAACCCTGACGGTCATGAAGAGTAATATCAGCAGTACTATCATTAGTCCGTGCAATCAGAGGTTGTACAATAGCCTGCAGCTGCTCCTGGCCCTTGGCCATGGTTTCCATTGCTTGTATGAACTACGTCATGTTGTCGCGCATCTCCTGCATCTCATTTTGAACTTGATCCATTATCTTTCTTACAGCTGTTTCTGTTTGAATAGTGATGAACTCTTTGGTCGTCAACCCTGGAAAACCTGTGAGATGTAGGAAATAAGATACAGATTCAACAAGTAACTGGCAATGCAAAATCAATATGCAGATGCAATATGTGTCTGTGCGTTAGGGAAATCGCCGCCGATTCTAGTGCCAATGTGCCAGTGCAGTGACGATGATAAGAATCTTGGATCCACTCGTGGAAGAAACATCTCATGTATTGCTGCAAAGAGCCCATCAAGTCCGAAATACAATATCACTGAGTGTACACAATAACAAGAAGGCATGACCTCAACCAACAATCCTGGTGATGGTCAGTATAATGCAACTAAAGCATATACAACGGTCAGGTGTTACAATGAGCACGGTACTCCTCTAACAACTTCTTGGTTTCTGGATGATCTTACTGAGTGAGCAACCCTTCGAAGAGCAACTCTAACTGTCGTATAGTGAACTGGAGGCCTTCATTGGAGTTTTCCCAAGCTCCCTTGCCAAAACAGTCTTCTAACTTCCGCTTCTTGGCTTCAAAGTTCTGTCTGTGCTCCTGCAGATTCTTGACAGCTTTGTTCAACGAGGACTGAATGGAAGAACTACGCACAACTTCTTCCTCAAACTTCCTCTGGCTAGCTTTCAACTGATCCTCTAACTTGGAGATTTGCAACTTCAGCTTATCTTCTCTCTCCTTGTTATTTGTCAGCGTAGTGTTCCAAGTTTTGTTGAATGTAGAGATCTCCCGGTAGGCTATATCAAGTGCTTTCTTCTTAGACTCCAGCATATCATGGGAGCTCTTTAAATCTATCCCCAAGCATTCACGCTTCTTCCTTTGCTCAGTCAATTCTGCGCCTAACTGGTTCACCGGCTTTGTTTGCTGCTCGATGGAATATACGGCTTCATTCCTTTCGTTCCTGAGTTGCACTAACTCTTCTTCCAACTTCTCGTTGGCTTTCATCAGCTCTTCTTTCTCCTTCACAACCTGCTCATATCTCTCAATAGACACAGTAGTTGGCTCCTCAATCACGAGGGGAGCAGCAGGTAATACTGCAGAAAATGGCATCAGCGCCTGCTTTGCCCTATCTTGGATCCAACCCTTGTACAAAGCATAGGCTTGACAATCATTCTTACCCAACAATGGCTTACCCCTTTTGTTGATATTATTCCAAGCATGCTGCAGCTTGGACAATAGCTCTCCATTCAAATCACCTGTGAAGTATAGAGATTCCTGCACTTCCTCCTCTTTTGGCGGGCTTTCCAAAGCATAACTGAATTTCCTGATCAACAATGAAGGATTGTAGTTAATGCAACCCTTTCTCCAAATCATGGGAACTTTAGGATACCCAGCGCAGCTGTAGATAATCTCAGATCCCAGTAAATCCCTATCAAACCAGACAACATCTTCTGAAGAAAGCCCCATCAGACGCTCATACCATTCCACCGTAGCTGCAGACTCAGCAAAGATACCCTTCTTGGGCAGGTGACTATCAAACCACATATACAACAAAGGCGCACAACAAGAGACATTCTTGCCCCTCCTGTTCTCGTTCTTATAATGCACAAAGTGATAGAAGTCTCCAATCAGTGTAGGCACAGGATTGCCTGAAGCAAATATATGGAATGCATCCAAATCAACAAAGTCGGGCATATTAGGGAACAATACAATGCCATATATACACAAAGCAAGGATAACATTAAACACAATCCAACAGCCACTCTTGGCGTACTCTTGTGCTTTCCCAACCAAGAACTTGAGAGAAAAACCAGACACTCCATTCCACGAGGTTAACAACAACTCTGAGGAATCTAAATGCAAAGCAACAGCCAAATCTTCCAGCTTGGGCTCAACACCCATATGAATGAAGGGTACCCTGTTCTGAATGGTTAACTCTAAGATCTCAGCATATTCCTCCATGGTTGGAGCCAGAATGAAGTCAGGGAAAGTAAAACACCTCAGCGGGGGAGCATAAAACTGCATAAGCGCGTACAATCCGTTCAGCTCATACGTGGATGGTTTGCAAACCAACCTAAGCAGTTTCCCATAACTCTTCCTGAAGCTTCTCTTCACATCATCATCAGCTAAAGACATCAACCCAAGCAAAGAAGTAACATCTGGAGTAGGCAACTTGTATGCCACAGTCTTCTTCAAAGTATCCATAATAGCAGACAGACAGAAATTCGGGCAACTAGAATCAGAGGGTATGAAATGCACCTACAGCACAGACACACGTTAATGATATGCAAAATGAGTATGCAACAATGCAATATGCAAACATGCAACAGGGATCAAGTGATATATTGCTGAAGAGATCCATCCACAATATCTGTCTCAACAGACCCACAATACTGCTCAAACCTGGTCTCAACAGACCCATAACAATGCTCCACTTTGGTCTCAATAGACCCAAAACAATGCTCCAACCTGGTCTTAACAGACCTATAACACTGTCCTGATGAAGAACCCCAAATAACCATACATACTGATCCAATGCTAAGAAAACCGGGTAGTCTGGAGGTCAAGTTTCCTGCAAACAGACCTACCTACCCCTCACAGGTATGTACTTAACTCGCAGACAAGGTACGGCATCCTATGCGAGTTCAACGTCACAGACTTTCAAGAGCGATGATACGATACCCAGAAGGTGTGGCATCATCATCCCTTGAAGCGGCCTCACTTAGTTGAATCCCAAATGATAGGTCCCCAGAGTCGACAATCCTCGGGTCAGACAACTTGCCGAGCCCTAAGGGCCAGGCAAGAAGCATCAAAGAGAATCTCGTCCGAGCGCAGATTTCGCGGCTAGCTGGTGCGAGCTAAGCAAGCAGGCTAACCACTACTCTCTACTTCTAAGTCTAAGTGCAAACTCAAGCCCAGGTCCGGCTCATCTCTCAATCTAACCCTCTACCCAGCACAACAACAATAATATAGTACTGATAGTAAAGGCAGAAAGGTAAATCCATACAAAACCCACGATGGGAAAACAAGCGCTAGGAATGACTCGCGTAGGGAACCATTGGAGTCCCCAGCAGAGTCGCCAGCTGTCGCTACTGCGAAAATCGGCGCCGGCTATGACAGAAGAGTCGCCACCGTGCGTTATTTATCCCAACGGAGGGAAAGGAAACGCTCAGAGTAAACCTAACGCAAAACGGGAAAGGAATGGTCGTCGCAACCAAATTCCTGGATTCGGGAGTCGATTACGCAAGGGGAAGGTATTAGCACCCCTCATGTCCGTCGTACTCGACGGGATCCACGCTTGTTTTCTAGTACGGATTGTTACTCTATCTACACTAAAGGTTTGGGTTAAAAGAAAAGAAAATGACTCGGAAAAGTATCGCACTTTATGCCTATGTATTCCCGTCTGGAACGAGAAATCAGAGTGAACGTAGTTCGCCTACCTACGGGAAAGGAGGGGAAGGTTGCTCGCTAGGATACGACATCCTATGCATACGTACTTTCATACAGCATGAAAGATCAGAGCAAACGTGGTTCGGGCTACGGAAGACACAAGGTTGTCTGACTGTTTTTTATTACCTTCAAAAAGGGTTTTTCTTGATTAAGAGTCCAAGCGGACAAAAATGACACTTTGATGTTTGTTTTGAATCTTTTACGAAAGAAGTGTTTTTTAGTCTGTTTGCAACTTGTACTGTACTAAAGACTTGTGATCTGAGAGTGACTACATCGCATGTCACCCTAATGGTACCATACTAAGCAGTCAGATTACTGAAGAGTGACCCTCCAGCAACCTTTTCTCAAATTGCTTAAGGCTCGTAGCGTACAGCGTGCGTTATCCTTATTACTGTGTTTTTTGAAGTGTTTTGAAGTAAGAAGAGAAAGACCCTAACACTATGGTTGCAAGGGAAACTAACCTAATGTTGTCATGCATGGATAAGAATCCTAATGTCTATCATAATTCCTTCCTGCACAGAGGGAATCAGAGATCCTAGGGGATAAACAGAAAAGAAAGCAAGCAAATACAGTAAAATGCATGCAATGCAGCCATACAAGCGAGGCAATGGAGTCCTGCTCAACCTCGAACCTGGGAAAACAACAGGCAGAGTGAATCAACATTCACTTCAAACCTTAAAGGGGCAAGCTGTACAAGCCAACAAACAATACAAAAAAACCAAAATAAAACAGAGGAGGCAGCCCAAGCAGCAGCATCAAACTCCCACAGTTGACAGCACAAGCAGCAGCTCTGACAGCAACAGTTGGTTAAACAGCAAAAAGTTGACAGCAACAACCTTCATCTTCATGAATAGCTCCTACCTTCAAGCTCCATAAAATTTCAATCTCCAATAGACACCAAACTTCAACAAGCTTCAAACTTCCACAAGCAACCAGTTTAAACCAGCAAACTTCAACCAGTAAACAGCTTCAACAAGCTCCTAACTTCATCTTCAACAAGCAGCAAAACCCTAGCTTCAACAAGCAACCAGCTTCAACAAGCACAAACTTCAACTTCAATAAGCTTCAACAAGAAACAAACTTTCTCTTTACCAAGCTTCAACAAGCACCTCCAAGGGAGAATCATTCAACAAGATTAGGTTATAATGTTAAGAAACTTAATGACAACCAAAGGAAATCACTAAGAACTTAACATTACAAATGAAAGGTATCCTCCAAGTTCTACTCACTTGGGCATACCACTCATCCCTCCTAAGGATTGATGGAGCTTCCCAAGGAGTACTTTATGTCATTGGATAGAATAGAGGCAAACAATGCACTCTATGTTTGAAGAAATAATCAAAACTAGGTCTAAGGCACTTCTTAAAACCCTAATTTCCTAAGCTACAAAAAGCTAACAAAAAGGAAAGAAAATTTCCAATCCAAGTTCTACCAGCCACTCCACAAAAGCTTCATCATGTCCATGATATCCTCCAATAAGAACCAGAAGCCCACCATGCAAGAAAAGCCCACTTTGAGTCCATTCCAAACAATCACCAAAGTTGAAGCACCAAATGAACAATCAACTTGAATATTCTAACTAAAATAGAAAAACACATCACAAAAATCTAATTATTTTTCTATGGGAACATGCATTTGTTAGAGGTCTATAGTAGAAAAACCAAGGTCTAAAACTATGCTTAAAGGCACTAAAGAAATCACACACCAAAAGTGGTCAAAAGGGAAATCAAGTGGGGAATCCTCTAAAGATCTAGTTCAAAACCGAACCTAAAGCTACCTAAAAATTACCCTAAAAAATTCTGGGAGTTCCTTAATATGTTCATAACAAACCAGAAAGAATTAAGTCCAAATTCTATACAAACTCCAGAACAAAAATCGGCAAGAAACTATGCAGTTTTTGGCATTTTATTATCCAACTAAAGGAGAAAAATGAAATCAAATTGAAAATTAAACGAAACTAAAATCCAATTGTGCATAAAGATCATAGATAAAATAAGGATCATCCCAGAATTTTCTCATATTTTTCTAAGCATTTTTTCTATTTTTTAGGAATTAAAATCAAACAGCACACAAAACAGAATTTTAATGCAACAATCAAATGGTTAAATTAAATCGGAAAACCAACCTACGGATCAGAGATTTGATCCGGTGATCGTTGATCAAGTGAATTTGCGAAGATCCGAACAAGATTAGATAGAGAACTTCAAGATCCACAATAATTCTTGCAAGAAGATGAAGATCGAACACTTCGAATCCGAATTGCTCCGAATAAGTGCTTCTAACTTACGCTCCAATATCCAACTTCAATTTGCACGAAAATTAATTACGAAACTTGATCCGATAATGATGATGAGTGGAGGTTTATGCTCAAGATTTCATTGATTTCAATAAAAAATCAATGGATCCAATGATGAGGAGCTATGGGTGAGGGTTTGGAGAATGGAGAAATTGAGAGAATTGAGAGAGTGAGAGAATTCTTGAAAATGAAAAATGAAAATTGTAAATTGTGAGGATTTTTTATTTTTAGTTTGGAGTAGATCACTTAAGTACTCCTTAGGCTTGGATCCCAAGGTAAGGTTTGGACTTTGCCTTGTGAAAATTGGTTTGGAACTTAATGGTATGATTTTGAGTATGTAACCTCCTTTTGGAGCAATCTATAAAATGACCATTAAATATGACTCAAATTGAAATTCTAACAACGCCATTGTGTTTAAAATGTCATTTGCAATCAAAATATGTACCAATTTGCCATTGTTTGAACCATTGTGAATTATTTTGTATTAAAAGGAGACCTTGCTTGTGCATTATGAATGATTTGGGGAATGTAACTTATTTGTGAAGAAACATGTCAAAACACCATGAATCATGAGTCAATTGAAAATTCTAGAATTTCCAATGTTTCTAAATCATCTTTTCTAATCAAATTGAGTGGTCATTTGGCATATTTTGTGCACATAACAATTTATTTGAATTTCCCACCAAATAATGCCTTTAATTTCTCTTCTTTCAAACCACTTCAAGTCAACTCTTACTATGGACCAAATCAATTCATCATGAGCTCTTGTTTGACCTAAAAACCATATTTTGAGCAAGCTCCATGTTGAACAAAATTGCATTTGAGATGTGCAAGTTGGAGATTTTGACCTATGATTGAAAATGGCCTATAATCTCACTTTCCCAAAATACCCCTAACTTGTAAACCTCATAACTTGAGTTCTATAAATCCAATGGAGGACTTCTAGTACTCAAATTAAAGGTATTGAGATGCTCTACAAGTTTCATGTTGGCCAAAGATCCATTTGAAACTCGTATATTGACTTATGTGGCCTTGAAGTTAGGCACTAAACAGGGTAATTTGCACTGAAACCCTAATTTAGCAACTTCCCACATTCTTGATTCTTCTTTGCTTAACCTTGGCACCACACCACACATGTATCAACATACCAATCCATGAATCCCATGACCTCAAAGTAGGCTTTGGTGCTCTTCAATTACTCAATTGACATAGGATTGACCCAGATGGAACCCTAGTTGACTGCACCTCAACTGTGGCTCTTGTACTTGAATCAATGACTTGTCTCAGCTTCCATATGGCCCTCTAGGCATCCCATGACATCCATAAACACCTCACATTCACATTACATGCTTCTCATCCCACTGATGATTCTTAACATTCCTCAAGATAGGAGCAAAACCCACATGTAGGCACTCGAACTTCTCAAGATTTCCAATCCCTTCCTGATGGCTTGGATGATTTCTCAAACTTGGATAACACCTCTTGCTAGGCTCTTCTATTGATAGACACCCTTGATCCCTTGTTGGATGCATGCTATGCTATGATATGCCAATTATTGAACTATGTACATGATGTAACTATGCAAATGAAATGCAATGAAACACAAACCAGGCAAGAAAAGGTTGAGCAAATTTTGGGGTGCAATAGGTTGAATTTAGTGTTGTTCTTGCTCTATGTATATACAACATTGTTTTGTTTCCTAATCTTCCAGACTTTGTGGATTTGGATGCATTTCATATATTGGCCTCGAGAAACCCAGTCCCTACTCTTCTCGGAGACGTTTATCATTCTGTGCATTACAAGAATGAGAAACAAAGGGGTAAGAATGTAGCTTGTTGTGTTCCCCTATTGTATGCTTGGTTTGCTATTCATATGCCTAAGACGAATCCATTTGTGTCTACTGCTAGTACTTCCAAGTGGTCAGAGAGATTGATGGGATTATCTGCAGAGAATATTGTCTGGTTTGATCGAGACATGCTGGGTATGGATATTGTTTATAGTTGTGGAGGCTTTCTTAATGTTCCTTTGATTGGAAGGAAAGGTTGCATCAACTATAACCCTTCTGTATTGGTGAGACAGTTTGGGTATGCATTGAGAGAGCCTCCTAGAGAAGAGGAGATACAGGAATCTCTGTATCTTACAGGCTTATTGGAGGGCGAGGCTCTGGGCAGACTTTAGCATGCATGGAATAACATTTGTCGGAAAGGGAAGTTAGGTTTGGGGAAGAGTAACAGTCGAGCATATGACCCTTACTTGACTTAGATTCATGATAGAGCTGCAAAGTTCTTGATGCCATTCCTTGCAGTTGCACCACTGTATCCTCTCATGATTGAGGAACCCACTACTGTAGATATCCAGAAATACAATCAGGTATGGGCAGAGAAGGAAGAGTTGCGAAAAGCGAATGAAGAATTGGAGAAAGAGATTATCCAGCTTCATAGTGAGAAGATAGATGCAATTCATTCTTTCAGGAGACAAATCGAGCTTGTGAGCAAGCTGGGTACTGATCTGACTAAGGAGACTAAGGACAGAGAGCGCACAGGCCAAGATTTGAATGCTTCTTATAGGGTTCTTGCTACTAAGAAGGAGGAGTTGGATAAGGCTTACACGAGGATATCCAAGTTTGAGTCGATATGGAATGCCACGCTTACTAACAACAAGGAGCGTGAAGACAAGTTGAAACTTCAGATCAGCAAGCTGAAGGCTCAGCTAAATGCCAAAGATGAAGAGATTGCAGCAGAATCATCACGTAGACGAGATAGCAAGTGCAGGTTAAATGAAGCGATCACGAACTTGAAGGACCTCAAGTTGAAAGCTGGCTCCAAGAGACGCTGACTTGAGGCATGTTTCGGAGAGAGAGCTTTGGAGGATCACGTTGATAGCCTACAGCATACTGTGAGTCAACAAGATTTGCTTATTCAGGGGTTACTTGCCAAGCCGGATCATCCTGAGACATTGAGGTTGTTAGAGGATCTCCGATCACGTCATCCTGCCTGACTTGTTTTGTCTATTTCTGTTGTAGTTTTGCTGTTTATTTGTTGTATTTGACCATCGCCAGGCTTGTTAGCCGAGGTCTTTTCCTTATTTGTACTCAGTTGGAGTTTGTACTTTGCTTGATGGCTTTTGATCTATATATGAGGAGTTGGTATTCTATGCTTATCCGCAGGGTTCTCCATTGTTATATTCTTCCTGGAAACTGGAATCGAGGGGAAAATATCCCTTTTGCATAAATACATATCTGCATTTTAGCATTTTTCTCGCATTTGCAGGTGCATCGGAACGGTTAACCTTATTTTCTCCTGTGGTTTCAGTATTTCAGGATTGCTGACGTGACAACTCACCGATACGGTACCAGAGGAAACAAAAAAAGGGTGATGGATCAGATGCAGGTAGAAATGCAAGAGATGAGAGATCGTATGGCACAGCTGATGCAGGTAATGCAAAGGTTGCCAGTGGTCAGGCGCAACTTCAGACTTTGGTGCAACCTCTAATTGCGCGGGTTGATAGTGATGGTGTGCTACACGGTGGGATTGCTTCTAACCCTCCTCATCAGGAAACTCCTCGGGTGGACAATTCTATGCCAACTTTAGTCATCCCTACTGCTGGAGGGGGTGGTCGCGCTGCTGGTTCTGGAAATGCGGCAGGTTTTAATCATGTTGGTTTTGCCAATGGTGGTAATGGTAACGGAAATGGCTATGGTTTTAGTCTCGACACTACAGGTGCTATACATGGTAGTCTGGATCACACTAGGAATGAGGATAGGAAGGAAGATGTGTTTTCTCCAACAATTGTGAATGCTAAAATACCTTCTAAGGCTGACAGAAAAATTAAGATGATCGAAGAGAAGATGAGGTCTCTTGAATGCCAAAACTCTATGGGGCTGGATATATCTAATCTGGGGTTGATTCCAGGCTTGAGGGTGCCTCCAAAGTTTAAGGTCCCAGATTTCGATAAGTACAAGGGTACCACTTGCCCTAGGGTTCATCTGAGGTCTTATCATCGCAAGATGTCTGCTCATTCTGAGGACGAGAAGCTCTTGATGCACTTATTCCAGGAAAGTTTATCCGGACCATCGCTGGAATGGTATATGAGCTTAGAGCCCGCTAATGTCCGTAGTTGGAAAGAACTAGCCGAAGCTTTTGTAAGGCATTATCAGCACAATAGTGACCTTGCTCCGAATAGAGTCCAGTTGCAGAATCTCTCTCAGAAGAGCAGTGAATGCTTTAAAGAATATGCCCAGAGGTGGCGAGAGCTTGCTGCTAGGGTACAAACACCAATGGTAGAAAAGGAACTTGTGGATATGTTTGTTACTACCCTATCAGGAGTGTACTATGAGAAACTCATCGGCAATATGTCTGGAAGCTTTTCTGATCTGATTATCACCGGTGAAAGGGTGGAGAATGGAATCAAGATAGGAAAGATCAATGCTGGCGAAGGATCCTCATCAGAAGGAGGAAACAAGAAAGTGTTTGGAAATAAAAGGCGAGAGGGAGACACTAATGTTGTATCCAGTTCAAGGAGAAGAAATAGAGGTCAGAATAGGCAGCATCAGCAGATTGCTAGCATCATTATTCCAGCAGTTCAACAACCACAACAACAACAGCGTCAGCAAGAACAGCAACAATGACCTCAACAAAATCAACAGGGGTATGGCAGATACCCAGATAGAGGTCGGGCAGCAAATAGGCATTTTGATGCGCCTCCTATGCCTTACTCCCAGTTATTGCAGGCTTTGCTACAACTGCAATTGATTCAGAAAAGGACTTTGGCTCCTTTGACAGGACAACCTCCACCTGGGTATGATGCAAATGCCCACCGTGAATTTCATTCGGGTGCTCCAGGACATAATATAGACAATTGTAAAGCCTTCAAACATAAAGTGCAAGATATGATTGACAGTAAGGCTATCAATTTTTCTAATGATGTTCCCAATATGATGCATAATCCCATGCCGAATCAGGGGCAGGTTGGGGTGAATGCAATTGTAGAGGAAGAGGTATTGAACTTGGTGACTGATGTTGATGAATTGAAAACACCCTTAAGCTTTGTGAAGGCTAGATTGCTAAAGGGTGAGGTTTTCCCAGGCTGTGCTGAGAACTGTGTTGATTGTTCTGTTGATCCTGAGAGAGGATGTGGACTGTTGAGAAGCTGTATTCAAGAGATGATGAACGATGGAGTTTTACAATTTGACCGTTCTGTTGGAAGAGAACCTAAGGATGTAGTGGCTGAAGAAAAGGATGAAATTGCGACAATCTCTATCCCGTACAAGACTGTTACTATCTACGCTCCAAAGCCGCCAACGATAACTATCACCAAAGCAGGTCATATGTCGTTTGAGAGCACTAAAGTTGTTCCGTGGAACTACGGAGCCGAAGTGTATTGTAATGGGCAGAAGATAAACTTGAATGATACCCCTGCAAGTTCAGTTGACAATCTAGTGGGTACAGGAGGTATTACTCGTAGTGGCCGAGTCTTTTTGTTGCCTGAGGTGATTGCTGATAAGGTGGATAAGGGGAAAAGACCGGTAGTGGAGGAGACTTCTCAATCTGGGGAAAGAGAATCTTTGTTGAAAGACGCGGAGGAATTCATGAGGCTGATTCGGAAAAGCGACTACAAGATAGTCGATCACTTGCAGCAAACTCCGTCCAAAATATCTATCATATTGTTGCTCCTTTGCTCTAAGGCGCATAGGAATGCATTGCTGAAGATACTGAACACTGCATACGTGCCACAGGAAATTTCAGTCAATCAACTTGAAGGAGTGGTGGCGCATGTAAACGCAGGCAATGGTTTATGCTTTACGGACCTGGATTTGACACCCAGAGGCAGAAATCATAATTGTGCGCTTCACATATTTTTGGAATGTCGAGGGACTGTCATGTCTCACGTGCTTGTGGATACGGGATCTTCTTTAAACGTGCTTCCCAAGAAGGCTTTGATGAAGTTAGATATGAAGGGGTTGATTTGCACGCCAAGCGATCTGGTGGTGCACACGTTCGACGAAACCCAAAGATCCGTGTTTGGGGAAGTAACTTTTCCGATTCAGGTTGTACTTGAAGTCTTTGATGTTGTGTTTTACATCATGGATATCGAGCTGGCCAACAGTTGTTTACTAGGTCTCCCCTGGATTCATTCAGCTGGGGCTGTTACATCAACGCTGCATCAGAAGCTGAAATACATGGTTGGCAGTAGCGTCGCGATGGTATGCGGAAAGGAGGATATTATGGTCAGCCATTTATCATCCTTTAATTATGTTAAAGTGGATGGAGATATCCATGATACCCTTTGCCAAGCCTTTGAAGCGGTCAAGGTCAAAGACAAGTCTCCGGTTGTGAGTAAAGAGCCTAAGGTGGCTATGTCTTCCTTTAAAGAAGCACAAGCTGTGGTGCAAGCTGGTTCAGCCCAAGGCTGGGGGCAGGTGATTGATATACCGCAAAAGCAAGACAAATTCGGTCTGGGGTACCACTCATCATCTTCACAAAGCACGTCGAAGTTCAAGGGGCCGATCAGGTTTACTAGCAGAGGTGTCTTCTTTGAGCAGATTAATGCCATTTCTGATGATGAGGCTGGAGACAGTGTCTGTGACATGGATGCCTGGATCAAGCCATGTATTCCGGGACAGATCCTATGCAACTAGTCAATTGAAGAAATCATTCAAGTCACGACCGAACAGTAATGCTTTGTTTTTCCAATTATTGTACTACCTTATGTCCTACCCGGGGCATAGTGGTATTTTATTTCAGGGCCTTACTTTTTTATGTCTGAACACTGTTTATCAATTAATCAAAGGGCGTTTTCTCATACAAATTTTGTGATCTCTATCTTTCTTATTTCGTTTTTCCCAATAAAATGGCAATGTGGTTTATGTTTGTTTGTAGATTGTCTAAAACATTTAACCATTTTCATTGCAGGATTCCTATTGCATATGACACCGATCCAGAACCTTCCATGACTCGCTTCGACTTCGATCAACCGATATGTTAAGTTGAAGAAGAGATTGATGAGGATGAAGACTTGCCTGAGGAATTAGCCAGACTTCTGAAACAAGAAGAGAAAATCATTCTGCCTCATCGGGAGGAAATTGAGGTCATTAATCTGGGTTCTAAAGAAGTTGTCAGGAATGTTCGAATAGGGGCTGCGCTACAGAGCGACATCAAGCAAAGACTGATCGAGATGCTTTGAGAGTATAGTGACATCTTTGCTTGTTCGTATGAAGACATGCTTGGGCTTGATACCGACATAGTGGTTCATCGCTTACTGTTGCGTGAGGAATGTTCGTTGGTCAAGCAGAAGCTTAGAAGAACGAGACCAGATATGGCAGTAAAAATTAAAGAAGAGGTTCAAAAGCAATGGGACGCTGGATTCTTAGTGAAGGTGAGAAAACACTTAGAAGGGGGGTTGAATAAGTATGAAGATAAAAACTTAGAAATAAAAACTCAAGTATTTTTATCCTGGTTCGTTGAACTCAACTACTCCAGTCCACCCTTCCTAGAGTGATTTTCCTTTCTCAATCAAGGACTTAATCCACTATTTAATCAACTGATTACAATAGTAAGCACTAAGAACAATTGTTCAAAGTCTTCTCAAGAACTACTGATCCTAACTGGATCTTCTTAAGGTTTACAATCAAATGTAATAACAAATACAAGTGTTTAAATTGCTTCTAACAAGCTTTATCACAACTGTGATTTTTCACTTAAATATTAAGATCAAAGAAGTTAATTCTTAGAAAGAATATGAATAGTATGAGAGCTTTTAATATTGATTTCTTTCAGATAAAACGTCAAGTGAAGAAGATGGGTGAAGACTTGCTTTTATAGGCAGCTGATCCAAGAGAGCTTCACGTTGAGAAGAGTGTCCAAAAGGTCTGAGCCTTTTTGTCTTCACATCAAGTGACCTTTCCTAGAAGAAGAAAGGACAGCGGAATCCTTTTTGTCTGTGTTCTTGTGTCTAGCATAAATAAGGAAAGAGTCGTTTGGATTATTCCAACGGACATAATCTTTGAATTCTTCTTCTTCAAATTTCAGCAAGAATCATCAGAGTCTAAATTGATCAGAGCCTTCTGATGTTGATTAGAGTTTTGTTGAATCAGAGTCTTCTGCAGCAGGTGTGCTTTTAGCGTGTTTAAGTTCAGAGCATATTTGAGTCAGATCCTCAGTACTGGCAGCTTTAGTACTTTCAGAATCTTCTGTAGTAACTATGCTTTGAAAACTCTTCATACAGAATTCTTCTTTGGTTCAGATGCTTCTGACTTGCTTCAGATTCTTCTGGAGCTTCTGCTTCAGATCCTTCTGGAGCTTCTGCTTCAGATTCTTCTGGAGCTTCTGCTTCAGATCCTTCTGGAGGCTACGCTCAGGATCTTCTGTTGGCAGCATTCAGAATCTTCTAATGGATGCATCTGGCACTTCAGAGTCTAGCATATTTCTTATGTTCAGTTCTGATTTACTTATGGAGTGATAATTGTTTTGATATCTGCAGCAAACACTCTCAAGCAATTTTTAGAGTATATAATTCTTAATTACAAAATTTCATAATAGTTATCATCAAAACATAGAGATATTATTAAGAACCAATTTGTGTTCTAACACTTAGCTGTAACCACCTACCCTCCGTGGGTCGCTAACATTGTACCTGTACCAAAGAAGGATGGTAAGGTGCGAATGTGTGTTGATTATCGGGATTTGAACAAGGCGAGCCCTAAAGATGACTTCCCGCTCCCTCACATTGATGTATTAGTCGACAATACGGCTCAATTTTCGGTGTTTTCCTTCATGGATGGTTTCTCGGGTTATAATCAGATAAAGATGGCACCGGAGGACATGGAGAAAACAACATTCATTACACCGTGGGGAATGTTTTGCTATAAGGTGATGCCATTTGGATTGAAGAATGTCGGAGCAACATATCAGCGTGCTATGACAACGCTCTTTCATGACATGATGCATAAAGAGATTGAGGTTTATGTTGACGATATGATTGCTAAATCCCAAACAGAGGAGGAGCACCTGGTTAATTTATTGAAGTTGTTTGAGAGGCTTAGAAAGTTCAGACTGAGGTTGAATCCAAATAAGTGTACTTTTGGAGTTCGTTCTGGAAAGTTATTGGGGTTTATTGTCAGCGAAAAAGGAATCGAGGTAGATCCTGCAAAGATAAAGGCCATACAAGACATGTCAGCGCCGAAAACAGAAAAAGAAGTTTGTGGTTTCCTGGGGAGATTGAACTACATTGCTCGGTTCATATCTCATCTCACAACCACGTGTGAGCCAATGTTTAAGCTGTAAAGAAAGATTAGGCGGTTGTCTGGAACGAAAATTGTCAAAGAGCCTTTGATAAAATAAAACAGTATTTGCAGGAGCCTCCGATATTGATACCCCCAGTAGCTGGAAGGCCATTAATCATGTACTTAACGGTTCTTGAGAATTCCATGGGTTGTATTCTTGGTCAACACGATGAGACTAGAAGAAAAGAGCATGCGATTTATTATTTGAGTAAAAATTTCACAGATTGTGAGTCCCGTTACTCAATGCTCGAGAAAACGTGTTGCACACTTGCTTGGGCTGCCAAACGTTTGAGGCAATATATGCTCAATCACACAACCATGCTGATTTCGAAGATGGATCCGATTAAGTATGTCTTCAAGAAGAAAGCACTTTTAGGAAGAATTGCCAAGTGGCAGATGGTACTGACAGAGTATGATATACAATATGTTTCTCAGAAGGCCATCAAGGGAAGTGTTCTGTCAGAATACCTTGCCAGGAAGCCAATCGAAGATTATCAACCGATAAAGTTTGAATTTCCTGACAAGGATATCATGTTTCTCAAAGCAAAGGATTGTGAAGAACCATTGCACGGTGAAGGTCCAGAGAGGGATTCTCAATGGCAAATGATATTCGATGGTGCTGTCAACTCTTATGGTAGTGGAATTGGGGCAATTATTATAACTCTTCATGGAACGCACATCCCGTTCACTGCCAGATTGACATTTCCAGTCACCAACAATGAAGCTGAATACGGGGCATGTATCATGGGTCTGGAAGAAGCTATTGATTTGAGAATCAAGAACTTGGATGTATATGGCAATTCAGCGCTAGTTGTTAACCAGATCGAAGGAGAATGGGAAACTCGTCAACCGAATATGATTCCTTACAGGGATTATGCAAGGAGGTTGTTGCCATTTTTCGACTGTATAGACTTCCACCATGTGCCAAGAGCAGAGAATCAGATGGCCGATGCTTTGGCAACGCTATCTTCGATGTACAAAGTGAATTTCTGGAATGAGGCTCCCAGAATTGTCACTTCTCACTTGGACAGACCCGCATTTGTATTCGCCATTGAGGAGGCTGCTGATGGCAAGCCTTGGTTTTACGATATACAAAACTTCCTCAAGAAGCAGGAGTATCCACCAGGGGATTCTACCCAGGATAAGAAGACATTGAGGAGGTTGTCTGGCAACTTTTACCTAAACCTAGATGGTGTACTGTACAGAAGGAACCATGATTTGGTGCTGTTAAGGTGTGTGGACGAAAAAGAAGCAACGTTGCTTATGGAAGAAGTCTACGAGGGTACTTTCGGTACGCATGCCGGCAGATATGCCATGTCTCGGAAACTGTTACGAGTAGGGTACTATTGGCTAATAATGGAGTCGGATTATTTCAAATTCGCGAAGAGATGCCATAAATGCCAGATTTACGCAGATAAGATTCATGTGCTGCCGTGCCCGTTGAATGTTATGGCGTCCCCGTGGCCTTTTTCCATGTGGGGCATTGATATGATTGGCAAGATTGAGCCCACCACATCCAACGGTCACCGTTTCATCTTGGTAGCCATCAATTACTTCACCAAATGGGTTGAATCAGCTTCGTACGCCAATGTGACCAAACAAGTGGTAGCAAGATTCATAAAGAAGGACATCATTTGCAGATATGGAATTCTCGGACGAACCATTATTGATAATGGTTCGAATCTGAACAACAAAATGATGGAGTTATGCCAGAACTTCAAGATTGAACATCACAACTCATTGCCCTATCGTCCGAAGATGAATGGCGCAGTGAAGGCGGCCAATAAGAATATCAAAAAGATAGTGCAAAAGATGGTTGTCACATACAAAGATTGGCATGAAATGTTACCTTTCGCCTTGCACAGTTATCGTACAATGGTACGCACATCAACCAGGGCAACTCCTTTCTTGCTAGTGTACGATATGGAAGTTGTCCTACCGCTAGAAGTCGAGATTCCTTCTTTAAGAGTTTTGGTCGACGTGAAACTTGATGAGGCAAAATGGATTAAGAATCGTTTGAATCAGCTTAGTCTGATGGATGAAAAATGGCTAGCATCAATTGCATATGGTCGTTTGTACCAGAGCCGAATGAAGAAAGCTTATGATAAGAAGGTGCTCCCTCGAAGCTTTTAGACGGGCGATCTTGTGTTGAAAAAGATTCTCCCACCACAATCAGATCACAGGGGCAAATGGACTCCCAATTACGAAGGTCCATATGTTGTACAAAAGGTCTTCTCCGGAGGAGCCTTGCTGTTAGCCACCATGGATGGTGAAGATTTCTCATCCCCTGTGAACGCAGACACAGTTAAAAAATACTTTGCTTAAAAGAGACCCGCTGGACACAAAAAGAAACGTCCAGGAAAAAATGGGGCATCCCGGCGAACCATAAAAAAGGAAAAGAGGTTCAGGAAAAAATTAGGGATAAAAATGAAAAGATGTAAGCCCGCAAAGTCGAAAACCTGGAAAGGCGACTTTGGCAAAAATGGGTATCTCGGTGAATCGAAAACCCGAAAAGGGCAATTCAGGCAAAAGTTAGGGATTGAAAAGTAAATGATTGTGGTCTGCGTGTGAACTTCATTGCTTAGTGGATTGGGAGAACCTGAGGGCTATTTTCATCTGAATCAATCTCTTCTGAAGATGAAGCGCCGGGAAAGTGTCAGAGTCAGGCGAGTCATAGAGGGATCAGCTCATGGTGTTTGTATGTGCCACGTTGCCAACATTTTGTACACTTTTGTATATTTTTGTGCATATCTGTATTTTGTTTTGCGCAGCTTCCTCTTTTCAGGAGTTGCATCTGATGTAAAACTTTGCCTATTTATAGGCCATTCATCAATAAACATATACTATTCAGTACTTGATCTGTGTGCTTTGTTTTAACTTTTACTGTTTTGTTTGTGAAAACGCCCAATGTTTTGATGAACTTGTGCTAACATAAACTCGCAGGCCTTGGCTGATAATTGTTAAAACTTTGAATTAATTGAACAATGTCATGAATGATGACTATGATAATTCCATTGCATAGGATATCTCGTCTGTTTGTTCGTTGTTGCAGGGTCGTTACCCTTGGGGCAAAGAGTTAGATGAAGTTTGTCTTGTCCCCAGCCCGGTTTTACGTCCCCGATCAGTGAAGTTCGCACCTCTATCCCCAGTAGAGTTGTTACGCATTTAATCCCTGCAAGGTGCATGCTTGTAGGTATTCCCCAACAAGTCGTGTTTGGATTTTCTCCCCACAGAGTGTTTTGCAGCCTGGTTAGGTTCGCTCCCCGACAGAGCAATCCCCAGCAAGTTGAAAAGGATGGTTTGCCCAACAGTTTTGCTTTTTCTCCCTCAACAGGATGGAAGGATGTTGTCACGTCGTTATTTTCCTCGTCAGAAGCCAGCAAAAGCCCGGTTCTCGGCATGAGTCCAATCGTTATTGGCATGAGCAAGTCTGCGCTCTATTCCCCGGCAGAATCTTTGATTCCCTCAATAGGGTTATTTTTGTTATCCTAGCAGGATGGTTTCTGTATCTCTAGCATTTATTTTGCTAATTTGGTTCTGGTGCATCTGCATGCGTGGATAGCATATACCCGAAATCGTAGCATTTCCATTTTGTATGGAGCATGATGCAATTTTCAAACATATACATATGTGTCGCTTCCGCGAAAATAAGGTGCCGGCAAAACAGAAGAGTCGCCACCTTTCGTTATTTATCCCTCAGAGCGGGAAAGGAAACGATCGGAAAAACCTGACGAAAAGGTATAAGACAAGGTCATCGCAACCGTTGTCTGGGTTCGGGAGTCGGTTACGCAAGGGGAAGGTATTAGCACCCCTCACGTCCGTCGTACTCGACGGGATCCACACTTGTTATGTTTACTGGACGAGTTGGTTTATCTATCTACCTATCAAGGCTGGCTTAAAAGAAAAGAAAATGACTCGGCAAAGCATCGCACTTTATGCCTACGTATTCTCATCAGAGAATGAGAAATCAGAGTCAACGTAGTTCGACTAACTGCGGGTTATGGGGAAGGTGGCTCGCCAATACATCAGTATTGTGCCTACGTACTCTCAACAGGTCTGAGAGATCAGAGCTTACGTAGTTCGGGATAATACGGATTACGAGGATTCAGATTCATCTGTTTTATCGAGTAGGGTTAAACAGCAGTTCCAGCAGTTAGGGACAAAGCCTGTTTGCGGTGGCGCTGAAGTTTAACGACACTCTTTTCTTCAGAAAAGCTTTCCTTTGAATTATGGGCCCACGGGGCAAAAAGGTTTGACGTTTGTTTCTGTCTTTTACGGAAGAAGTGTTTTTTATTGTGTTTGCAATTTTAATCGCACTAAAGACTATGACCTGAGAGTGAATGCATCGCATTTCACCCAAAGGGTGTCATACTAAACATCCAGACTGTTGAAAATAAACTCTCCAACAATCCTTTCTCAGATAGCTTAAGGCTCGTAACGTACGAAAGAAATCATTCATGATTACTGTATTTTAAGCTGTTTTGAGATGAGAAGAGAGAGGGACAACTAAGGGGAGACTATCAAGTCCTAATGTTGTCATGTCAAGGATTCATCCTAAGGTTGAGGTTTGAAACAGGGAACTCCTAGAAGTTATCATGCATAGGTTTCAACCTAAAGTTCTATCATCACTTCCTTATCAAAGGAAGTGAGAGTCCTAAGGGATCATGTCAATGATAAACAGAAACAGGTAAAGCATCAGCTTAACAGTAAACAGTAAACGACTGTAAAATGCATGCAATGCAAGTGAGGGAGGAAATGTGTGTGGGGCAGCAGCCTCCACAAGCTCATCTCAACCTCAAGCCAGATATGAATAACAGCAATCATACAGCAAAAATAACATGTTATCAAGCAAAATAGAATAACAACTGCAATCATACAGTAAAAATAACATGCTATCAAGCAAAATAGAAGTAACTGAAATCATACAGAGGAAATGAAATAAAATGCCATCAGGCAAACACAGACCACATGGGCAAGGGAGCTGGGCTCTACCGAATACCCGCAAGCAAAGCCATACAGTAAAAATACAAGCAGAGGGAGCAACCCAACCTCTAGTGCGATCATGCTCCTAGCTTAAAGTCAGTCTAGATATGAACTTATTCTAATGCATCAAGCAAAATAAACAAGGCACATCAATACAGAGAAGAAAACAAACAAGAAAGAAAGCAGGTCAACAACTCCCTCTTTCAATTTCAAGCTTCATCTCTTCTGACAGCAATCCAGTCTTCAGACTTCAACCACCCTTCAAGGCTATCATCCTTCATGACAAGTATCAACTTGCTTCTCCAGGGTTTCAACCCATCAACATAAGTTTCAACTTATCCTCTCTTCTCCAAGCTTCAGCTCTCCAGTCAATTCCACCTTCAGGCTTCACTCCTAACTACAAGTATCAACTTGATTCCTTCAGGCTCTCCAAGCATCAATGTAAGTATCAACTTCCTTTATTCCTCAAGCTTCAGCTCTCCACTCAATCTCAATTGAATCCTCTTCATAAGTATCAACTTAGTCTTCAAGCTTCAGCTCTCTTTGCTTTACCATTATCAACTTGGTCTTCTTCTCCTACAAGCTTCAGCTTCTCAGAGCAATCTTCAATCACCTGGAAGTGTCAACTTCATCCTTCAATCTTTAAGCCTCATCTCTTCACTCAATCTCCATTGGATCTTCAAGCATCAACTTGTTCTTCTTGCTCTTCAAGCTTCAGCTGCAATGGCAATGCTCAAGGAATCATCCTCTTCCACACTCTTCAGTGAAGTCCTCATCTTCAAACTCAAGTCCAACATCTTCCAAGATATTCAAACCAGAAGACAATTGATTGAACAGAATGAGTGGAAATGATAAACAGCTTATTGACAACCAAAGGAAGCCTGTAAGGGTTCATCATTATGAGAGACTGGTTCCCTCAAAGTTCTACTTCCCAGATAAAGCCACTCATCCCTCCAAAGGAGGGATGTGAATATCTTAGAAGGACTTTTAGTCATTGGGAGGAATGGAAGCACAAGATGCTTTCCTTATTTGTGAAAGAAGTCATTATACCTATAAGGCTGTCCCTATGTCTCCTACCTCCTAAATCTTCATCAGACACCTTCAGGCACAAGCAACTCCAAGCTCCAAGCAACTTCAAGCAACCTCAAGCATCCTCACCTTGTCTTCAACTTGTCTTCAATCTCAACCAAAGGCAAACAAAGCAAAACCCTAATCTAAGGGGACTAAAGAAATTAATCTATTTGAGTTAGCAAGTTAGGATCACCTAAAACCTAGTACCAAAGTTAGTCCTAACTAAAATCCTAAAACCAATTGTAAAATCCTACAAAAATAACTGTGGGAACCTAGGTCAATCATGACTCTACCATATTAATTCCAGAGATCAAATCATCAAATAAGACCTAGAAATAAATTCTACACTACAAGGTACTAAACCTAAACCCTAAAAGGAAGCACCTAAAGCTCAATCTAGAAAACACACCTACTTTCATCACAAAAATTTGAGAAAAATGCTATGGGAGCATACATGTCTAAAATAATCACACACCAAAAATCAGGATCAAACTCATCATCACATGATCACACAAAAATCCACAAGATTAAATATCAAACATAACTATTTTAATATCAATTAAAATGTAAAATTCCCATAAAAATCAGAAAATGCATGAACTAAAAATATTTTTTGTCTAAAAAATATTAGACTCAGTCATGAATATAATGCAAAAAGAATGGGGTTAATTGGATCATTTTTCAATTTTATATGATTTTATCAAGAACCATGAATAAAATGAAAAAAATAAAGAAAATCCAAGTAAAATAATAAAACCACGGTGCAGATAATAAACACGCTCAGTTCATTATGACAATTGGGCCATCAGGGGGGTGGGGATAACAATTTGAACTTAAGCCGAAAACCACAACTTAAATGAAACGCAGCGTTGCAATGTGATTCAGAGTCCTTCAAAAATTGAGATCAATACGTGGCCGTTGGATCATGCCTTCAGTCAAAGTCCAACCAAGATCTGATGGCTATCAAGTCATCTTCTCCAATTTGAATCCCTGAAACTCAGGTCACTTGTGCACCATAGTCACCGCCGGTGACTTTCTCCGGTCACCATTCCACAACCCTAGTTCAGCATAGAGTCCACCATAGGCCACGATCCCTTAATGAAACATGTCCCAAATTCCCTCACGAATTCATTCTTGCCTTTAATTCTCTCTGAAACCTCAAGATTCACCATAACCAACTTTCAACCGAAAATGGTAATATCCTAGATTGGTCACTAATTCTCAAATTAACTATCTGAAAACCTTCCTACACCGTTCTACAATGCATCTAACACCCTAATTCATCTTGATTCTACCTAATTCATGCTGGAGGAAGAAAGCTACTAACCTGAAAATTCTTGATGAACAGATGCACCAAATCTTCAAATCAAGCTCTACAACCTTCCAGACACAATTAATGGATCATTCCCTTGCTTCTGTACGCACTAGAACTGGTTGAAAACCCCTGAAACTTGAAACCCGATGGTGAGTTGCAGGTGGAAAAATCTGTGCTCAAGAACACCAATCAGCCACGAATTCGTCTTGATTATGATCTGGACTCAATCCCTAGCATCCATGGAAGAAGTTGCAATCAAGAAAATGGATGGAAAGTGAAGAAATTGGTGAAAATGAATTCAGTTGCAAGCAAAGAAATCTCAATCTCAATCTATGCTCTCTCCTTCAATCATCACCAACCCTTCATCTGAACCTCTTCTACTCAATATATAGAACATGTGTGTGTGATCTAGAACCCTCTAGATCCTTCTAATGAGAGTTTCAATCTCTCATGTCATGAGAATTTCAACCATATGCCATGGTATGCATAGTTCTGTTTGCAACTTGGAATCCATCCCATTCTCTTCCAATTTCTCCCCTAGTGACATTTTGAAAGTGTTTGGCTTGCAAGGGGCCTTGCTCATGCCTTGAATCTAGGTTTTACAAATGTTACTTATGATGCAAGTAACTACTTTTCAAAGCAAGTCCGCCAATTGAATTTCAATCCAAAAATGTGGCTAAACCAATGTTCTTAAAATTTTTTCTAGAGTCAAAATGATATATTACATGCCTTGGTTTGGATGTGTAGGTCAAAAATATCAATTTCCAACTTTGGTTTATTTAACTTATACCCTTATTTTAGGTCATTTTTGCAACTTTGAGCTACAAGCATTTACAACATCTCATGACCTCTTTACTAGCCTTAAAACATCATTTTGGACAAGTTTTATGTTGAACATTTTCCCATTTGAAGCTTGGAAATAGGAGTTATGGCCTTATGATTGAAATGACCTGTAATCTCCAAATGACCAAAATGCCCTTGACTTGTCAAAGCCATAACTTGAGTTCTACAAATCCTATCAAGGACTTCTAGTACTCTATAGAAAGCTAATAGGATAAGGAACAACATTCATGTTGACCAAAAGTTCATAGGAATCATCCTTCTTGGGCAAAAGTTTGATGCAAGTTGGGTAGCTTTCAAGCCCCCAAATTCACATACCTCAAATGACCTATAACTTGTCAAAGTCATAACTTGAGTTCTACAACTCCTATCAAGGACTTCTAGTACTCAAATTAAAGCTAAGATCAAGCTCTACAACATTCATGTTGGGGGTAAGATGAGATGACAATGACATCTTGAGCTAAACTGCCTTGAAGATAGGGGTCAAACTAGGGGATTTACACTGTCAAGCCTTAGAAACCCTAGCTTGAAACTTCTCAAACTCTTCAATCATGATGAGTTGACCTTGGAATCATCCTTATAGCATCTCAATGCATCACTCCATGATCACATGGCTCTTGGATTAAGTCTCAACCTTCTTCAAATCATCAGTTGACTTAGGGTTGACCCAGTCAAACCCTAATTGCACCACTCATGGCTGAGGCTTCTCAATCTTGCACAATGACCTGTCTAGGCCTCAAAGTGATCTTCAAAACTTCTCATAAGCTCTCTCAAGGCTTCAAGTCCACATTCTTGGCTTCAGAATCATCTGAGGAGCTCCCACAACTCTCAAGTTAGGAGGCACACAACCTTGGTTTCAACCATTATCTCTGAGGGTCTTTTAACTTCTCTAACAAGGATATCACCCTTGAACATTTGAATAACCTTCTCAACTAGCTTCAAAGTCTTGTGTAGCTCTTGATTGGTAATCATACCTCTTGATCTCCTGCATACATGTCAATGAAATGCAAATGATAATGCTAATGTGAATGAAATGAAACATAAGCAAGGTAAAGAAAAGTTGGGCAAATTTTGGGGTGCAACAGCTGCCCCTATTCAAACGGCTTGGACCTGACTGGGTGAGAAGCGAACGGCTCTCAAACAATCAAGGTAAAAGACGGTTGAATACCAACAAACCCAGAAATTTTCCAACTGCACGAGTACACGGTACTCCGATGGGAACAAATCTTCGAAACTGAAACAGTAGCTGCACGACAACTAGCTGGGGAATTGGTCACACGGTAACCGGTAATACATGGTCGATCATGCCGTCAGGCATCAAGATTCCTCGGGACTCATCAGGTCAACAATCAAGTTAATCATGCCATCGGGCATTCAAAGAAATTTTCGGGCATCAACCGGACTTCATCAGTAAGTCGGGAATAGAATTCTCAGTCAATCATGAACCAATTGGGGATATCCAAACTTCTGCCATCAGGCACTCCGCATCAGTTGGGAGAACTGCTTCGTTAATACGGTGGGACTTCAATCATCAAGTCTTCAAGGGAAGTTTCAACTTCGCTATTCAGAAACCTGCTGGGGATGACACATCTCCGCTAGGGATTCTGGAGAACTATCAAGTAACTCTGCTTTGGGGATCCAGAAATCATTCTGGGTGAATCATCTCTGCTGAAGAAATCAAGAATCATCTTGAACAAATAACTCCGTCGGGACTTCAAGAATCCTCCTGAACCAATAACTCTGCTGGAGATTTCGGGAATCATCCTGAGCAAACACTCTGCCGGGGACTCCAAGCGGCGATTTGAGCAACCCTCTCTGACGACTTCACAGGGGATTTTAAGAATCATCTTGAGCAAACGACTTTGCTGGGGAGAATTCAAGAATCATCTTAGGCAAACGACTTTGCGGAGGAACACCTGCAAAACAAGAACGGTAACGACCTAGCTCATGTTTCATATGCATATGCTTTGACAATGGCGCAATGCTCCACACGGTGGAAATGCTATGCGTTTTTAGGATAAATGCTATGCAATCATGCAAAATGCTGCGATCCCGTCAGCAAAATAAATGCTGAAGGGAGAATCCTCCTGTCAAGGAGAAAGAACCACTCTGGTGGGGGAAGGAATCATCCTGCCACAGAGAAAAGGTCACGCCAATCTCAATCGGACTCCGCATGGGGAAGCAAACTTCAGTTGACTGCTGCAGGGGAATAAAGCTCTACGAGAACTCAGACCTGCTGAGGAAAGCGATGTCAATCGCAGAAATAAGCTGCACTCATTCGCAGCAAAACTTTCCCGGAGAGAACGACTCCGATGGGGAAACACAGCATCAACTATTCAACACTCTACTGGGGGAAAACTAATCATGGCCTGAACCGCTTTCCAAGGACTCGGCTCTCTTGGGGAACTGCAAACTCGGCTGGGGAAGAAGAAATCATCCTGCTTCGGGGGAGAGTACGACTCTATGGGGAATCTCGATTCCGTCAGAGACTTCAGTCTGGAACTATCAACTGCTGCACACTTCAGTGAATAGTCTCCTACAAGACCTGCACTTGTGACCCGGTGCTGGGGGATGAACACACGCTTCGGCGCCTGACTCAGCTGGGGAGATGACGTTCCTTCAGGATACATCTGATTGGGGAGAGAATCTTCTCTGCTTGGGGAAACATACCAATGCTTTACGATCTCCGGTTCAGACTCTGTGGGGAGAGGCTGCTAAACATTGCTGGAGAAGAAGGAATCATCCTGCTCGGGGACGCATACGGCGTACCACCTGGTACATGCCATACCTGCAACAACATAAACAAACAGACAAGACACCCTTCTCAAAGGGACCTATCAAGGTTATCATCTTGTGACAATGTTCAAGTAATTCATTGTTTCAACAATCAGTGGCCTAGGCCAGTAGGTTTATGTATGCGCATTTTATCAAAAACATCGGCGTTCTTTTTCGCAAACAAACAGGTAAATGCTAAACAAACAAACAAAATTGCTGAATAATACACATTTTATTGATAACGAACCCCTAAATGGGTAAAAAAATTTTACAACAGAGGCAAGCTCCTGGAATGAGGAAGTTGCACAAATATAAAAACATAAATATACATCAGTATATACAAATGTCGGCAACGAGGCGTAGACGAACACCATGAGTTGATCCCTCTATGACCCACCCGACTTCGATACTTCTCCGACGCTTCAGCTTCAGAAGAGATTGATTCAGATAAACGGCCCTCAGGTCTTCCAAACCACCAAACAATGAAAGTCCACACGTGGAACGCAGTCATTTGCTTTTTCAAATCCCTAACTTTTGCCTGAATCGCCCTTCCGGGTTTTCGATTCACCGGGATACCCTTTTTTGCCAAAGTCGCCCATCCGGGTTTTCGACTTTGCGGGTGTACATTCTTTTCTTTATATCCCTAATTTCTTCCCGAACCTTTTCCTTTTTTATGGTTCGCCAGGATGCCCCATTTTTGCCTGGATGCTCTTTTTCTTTCCAGTGGGTCATTTTTAAGCAAAGTATTTTTTAACTGCGTCCGTGTTCACCGGGGATGCAAAATCTTCGCCATCCATCGTGGATAACAACAAGGCTCCTCTCGAGAAGACCTTGCTGACGACGTACGGACCTTCGTAATTAGGAGTCCACTTGCCCTGGTGATCGGAGTGTGGAGGAAGAATCTTCTTCAGGACGAGGTCACCTGTCTGAAAGCTTCTAGGACGCACCTTCTTATCATAGGCTTTCTTCATTCGGCTTTGGTATAGACGACCATATGCAATCGATGTTAATCTCTTCTCGTCCATCAGGCTGAGTTGGTTTAGTCGGTTCTTAATCCATTCTGCCTCATCGAGTTTCACGTCAACCAAAACTCGTAAAGAAGGGATCTCCACTTCTAACGGTAGGACCGCTTCCATACCGTACACTAAGGAGAAAGGAGTTGCCCCGGTTGACGTACGTACCATGGTACGATAACCGTGCAGTACAAATGGCAGCATCTCGTGCCAATCTTTGTAGGTCACAACCATTTTCTGAACAATCTTCTTGATGTTCTTATTGGCCGCTTCAACGGCGCCATTCATCTTCGGCCGGTAAGGAGATGAGTTGTGGTGTTCAATCTTGAAACTCTAGCATAGCTCCTTCATCATCTTGTTATTCAGATTCGAACCATTATCGCTAATGATCCGCTCGAGAATTCCGTAACGACAGATGATGTCCCTCTTTATGAATTTAGCCACCACCTGCTTGGTCACATTAGCGTATGAGGCTGCCTCCACCCACTTGGTGAAGTAGTCGATAGCTACTAGAATGAAACGATGACCGTTAGATGCAGTGGGCTCGATCTTGCCTATCATGTCAATGCCCCACATGGAGAACGGCCACGGGGAGGACATGACATTCAAAGGGCACGGGGGCACATGAACTTTATCAGCATTAATCTGGCATTTATGACATCTCTTCGCGAATTTAAAGCAATCCGATTCCATCGTCAGCCAGTAGTATTCTGCTCTCAGGATCTTTCTTGTCATAGCATGCCCGCCGGCATGCGTACCGAATGTGCCTTCATGGACTTCTTCCATGAGCATACTCGCCTCTTTCTCATCTACACATCTGAGTAGCACGAGATCGTGGTTTCTTTTATACAAAACTCCATCAGGATTGAGCTAAAAATTTCCAGACAACCTCCTCAGAGTCTTCTTATCCTGGGTTGACGCTCCCGTAGGATACTCCTTAGTCATAAGGAAGGTCTGAATGTCATGGAACCACGGCTTGCCGTCGGCGGCTTCCTCGATCGCGAAGACGAATGCAGGTCTATCAAGACGAGAAAGGACAATTCTTGGAGCTTAATTCCAAAAATTGACTTTATACATTGAAGCCAACGTAGCTAAGGCATCAGCCATCTGATTTTCAGCCCTGGGCACATGATGGAGTTCTACTTGATCAAAGAACGGAAGCAGCCTTCTGGCGTAGTTCATGTACGGCACCAAATTCGATTAACGAGTCTCCCACTCTTATCGCGACTTTCTATGTCTAATACAACCTAACTGTAAGTGCACAGTCTATCGCATAGTAATAATAAATATCGATCCCACAGGGACTCGTAATCAAACTAGTGTTATCGGGAGTTACTATGTTTAGCTAGGTAGAATATGTTTAAGGGAATAAGATTGTCACTAAAAGGGAACTAAGAATACTATTTAGATTATAAATGATTGAATCGATACGTAGTAATTGTGTTCTTCAGGGATTTGATAAGTTACTGGTGTATGAAATAATTTTCAAAGTTTATTTAAGCAGAAAATGGAGATTTGAAGACTCTCGCCTCACGATGGTTATTGACGCTAATCATAATCCTAAGGGCCAAACGTACACTTTCGTATCCCGTTCGGGGTTAAAATTATTTTTTGGAAATCTCTAAGTTCTAATTCATTTTAAAGTGCTTTCGCTGTTATTAAAACAAATGCCTAGTGTTTACTATCTGACCTTACCGCAACTTTCGCTTGTTGGTTCGTATCTTAATTAATTTCCCACTTTCGTGGCAAAACTACTTTTAAATAAGTTCTCGCTTTCGCGACGAAGTTTATTCAGTGAATCAATTTTAAACACTCAGACCATAAATTACTTTTATGAAAAGAAAGTTTTTCAACCAGTTGTTATCAAATCCCATTCGAATTATTACTACATATCGATTACCTAAGTTTAGCTAGACATGGATTTGGGAAAGATAAAACATAAATAAAAATAATAAATAATGATTTGCATTATAATAAAACTGGAATCGATTGAAATGAGAAACCTGTAAGTATTCCAATTGGCCTTTGGGCAGATCCTCCACAAATGTTGGCAGGATTCTGATCTCTATGCCAATTTGATCGTACAATAAAATAGAAGTTATAAAAGAATGGAAAATGGAATACAGGAAAGGTAAAGAGAAACAAATAAGAATATTGCTGGAAAATAAGCTCTGGAAATAAATTCGGCAGCACTTCATGGTATGAATGCAACACCCTTTCTGAAGTCCCCTGCTTCCCTTTTTATAGAAGTGGAATCCCAACGGTTATCACTGAAGATGATGGACTTTGAGGCAGATAATTTAGGGAGTAGTGGTCCATTCTGTGGGAATTGGAACTGATTCTTTGACGTGTAATTTGAGTGGGGCGTTTTTGCCTGCATGACGGTCGTCACAAGGTGTGACGGTCGTCACCCGTGTGACGGTCGTCATGAAGCTATGACGGTCGTCACATCAGCAAAAACAGCTTCCTGCGCTTTTCATTGTGTTTTCACTCCTTTTTCGTCCATATTTCATCTGAGATTGCTTCTTTTCTTCATGTTGCCTTGTTTAGACGTGATCGTTGAATACCCGCAAAACATCAGACAAATACACAGAAATAACCCAAAATCGGATCGAAAACGGTTAAACTTTAGTTGAATTATGCATAAAAATATCTATATGATTTCGTGTTATCAAACTCCCCTAAGCTTGAATCTTTGCTTGTCCTCAAGTAAAACATGAAAAAGTCGGCAAGCACGAGGCAACTTCTTCGTTCGCAAAAGTCGGGAAAAACCGGGATTCTTGGTAGGAACAAAACGAGTACCATGACGACACTTGGACTACAAGTCTTCGGAGGTCTCCTTTTTATGCAAACCGGTCCCAGTCATGCTACTGTAGCTTGGCGTCAAGGTTCTCGCGGCAAGTTCACCCTGTTTGTTCTAGCGTAATCACATTAAGCCCGTTGTCCATACACTTTCATGGCAAGTCGACCTGTTAGTGAATATGATCTCATTTCTTGTTTTTGATCTTCTTCATTGATCATAAGCTTATGTCTTTGATTTTTCAATGAGTTTTCGTGTCGTTGGGCTAAATGCTCGGGTGAGGAGCACCTAACTTAGAAGGAAACGTATCTTATATTCTTGGGCTTTTTAGCTCTCTTTTCATGATTTTTCATCTTTTTTGGAGATCATACACTTATTTGCATCGGTCGCTCGCATAGAAGTGTTTTTAGGATGGTGCTGACTGCTAGTATAAACTACTTGGGGCTGAGTTTGCGTAGACACTTGAGACTTTGGTACGCGTAGGTAGTGAAACCGACTCGCATAAACCGGAGATCTAAGGTGTCAGGACGGTACGGGTTTTGTTAGTACTGTCGTTTCCTCGGAGTTTCAAAACTTGGTTTGAACTCGGTTGCATTCTCGTGATGCTTTTGCTTTTGAGGAACGAACTAAAATTTTTGTTTACGTTGAATAATGTGGGGATTGTTTGCGTAACGGGAAAAATATATAGACGAGCTTTATTTGCTAGAAATAGAAAGTGTTAAAATAGAAATTACGAAAATTCAAAGTGCAGTGGAATGGAAATAAAGGAAATTCAGAGTACAGTGGAATGGAAATAAAGGAAATTCAGAGTACAGTGGAATGGAAGTAAAGGCTCCGCTCCCACACTATCTCGATCAGTGTCCTCACTGATTCTTGAAGCGTGCGAGAGGGAGATACAACTGAAATGAAAGTACAAATAACTGAAATATAGTAAACAATGAAGGAAAAAAATGGAAATCTAGTCACGGCCTCTGTCACGTCCGCGTTGGCGTCCTCTGGCTCTGGCAAGGGCTACTCTGTCCTCATAACTCATAGCTCCGGTGTGGTAGACGGTGTCTCGGAGTCCTTCGACCTGCAAGGTCAGATTCGCCAGGCTCTCAGTGATAGTAGCTTGGCCGGTGTGAAGTTGTTGCATTTGAGTCCGGTGCCAAGCTTCGAACTGGTCAGCTCGCTGATTCTGCTGCTGCAGCATTGCGAGTATCTGTGTCTGCTGGTCTAGGGAGCGGCGGAGGTCCTCTTCTGTGTAGTCTGGGACGGGATGATGGCGGCGGCGGCGAGAGGATGTACCTTCTGGAGGAGGAGGCTGCGCTGCCTCTGGCTGCTCGGACCTGTCCAACTCAGCTTGGATTTCATCGTCAGAACCGTGAGTGTGATCCTGAGTAGGAACAGCGGCAGCAGGAGGGGCAGTGAGGTCGAACAACCAGTTGGTACGGTCCTCTGGGTGTGTGCGGGTGCGTGACGGAAGGATGATGCTTCGGACGGTCTTGCCACGCACTACCGGATGGTATTTGCCGTCAGCTCTGGAGCGGATAAGATGAGAGGCTCTGCAGTGGTCGGTGTCCAGGAACACCGAGGGGATGGAATGGAGGTGCTGGAGGCGGTCGCCAAGGTTCAGCCCAAGTGCAATGGCGGTGACAATCCCGCCAAAGTAGAATGGCTTCGAGCCACGGTTGCAATTGGCCTGAATGTGAGCCAGTAGAAATGGAGCAGCGTTGACAGGTTCGTTGTTGAAGATGCAATGAAGGAAGAAGAGCTCTTTGGAGTTCACTTTGTGGTTGCTGTCTCTGGCGAAAATAGTGTTGCTCAACGCTCTGTGAAAGTACCGGATGGTTGGGTTATGGATATGAGTGGCGTGTAGAGAGTCCCAACCATCGGCATTGAGGCCGGTCAACTGATACCACAACGCGAAAGCTTCGTGCTGGAACTGATCGGTGATGCGGCGGTGAGCGTTGTCGCCGCGAGGTAGCTGTAGAATGCTGGCAATCTGATTTTGGTGCATCTGGTAGTTGACGCCAAACATCCAGAAGCAAGCGGCACCTGAATGCTGGTTAAGTTCGCCGCTGCTTGTGACGTAAGTGAACGAACTTAAGAACTCAAGAGTGAGTTGTTCGTATGTCGGTTGTGGGTTGGTGCAGAGGTTCCAGATGCCTGCTCTTTGAAGCATCCAGGTTACGCCTTCAAGGAGTCCGAGCTCCGTAAGCGATGGAAGGTGTGGATAATGAGTTGGCTGGAGCGACCTCTGATGAAATGCGATGTAGTTTGCTCGTTGTCTTTCGCCTAAGTCTCCTTCACCGAAGGTAATGTTGCTGATATCTGGGGTTTCTGAATTCCTTGCCATTGTGTGAAGATGGAGAGGTTTCTGAAGATTGGGGTTTTTCTGCAGAGTGGGAAGAATTGACAGAAGTGTGGTTTGGAAGTTGAGATTGAAGTTGAGATATAGAGTTCAATGTTGGGAGGACGAAAATTCGTAGTGGGGTAGGAGTTAGGGTGATTGGAAGTGGTAATGGGGGTAGTGGAAGAGAACACGAACCCTGTTTTATCAGATATCAGTTTTTGACTGCGTGACGGTCGTCACGTAGGTGTGACGGTCATCACCCGCGTGACGCTCGTCATGGAGCTGTGACGGTCGTCACAGCAGCAAAATCTGCAGAACACAGAATTTTGCTCTGAGGGCGTACTCGTAGTGACTTTAAGGCTTAGTAATGATACTACAATGTAATTGAATAGCCAACAAACAACGGATAATGCGAAAATAGAATAATTGCATAAAAACTAGAATTGAAATAACATAAAATTGAAATGATTGTATGTAGTACATAAAGAAAACTAACAATGCGAAAAATCCAAATGATTAAATGAAACTAAACTAGACTAAACTAAACGGAAACTACTGCTAAGAACTAATAACTAATCTTTTCGTGTCTTCAGCTCATCGAATTTCCGTGAATAGTAGTCGAGTTGGTCGCAGACTAAATCCATGAAGCCTACCAGTTCACTGTGCATGCCTGCGATGTCAGCTTTTACATTAGTCAGAGCTTTATCAACGTCGTCCAATCTGAGTAAAACGGTATCCATTTTGTCGGTAGTCTCCTCAGGGATAGGCTCAGGATAAGTGTTGTAGTGCGGAGGAGTCGTAGGGTCTACTTCAGCTTCGGATACAGCATCCTCATAGTACATATAGTCGTATGCCTCAGAGATGTGGTCACTGTCAAACATATAGTTCTGTGGTGTTGACTGTGGTGAAGGAGGTCCCATAGGCTCATCTAATTCATAGAGCCAGTTATCCTTGTTGTGGATACTTGTCATCAGATGATCAGGCAGTGTGAATAGCTGTACTGGTTTTTCGTTAATGAGGTACTCATACGGGCCAGGTCCCATAGTTCCTAAGATGCGCCTTTTAAAGCAGAATTGTATGTTCATGGGTCGGATGGTGCCAAAACGAGTGCTGGCATTTAAGTGGAATCTAAGGCCAAGCTCGTGGGCAATCATTGTTACTAGGCCTCCTATAAGGATAGGTGTCTGAGGTTCCAGCGTTAGGCGTTTGAAATATCTCATCATGAAAGGCACTGCATTTACTGTCCGTCCTTGAGAAGCACAGAACATGATGAATAACTCCTCTTTAGATACTGCAGTAATATTTTCTTCTTTTCCAAACAAGGTGTGAGCTAGTATCTTATGGAAGTATCTGAAGGTTGGGTTGTGTATGTCATCATTGTACATTCTGTCTGGTTCAGGGTGATAGTCGCCTGTGATTCTACCCCAGAATTGATCGAGTTGAAAATCAATATCGTCATCTTCTGCACTGATGAACACATGCGGTCCGCTAGGGAATCCTAGGAGGTTAGCTAGTGACATCCGGCTATGGGTTTGGTCCATTCCAAACAATCGGAAGGTAATCAACTCTGTGCTGGATCCAAAACCATAATTGGGTATGTATCTGAAAGAACTAAGGAATTCATAGGTAAGATCCTTATAGGTAGCAAAACGAGTTTTCAGAGCAGTGTTCTCCCAACCCAGTTGATTGAACAGGTATTGAATGCTATCTGTGATCCCTAGTTTATCCATAGTAGCCTTATCATAATACAGCGTTAAGGCGAATTCTCTTTCGGTCAGTGCTGCGAATCTTGCCTTTTGAGCTAGTCCTCGGAAGTGAACCTTTGTGAAGTCGTATTCGGCCATACTCGCAGGTAATTCGGAGAAAACAGAAGGAATGTTTTAAAGGCTTTTAAAAATCCTGAAAAGTTTAAAACAGGAAATTGAAGTCAGGATTTTTAGAAACGAAAAGCGGTAGAAACAAAAGACAAAATAGGAAAAATAAAATAGAATATGAAAACAAACGAAAGTAGAAAGTAGTAGTAATTATAAGTTTAGAATTTTTGTTGGGTTTTCAAAGTGGACTTTTAAAGAAAAATGAAATACAATAACGAGGGAAATTTGGGTTGCCTCCCAGTAAGCGCTGTTTTTAACGTCTAAAGCCTGACGATAGCTTGGTGAGAAGCTATTCGGGTGTTTGAGCTGGAAGCTCGAGCAGTGTTATATTGCTGACTTGAGGACTGTTGTCGTTCTTATTGTAATGTTTTAGACGTTTCCCGTTTACGATAAATGGTGCATTCGTCTTATCGGTAATTTCAACAGCTCCACTCTGAAGTACTTTAGTCACTTCATAAGGTCCAGACCACCTAGATTTTAGTTTACCTGGGAAGAGTTTTAGTCGTGAATTAAAAAGCAATACGATGTCTCCCACACTGAATTGTTTTCTGACTGAACGTTTATCATGCCACTTTTTAGTTCGTTCTTTGTAGATGCGAGCATTTTCGTAAGCGTCTAATCGGAGTTCTTCCAACTCGTGTAAGTTCAAGATTCGCTTTTCTCCTGCCTCAGTGTAGTTGAAGTTGAGTGTCTTAATGGCCCAGAAGGCCTTATGCTCTAATTCTACAGGGAGATGGCAGGATTTACCGTAAACTAATTTGTAGGGGGTGGTACCTATTGGTGTCTTAAATGCGGTCCTATAAGCCCATAAAGCTTCTTGTAGCTTCGACGACCAATCTTTCCTTGAGGTAGCGACAGTCTTTTCCAATATCTGTTTTATTTCTCTGTTCGAGACCTCTACTTGTCCGCTAGTTTGCGGATGATAGGGTGTAGCTACTCGGTGTCGGACTCCATATCTAGAGAGAAGTTTATCGAATATTCGTGATATGAAGTGAGATCCTCCGTTACTAATGACGAGTCTTGGTACACCGAATCTAGGAAAGATTGTGTTTTTCAAGAGTTTGATTACTACTCGTGCGTCGTTTGTTGGAGCAGCTATGGCTTCTATCCATTTAGACACGTAATCGACAGCGACGAGTATGTAGTTGTTACCAAAAGAGGATGGGAATGGTCCCATGAAATTTATTCCCCAGACGTCGAAGATTTCTACCTCTAAGATTCCTTTCTGAGGCATTTCATTGCATCGTGAGATGTTGCCAGTTCGTTGGCATCTATCGCACTTTTGCACAGCGATGTGAACGTCTTTCCAGAGATTAGGCCAGAATAAGCCGACTTGGAGAATCTTAGCGCACGTCTTGGATGTACTAGCATGACCACCATACGGTGCTGAATGGCATTGGGAAATAATATTTTCTATTTCTTCCTCTGGGACACAGCGACGATATATGTTGTCGGCCCCTCTCTTGAAGAGTAGAGGTTCGTCCCAATAATAGTGTTTCAGATCGTGGAAGAATTTCTTCTTTTGCTGATAAGTAAGATCCGGTGGAAGCACGCCCGCAACGAGGTAATTAACGATGTCAGCATACCAAGGTAATGTGACTTGGGCATAGACGGCTTCTACGGCTTTTTCGAATTCTGGATCTTCCGAGATTGAATTGGGTGTGTCACTTTCTAATTTGGCTATCAGACGTTCGTACGGGAAATCGTCATTTATTGGTACTGGTTCATGTTTGACGCCCTCTATTCGGGATAAGTGATCCGCAACAACATTCTCGGTTCCTTTCTTATCTTTGATTTCTAAGTCAAACTCTTGTAGTAACAGGATCCATCTCAATAGTCTTGGTTTGGCATCCTTTTTGCTTATTAGGTACCTTATGGCAGCGTGGTCTGTGTATATGATAATTTTTGCTCCTACTAAGTAAGAACGGAATTTTTCAAGCGCAAATATAACTGCTAGAAGTTCCTTTTCTGTGGTAGCGTAGTTCATTTGGGCAGGATCTAAGGTTCTACTGGCATAGTAGATGGCATGGAGTTTCTTGTCCTTCCTTTGTCCTAGAACTGCGCCTACAGCATAATCACTCGCATCGCACATGATTTCGAACGGTAGTCGCCAATCTGGTGGTTGCATGATCGGTGCGGTGATAAGGGCTGATTTCAATGTTTCGAATGCTTTTAAACAATCTTCGTCGAAGACGAACTCAACATCTTTCATTAACAGGCCGGTCAGAGGTTTTGTGATTTTCGAGAAATCTTTTATAAATCTTCTATAGAAACCGGCATGTCCTAGAAAACTCCGTATTTCTCGTACGGACTTTGGAGGTTGGAGATCTTTTATAATCTCTATTTTAGCTTTGTCTACCTCAATTCCTCTATCTGATATGACGTGTCCTAGAACTATTCCTTGTCGGACCATAAAATGGCATTTTTCCCAATTTAGGACGAGGTTTACTTTTACACAACGTTCTAACACCATTTCTAAGTTCTGTAGGCATCCTTCGAAACTTTGTCCACATACCGAGAAATCGTCCATAAATACTTCCATGATGTCGTCTATGAAATCTGCGAAGATTGTCATCATGCATCTTTGGAAGGTTGCTGGAGCATTACAGAGTCCGAACGGCATTCAGCGGTAAGCAAAAGTACCATAAGGACAGGTGAATGTAGTCTTTTCTTGGTCATCAGGATGGATAGGAATTTGGAAAAATCCTGAGTAACCATCTAGATAGCAGAAATATGAATGTTTGGCTAATCTTTCCAACATTTGGTCTATGAAGGGTTACGGGAAGTGATCTTTACGCGTAGCCTTGTTAAGCTTCCTATAATCAATACACATCCTGCTTCCAGTCACGACTCTTTTTGTTATTGATTCGCCTTTTTCGTTTTTAACTACTGTGACTCCTCCTTTCTTTGGTACGACATGAACTGGGCTGACCCATTCACTATCGGAGATCGGATAGATGATTCCTGCATCTAGCAATTTCTTTACTTCATCTCTGACTACAGTGCTCAGGATGGGGTTCAGTCTTCTCTGATGCTCTCGAGAGGTTTTAGAGTCTTCCTCTATTGTAATTCGATGCATACAGATCGAAGGGCTTATACCTTTTAGATCGCTTATGTTATAGCCTAACGCGGTGGGGTACTTCTTTAGGACTTCTAATAGCTTTTCGGTTTCTGGTTGTCCTAAGTCAGCGTTGACTATCACTGGCCTTTTTAGTTCATCGTCTAGAAATTCATATCTGAGGTTTTTGGGTAGTGTTTTGAGTTCTAAAGATGGGTTCTTTGGACCTGGCATATGGTTTGGGGTTAGTGCTAAGCTTTCGCTTAGGCTGTCGTCTTTATACGGTTTACGCCAATTATCGTCTTCAGAAATATCGGGTATTTGAATCTTTATTATTTCTGAATACGTGGTCTCTTCGTTTTCAAGTTCTCTTATGCATTCGTCAATTTCGTCCACTAAGTAGCAGGTATCGTCTATTGCTGGTGCTTGTAAGAACTTGGTGAGAATGAACTCTATCTTTTCTTCTCCTACTTCGAATGTTAGCCTTCCTTTCTTCACGTCTATAATCGCTCCGGCTGTAGCTAGGAATGGTCTTCCTAGGATAATTGGGGTTACAGTGTCCTCCTTGATGTCCATGATTATGAAGTCGGTTGGAATGTAGAATTGTCCTATGCGTACTGGAACGTTTTCCAGTTTTCCGACGGGGTATTTTACTGATCTGTCAGCTAATTGAACGGACATTTTGGTCGGTCTGAGGTCTCCCATATTCAGCTTTTTGCATATAGATAAGGGCATAACACTGATACTGGCTCCTAAATCGCACAGAGCTTTGTCTATTATGAACTTTCCTATGACGCAGGGTATGGAGAAACTACCTGGGTCTTTTAATTTAGGAGGCATGCGGTTTTGAATAATAGCGCTACACTCTGCAGTAAGTGTAACTGTTTCATTATCCTCGATCTTTCTCTTATTCGACAGGATTTCTTTGAGAAATTTAGCGTATGATGGCATTTGAGTTATCGCTTCTGTAAAAGGAATAGTAATATTCGGCTGTTTAAGGAGCTCTACAAATTTCTTAAACTGTCCTGAAGTTTTGGAGTTTATTAATCTTTGAGGGTACGGGATAGGTGGTTTATATGGCGCTGGAGGTGCTTGAGTTTTTTCACTTGCGGTATCCTCCTTCGCGTTGTCCTCCTTCTTCTCTGACTCGGATTCCTTTTCTGCTTGTTCAGTTGGTTTTTGTTGCATGGCTGAGTTTTCGGTCCTCGGATCGATCGGTTCGTCCAATTCTTTTCCACTTCTTAGTATCACAACATTTGCTTGGCCTTTTGGATTCTATTCGGGTTGTCCAGGAAATGTGCCAGTAGGTGCGGCAGCAGAGGCTTGTTGTTGAGCCACTTGTGATATCTGTGTTTCTAACATTTTGTTGTGGGTGGCTAAAGCGTCTACTTTTCCGGTCAACTGTTTAATTTGCTCGCTAGTGTGTATGTTTTGATTCAAGAATTCTTTGTTTGTTTGAGCTTGAGTTGCTATGAACTTTTCCATCATCAACTCGAGGTTCGATTTCCTAGGTGCATTCTGAGCAGCTGGTTTCTGATATCCTTGCGGAGCAGTAGGCATTTGCAATGCATTTTCGCTTTTGTAAGAAAAGTTTGGATGATTTCGCCAACCTGGGTTGTAGGTATTTGCGTAGGGATTTCCTTGAGCATAATTTACCTGGTCTGGTGGGATTCCGGCTAGCAATGGGCATTCGGGTGCATTATGAGTGGTGCTTCCGCATAACTCGCAATTTGGAGTTACGGCAGCGACAGTTGCAGTGGGGTTAACGGTCAGACTATCAATCTTCTGTGCTAGAGCATCTACTTTAGCATTGAACTTTTCAAGGCTGCTGATCTCGTACATCCCACCTTTCGATGTGGTTTTCTCTATTGGAGTGCGTTCACCTCCCCATTGGCAATGGTTTTGTGACATGTTTTCAATTAATTGATATGCTTCATCGTATGGCTTATCCATAAATGCACCGCCCGCGGCAGCGTCTATTGTCAATCTAGTATTGTATAGAAGCCCATTATAGAAAGTATGGATTGTCACCCAGTCTTCTAGACCGTGGTGAGGACATGTTCTCATCATATCTTTGAATCGTTCCCATGCTTCATAAAGAGATTCAGTATCTTTTTGTCGAAATCCGTTGATTTGAGCTCTAAGCATAGCAGTTTTGCTTGGCGGAAAATATCTCGCTAAGAAGACGTTCTTCAATTGCTCCCACGTCGTAACGGAGTTGGATGGTAACGATTGTAACCATGTCCACGCTCTGTCTCTAAGAGAGAATGGGAAAAGACGAAGTCTTATCGCGTCTGGAGTTACTCCATTTGCTTTCACTGTGTCCGCGTATTGTACAAACTTCGTTAGATGTTCGTTCGGATCCTCAGTTGCGTTTCCTGAGAATTGGTTTTGTTGTACAGACGACAGCAATGATGGTTTCAGCTCAAAATCATTTCGGGTAATAGCTGGGGCAGCAATGCTACTTCTAGGCTCCATCTGAGAGGGTGTAGCGTATGCCTTCAGCGGTTTGTTTGGAGGTCCTTCAGCCATCTCTGGTTCTTCTTGTTCTGATTTGGAAATGGGAGTGAGAGGTTCAGGAATATTATGTTTGAGTTGTTTGAGTTGGTACTCAATGATTCTACTTCTTAAATGTAAGAAGCGTTCTAGTTCTGCGACTGAAGGTTTTACGATATCGCCTTGCGGGCGATTTCTTGGCATACAATCGACAACACTAGTAAAGGAAAAATGAAAATTGTTAACCTAGTCTATACGGCGTAACAGAAGGTTACACTATTGACTAAACGGGTCCCCGGCAACGGCGCCAAAAACTTGATCGCGACTTTCTATGTCTAATACAATCTAACTGCAAGTGCACAGTCTATCGCGTAGTAATAATAGATATCGATCCCACAGGGACTCGTAATCAAACTAGTGTTCTCGGGAGTTACTATGTTTAGCTAGGTAGAATATGTTTAAGGGAATAAGATTGTCACTAAAAGGGAACTAAGAATACTATTTAGATTATAAATGATTGAATTGATACGTAGTAATTGTGTTCTTCAGGGATTTGATAAGTTACTGGTGTATGAAATAATTTTCAAAGTTTATTTAAGCAGAAAATGGAGATTTGAAGACTCTCGCCTCACGATGGTTATTGACGCTAATCATAATCCTAAGGGCCAAACGTACACTTTCGTATCCCGTTCGGGGTTAAAATTATTTTTTGGAAATCTCTAAGTTCTAATTCATTTTAAAGTGCTTTCGCTGTTATTAAAACAAATGCCTAGTGTTTACTATCTGACCTTACCGCAGCTTTCGCTTGTTGGTTCGTATCTTAATTAATTTCCCACTTTCGTGGCAAAACTACTTTTAAATAAGTTCTCGCTTTCGCGACCAAGTTTATTCAGTGAATCAATTTTAAACACTCAGACCATAAATTACTTTTATGAAAAGAAAGTTTTTCAACCAGTTGTTATCAAATCCCATTTGAATTATTACTACATATCGATTACCTAAGTTTAGCTAGACATGGATTTGGGAAAGATAAAACATAAATAAAAATAATAAATAATAATTTGCATTATAATAAAACTGGAATTGATTGAAATGAGAAACCTGTAAATATTCCAATTGGCCTTTGGGCAGATCCTCCACAAATGTTGGCAGGATTCTGATATCTATGCCAATTTGATCGTACAATAAAATAGAAGTTATAGAAGAATGGAAAATGGAATACAGGAAAGGTAAAGAGAAACAAATAAGAATATTGCTGGAAAATAAGCTCTGGAAATAAATTCGGCAGCACTTCGTGGTATGAATGCAGCACCCTTTCTGAAGTCCCCTGCTTCCCTTTTTATAGAAGTGGAATCCCAACGGTTATCACTGAATATGATGGACTTTGAGGCAGATAATTGAGGGAGTAGTGGTCCACTCTGTGGGAATTGGAACTGATTCTTTGACGTGTAATTTGAGTGGGGCGTTTTTGCCTGCATGACGGTCGTCACAAGGTGTGACGGTCGTCACAAGGTGTGACGGTCGTCACCCGTGTGACGGTCGTCATGAAGCTGTGACGGTCGTCACATCAGCAAAAACAGCTTCCTGCGCTTTTCATTGTGTTTTCACTCCTTTTTCGTCCATATTTCATCTGAGATTGCTTCTTTTCTTCATGTTGCCTTGTTTAGACGTGATCGTTGAATACCTGCAAAACATCAGACAAATACACGGAAATAACCCGAAATCGGATCGAAAACGGTTAAACATTAGTTGAATTATGCATAAAAATATCTATATGATTTCGTGTTATCACACTCCCCTTTAATCTGGTTGATCACAAGTGCCGAGTCACCATATACATCTAGGTTCTTGATTCTTAAATCAATTGCCTCTTCTAGACCCATGATGCATGCTTCGTACTCCGCCTCGTTATTGGTGACCGGAAACGTCAGGCTCGCAGTGAACGGGATGTGGGATCCATGGGGAGTCGTAATGATCCCCCCAATGCCACTTCCGTAGGAATTAACCGCCCCGTCAAATATCAATTTCCACTGGGATTTCCTATCTGGCCCCTCGTCGGGCAATGGTTCATCGCAATATTTTGCTTTGAGAAACATGATATCCTCATCAGGGAATTCAAATTTCATCGGCTGGTAATCCTCGATCGGCTGTTCGGCAAGGTAATCAGACAATACGCTGCCCTTAATGGCCTTTTGGGAAACGTACTGAATATCATATTCCGTCAACACCATTTGCCATCTGGCAATCCTGCCCGAAAGCGCTTGCTTCTCGAAGACGTACTTGATCGGATCCATCTTCGAAATTAGCATGGTGGTGTGATTGAGCATGTACCATCGTAAACGTTTGGCAGCCCAGGCTAGTGCACAACATGTTTTCTCCAGCATCGAGTAACGAGATTCACAATCTGTGAACTTTTTACTCAAGTAGTAAATGGCATGCTCCTTTCTGCCCGTCTCGTCGTGCTGACCGAGAACACACCCCATACTATTCTCAAGAACTGTCAAGGACATGATTAAGGGTCGTACGACCACTGGGGGTATCAAGATCGGAGGTTCCTGCATATACTATTTTATCTTATCAAATGCCTTCTGGAAATCCTCGTTCCAGATAATCGCCTGATCTTTCTTTAGCAGCTTGAACATCGGTTCACACGTGGCCGTGAGCTGAGAAATAAACCTTGCAATGTAGTTTATTCTGCCCAGGAAACCACTAACTTCTTTTTCTGTTCTTGGCACTGGCATTTCTTGTATCGCTTTAATCTTCACAGGATCAACCTCGATGCCTCTTTCACTCACGATAAACCCCAGTAACTTTCCGGACCGTACTCCGAAAGTACACCTGTTAGGATTCAGCCTCAACCTGAACTTCCTAAGCCTCTCAAAAAGCTTCAGCAAATTGACCAGATGCCCCTCCTCCGTTTGGGACTTCGCAATCATGTCATCAACATAGACTTCAATCTCATGATGAATCATGTCATGAAACAAAGTAACCATTACTCGTTGGTAAGTGGCCCCCGCGTTCTTCAGACCGAAAGGCATTACCTTGTAGCAAAATGTTCCCCAAGGTGTGATAAACGTAGTTTTCTCCATGTCCTCTGGTGCCATCTTGATCTGATTGTAGCCAGAGAAGCCATCCATGAACGAAAACACGGAGAACTGAGCTGTATTGTCGACCAACACATCGATATGAGGCAGCGGGAAATCATCTTTAGGGCTCGCCCTATTCAAATCCCGATAATCGACGCACATTCGCACCTTACCGTCCTTCTTCGGTACAGGCACGATGTTGGCGACCCACAGAGGGTAAGTAGTGACTGCTAAGAAGACAGCATCAAGCTGCTTTTGCACTTCTTCTTTGATCTTAACGGCCATATTTGGTCGTGTCCTCCTAAGCTTCTGCTTAACGGAAGGACAATCTTCTCGCAGCGGCAAGTGGTGGACCACGATATCAGTATCAAGTCCGGGCATATCCTCGTATGACCAAGCAAAGACGTCACTATACTCCCCCAGCATCTCGACCAATCTCTGCTTGACATCACCCTGCAGTGCAGCCCCTATCCTGACGTTCCTGACTAGTTCTTCAGAACCCAAATTCACAATCTCGATCTCCTCTTCATGAGGCAGAATAACTTTCTCTTCTTGTTTCAACAAGCGGGCCAACTCTTCGGGAAGGTCTTCGTCTTCATCAATCTCTTCTTCGGCTTGATAGGTCGGGCAATCGAAGTTGAAGTGAGTCGTAGAAGGTCCAGAGTCGATGTCATCTGTTATGTGGATCCTGCAATAACAATGGTTAAGCTTAAGACAAGGATATGCAGGTTAGCACAAACCCCATTGCCATTTTATTGTTTTTCAAAACAAATATAAAACAGGAATAACAGAGATCACAATATTTGAATATGAAAAACACCTTTTGATTTATTGATAAAATGCATGTACATAATCAAACAAGGCCCTAACAATAAAACCAATATGCCCCGAGTAGGACATAGGGTTGTACAATGATTGGAAAAAGTAAATCATTACTCTTCGCTTGTCATCTGGATGATATCCTTGACAGACCAGTTGTTAAGGCTCTCGCCCGACTTTCTTGGCTGGATCCAAGAGTCTAGGTCACAGTCGCTATCTCCACTGTCTTCAGACACCGTGTTGACGCTTTCAAATATCACCCCGCCACTGGTAAATTGGATCGGCCCTTCCCCTCGCGACGCACTGCTAGAAGAGGAGGCTTCAGCCACAGGAGAATATCCCAACCCAAACTTATCTTGCTTGTTAGGTATCTCCAAAATTCGCCCCCAGCCTGGGGTAGATCCGGCTTGAACAATAGCCCGGGCTTCCTTGAAGGAAGAGAGAGTCATCTCTGGCTTTTCAGTGACCACAAGAGCTACGTCCTTGACTTTAACAGCTTCGAACGCTTGGCATAGGGTTTCGTGGATTTCCCCATCCATCTCAACATACTTGAATGACGACAAATGGCTCACCATTATGTCTTCCTCGCCACATACGGTCACGATGCTACCTTCGACGGCATACTTGAGCTTCTGGTGCAACGTGGAGGTCACGGCACCCGCCGAATGGATCCATGGCCGGCCCAAGAGACAGCTGTAGGCAGGCATGATGTCCATAATGTAAAAGACCGCGTCGAATGTTTCCGGCCCGACTTGGATTGGCAACGTCACCTCCCCGAAAACATGGCGTTTGGTTCCATCGAACGCTTTCACAACCAGATCACTGGGTGTGCAAATCACTCCGCGAGTATCTAACTTCATTAATGCCTTCTTCAGAAGAACATTGAGTGACGACCCCGTGTCCACCAACACGTGAGACATAATCGTTCCCCTACACTCTACCGAGATGTGCAGGGTGCTATTGTGATTCCTTCCCTTCGGCGTCAGCTCTAGGTCAGTGAACCCTAACCCATTTCCAGCATTCACGTGGGCTACGACCTCTTCCAGCTGGTTTACTGATATTTCCTGCGGTACATATGCGGCGTTCAACACCTTCAGCAGTGCATTGCGGTGTGCTTCAGAACACAGCAACAAGTTCAGGATGGAAATCTTCGAGGGTGTTTGATGGAGATGATCCACGATCTTGTAGTCACTCTTTTTAATCAACCTCATAAATTCCTCGGCGTCTTTAACGAGTAAGTCTTTTTCTGCCCCGCAAGGGATCTCTTCAACGACTTTACTTTTACCTTTATCAGTTGCATCAGCTCTGTCCGCTTTGTCCGCCACGACCTCAGGTGGTGCAAACACTCTTCCGCTGCGAGTGATTCCGCTAACGCCCGCTAGGTTTTCCACAGACGACCCAAATGGTTCTAATTCCAACTTCTGTCCGTTGCAGTAGACCTATGCCCCGTAATGCCATGGGACAACATTAGTGCTTTCGAACGGTATCGGCCCAGCTTTGGTGATGGTAATCGTGGGCGGTCTGGGTGCGGAAATAGTTATCGTCTGGCGAGGGATGGTGATGGTGGCAACCTCGTCATCTTGCTTCAGCATTACCTCTCCCGATCCGCATTCGGCCCTCCGGCTAAACTGCAGGATTCTCTCAGTCATCATACTTTGAATCCCCTTTAGCAACTGTTCACATCCATCAGGACTTGTCGCACAGCCCATACACAGCTCTCCGCAACCTGGAAAGAAACCTCTTTTCATCAACTTAGCTTTAACGAAGCTAAGCGGTGTCTTCAGATCTCTGACGCTAGTCAACACATCCAACCTCTCGTCTTCAATAATGGCGTTTACCCCACCTCCCCTATGATTTGGCATAGGGTTCTTCGTGACGTTTGGCATATTATCTGAGAAATTGATGATCTTAGCATCCACCATGTCCTGCACCTTGTGCTTGAAGGCTTTGCAATTCTCTACTGTGTGGCCTGGTGCCCCTGAGTGAAATTCGCAAGTTGCATTCACGTCATAACCTGGCGGAGGTGCCCCTGTCAAGGGAGCCAAGGTTCTCTTCTGGATCAACTGTAGCTGGAGCAGAGTCTGTAACAGCTGAGCATAAGACATAGGCGGCGTCTCGAGGTGACGGCTTGACAGAGGTGCCCGATTCTGGTATTTTCTGTACCCTTGTTGACTCGGTTGCTGCTGCTGCTGCGGCTGCTGCTATGGCTGTTGAACTGCCGGGATAGTTATACTGGCCACCTGCTGGTGAGGACCTTTTCCCTTTCTTCGAGCGTTGGTCACGGCGCTCGTTTCTCCTTCCCGTCTTTTTCCACCATAAGGTTTCTTTCCGCCTCCTCCAGCTGAGGATGAATCACCTTGAATTTCCCCCAGTTTGATCCCATTTTCAATGTGCTCACCCGTGATAATGAGATCTGAGAAGGTTCCGGACATACCGCTGACCAATTTCTCATAATAAACTCCTGGGAGGGTGGCCACGAACATTTGCACAAGCTCACGTTCAACCATCGGCGGCTGAACCCTGGCTGCCAACTCACGCCATCGCTGGGCGTATTCCTTGAACCCTTCGTTGTTCCTTTGCGACAGATTCTGCAGTTGGACTCGGTTCGGGGCCAAGTCACTGTTGTATTGGTAGTGGTGCACAAATGCTTCAGCAAGGTCCTTCCACGTGCGCACACTGGTAGGTTCCAGACTCATGTACCATTCGAGGGAGGGTCCGGACAGACTGTCCTGGAAAAAGTGCATCAGCAACTTCTCTTCCTCAGAATGAGCGGACATTTTCCTGTAATATGATCTCAGATGGACGCGAGGGCAAGTGGTGCCCTTATACGTTTCAAAGTCAGGTACCTTGAACTTGGGAGGCACCTTGAAATCAGCAATCAGTCTCAACTTGGACATATCAACGCCCAGGGTGTTCTGGTTCTCGATACTCCTCATCTTGTCCTCGAGTGCCTTGAACCTTAGACGTGCTTCAGCAGTCAGCTCCCCTTCAGCACCTCTCTGAGAGAACACATCGTCCTGACGATCTTCTAACCACGGCTGAGGCCCAAACAGATTTCCAACACCTGCATTGCCGTTTCCCAGCCCAACATTGACATTGGCTTCAAAATTCCCATTACCGACGCCCGTCGTATTGCCGTTGAGTCCCATGTTAGCTATCACATTTCCATTGGCACTGCCATTCCCCCCGGTCACGGGGACGCTATTCTGCGGAGTTTCAACTGGTGGAGGGGTTGGAACAGTCCCACCAAGGTTCTGAGCTGATCCTGGCCATTGGCGACCGCTTGCATGAGCTCCATGAAGCGATCCATTCTTTCGCAGAGTTCCTGAACATCAGTTTGCACTTGCTCCATGATTCTGGTTTGATTTGCTCTGGTCGAATAGCGGTGGATAGGTCTCTGATCAATCCTGGAACAACCTGAAACAACCTGTAAACACAAAGGGTTAGGAAAAACAACAAAGTGCTCGTTATGCAAATGCTTCATGCTTCATGCAAACGTGTGTCTGTGCGTTAGGGAGGTTTCCCCCCCCCCCCCCCCCCCCCCCGATCCTAGCGCCTGAGTGCCAGTGCTGATAATAAGAAGTCCGAGTCCAGTCAGGGAAATAATGTCTCATATATAAAGAAAGCCCATCAAGGCAGTACACAACGTCAGTGAGTACAAGATAAATCAACAGCATGACCTCAGCCAACAAGCCTTGTGATGGTCAGCATCCAACAATGATCAACACAAAAGGAGTACAAATAGTCAAGCACGGCCACGGGCGCGAAACTCTTCTAACAACCCCTTCATTTCTGGATGATCAGGCCGAGTGAGCAACCCTTCGACGAGTAACTCTCTCTGCATAATGGTGTACTGAAGACCTTCGACCGAATCTTCCCATGCTCCTTCGCCGAAACAATCTTCTAACTTCCGCTTCTTGGCCTCAAACGTCAGTTTGCGCTCCTTCAGGTTAGCGAGAGCTTTGTTGAGCTGGCCTTCGGCGGCATATCTGCGAGCGGTTTCTTCATCAAACCTCTTCTCACTAGCCTTCACCTGGGCTTTCAGCTTAGAGATCTGTTGCATTAGCTTATCCTCCCGCTCTTTCCTGTTGGCTAGGGTGGCCTTCCAGTGCTGGTTAAACTTGGATATCCTCCGATACGCTTCATCCAAGTGCTGCTTCTTCGTGGCCAGTACATCGTTGACAGCTTTGAAGTCTTGACCCATGCGCTCACGCTCAGCTATCTGCTTAGTCAGATCTGTCCCTAACTGGTTCACCAGCTCTGTTTGCCTCTTGAAGGAATGAACGGCTTCGTTTCTCTCGCTTCTGAGCTGAGCCAATTCCTTCTCCAGCTCTTCATTTGCCTTCTTCAATTCATCTCGCTCAGCCAGCACCTGATTATGCTGCTGAATAGGCATAGTGGTAGGCTCCTCGACCACTGGAGGGATTTCCGGCTTTGCAGGAGGAAACGACATCCCTATAGCATCTGCTCTGGCTCTGATCCACGTCATGTACGGAGCGTAGGCTTGACTATTGCTTTTTCCCAGCAATGGTTTTCCCCTCTTACTGATACCATTCAAAGCGCGCTGAAGCTTAGATAACACATCCCCTTCTAGAAGACCAGTGAGGTACAGAGATTCCTGTACCTCTTCATCCTTCGGCGGAGCTCTCAAAGCATAAGCAAACTGTCGGACCAGCAAAGACAGATTATAGTTTATACATCCCTTCCTGCCTATCAAAGGCACGTTCGGAAACCCGCTGCAGCTGAAGATAATCTCGGTACCCAACCTATCTCTGTCAAACCAGTCAATATCCTCTGCAGATAGACTCATCAAACGCTCAGACCACTTAGCTGTGGCTGCAGACGAAGCAAAGGGACCCTTCTTAGGTAGGTGACTATCAAGCCATCTATAAAGCAGGGGTACACATCAAGAGACATTCTTACCCCTCCTGTTCTTGTTTTTGTAGTGGATGGAATGGTAGACATCTCCTATCAAGGTAGGGACTGGATTCCCTGAAGCAAAGATGTGGAAGGCGTCGAAGTCTACAAAATCGGGCATATTGGGGAACAGAATGATGCCATATATGCACAGAGCGAGAATGGCGTTGAACACGACCCAACATCCGTCTTTGGCGCACTGCTGAGCCTTTCCCACCAAGAACTGCAAGGAGAAACCGGGAACCTTGTTCCAGCTAGACAAGACCAACTCGGAGGCATCCAGATGAAGTGAAGGAGCTAGACTAGCCAGATCAGACTCAGCATCCATATGAACAAAAGGCATCTGCCTCTTGATAGGCGCACCTAACAAATCAGCATATTCCTCTAGCGTGGGTGCGAGAACAAAATCCTGGAAAGTAAAGCATCTCAATGGAGGATCATAGAACTGCAGCAGAGCGTGCAACCCATTCAACTCAAACGCAGAAGGTTTACGAACCAAACTGAGCAATTTGCCGTAAGATTTTCTGAACTCATCTCTCACAGAATCATCTGCTAAAGCAATCAAACCAGTCAGCTGAACCACATCAGGGGCAGGGAGCTTATAAGCCACGGTCTTCCTCAGAGAACCCATAATAATACAACCAAAAGCCAGAAATCCTGAATCGGGGGAAACGGCACCTACAACACAGACACACGTTAATGAAATGCAAATGAGTATGCAAAGCAATGTAAAATGCAATCATGCAGCAGGAGATCAAGACAACTGTGCTGTGGAGATTCTGTGTCAACAAACCATGATGCTGCTCTATCAAGAACAACCACTATATCTGATAATAAGAAAACCCCGGTATCGGACCACAAATCTGCTCTGTCAAGAACACACACACATAGGACCATAAATCTGCTCTGTCAAGAACAAACATCTGATACAGGACCTCTGATACAGGACCAAAACTCTGCTCTATCAAGAACAAACATCTGATAATAAGGACCTCTGATACAGGACCAAAACTCTGCTCTATCAAGAACAAACATCTGATAATAAGGACCTCTGATACAGGACTATAACTCTGCTCTGTCAAGAACAAACATCTATCTGCTTATGAGATCCTCTGATCCCAACCATGAACCTACTCTGTCAAGAACAACTACACATCTCTAAAGATAAGGTCCTCTGATACAGGACCAAAAACTCTGCTCTGTCAAGAACAAACATTTATCTGCTGATGAGATCCTCTGATCCCAACCATGAACCTGCTCTGTCAAGAACAACTACACATCTCTGAAGATAAGGTCCTCTGATACAGGACCAAAAACTCTACTCTGTCAAGAACAAACATACATCTGTTGGTGAGATCCTCTGATCCCATAAATCTGTTCTGTCAAGAACAAACACATCTGATGATGAGAACCTCCGGTACCAACAAAACTGATTCACTATCAAGAAAACCAGGTAGTCTGAAGGTTAAAGTTTCCTGCAACAAACCCAACCCTGCTCATAGGTATGGACCTAAACTGACACAAGTTCGGCATCCTATGCGGTCATCAGCGTCACAGACATTCAAGAGGGGTGATATGATACCCAGAAGGTGTGGCATCACCATCTCCTGAAGCGGCCTCACTCGGCTGAATCCCAAATGATCGGTCCCCAGAGTCGACAATCCTCCAAACCAACAACCCCCTCAACCCAAAGGGTTGAAAAAGAAGTCAACCGGGAGAACCTCGTCTGAGCGTGGATTTCATGAGACACTAGTGCCTGCCAAGCAAGCACGCGCCCACTAATTTCCACAACTAATGCTATGTTCACTCAAGCCTGGGTCTGGCTTCTCACTCATCAGAATGCCCCTCCCACAACAGCACAGATAATCATATCATACTGAAAATAGAATGCGGGAATTAAAATGCGATAAATAGACACAACCCAACAAGTAATCATACAAGCGTTAGGATTGACTCTCGCAGGGGACGTCGGATCCCCAAACTGACTCACATACGGGACGTTGGATCCCAGGAAACTATGAAGTCCCCAGCAGAGTCGCCAGCTGTCGCTTCCGCGAAAATAAGGTGCCGGCAAAACAAAAGAGTCGCCACCTTTCGTTATTTTTCCCTTAGAGCGGGAAAGGAAACGATCGGAAAAACCTGACGAAAAGGTATAAGATAAGGTCATCGCAACCGTTGTCTGGGTTCGGGAGTCGGTTACGCAAGGGAAAGGTATTAGCACCCCTCACGTCCGTCGTACTCGACGGGATCCATGCTTGTTATGTTTACTGGACGAGTTGGTTTATCTATCTACCTATCAAGGCTGGCTTAAAAGAAAAGAAAATGATTCGGCAAAGCATCGCACTTTATGCCTACGTATTCTCATCAGAGAATGAGAAATCAGAGTCAACGTAGTTCGACTAACTGTGGGTTATGGGGAAGGTGGCTCGCCAATACATCAGTATTGTGCCTACGTACTCTCAACAGGTCTGAGAGATCAGAGCTTACGTAGTTCGGGATAATACGGATTACGGGGATTCAGATTCATCTGTTTTATCGAGTAGGGTTAAACAGCAGTTCCAGCAGTTAGGGACAAAGCCTTTTTGCGGTGGCGCTGAAGTTTAACGACACTCTTTTCTTCAGAAAAGCTTTCCTTTGAATAATGGGCCCACGGGGCAAAAAGGTTTGACGTTTGTTTCTGTCTTTTACGGAAAAATTGTTTTTTATTGTGTTTGCAATTTCAATCGCACTAAAGACTATGACCTGAGAGTGAATGCGTCGCATGTCACCCAAAGGGTGCCATACTAAACATCCAGACTGTTGAAAAGAAACTCTCCAACAGTCCATTCTCAGATAGCTTAAGGCTCGTAACTTACGAAAGAAATCATTCATGATTACTGTATTTTAAGCTATTTTGAGATGAGAAGAGAGAGGGACAACTAAGGGGAGACTATCAAGTCCTAATGTTGTCATGCCAAGGATTCATCCTAAGGTTGAGGTTTGAAACAGGGAACTCCTAGAAGTTATCATGCATAGGTTTCAACCTAAAGTTCTATCATCACTTCCTTATCAAAGGAAGTGAGAGTCCTAAGGGATCATGTCAATGATAAACAGAAACAGGTAAAGCATCAGCTTAACAGTAAACAGTAAACGACTGTAAAATGCATGCAATGCAAGTGAGGGAGGAAATGTGTGTGGGGCAGCAGCCTCCACAAGCTCATCTCAACCTCAAGCCAGATATGAATAACAACAATCATACAGGAAAAATAACATGCTATCAAGCAAAATAGAATAACAACTGCAATCATACAGTAAAAATAACATGCCATCAAGCAAAATAGAAGTAACTGAAATCATACAGAGGAAATGAAATAAAATGCCATCAGGCAAACACAAACCACATGGGCAAGGGAGCTGGGCTCTACCGAATACCCGCAAGCAAAGCCATACAGTAAAAATACAAGCAGAGGGAGCAACCCAACCTCTAGTGCAATCATGCTCCTAGCTTAAAGTCAGTCTAGATATGAACTTATTCTAATGCATCAAGCAAAACAAACAAGGCACATCAATACAGAGAAGAAAACAAACAAGAAAGGAAGCAGGTCAACAACTCCCTCTTTCAATTTCAAGCTTCAGCTCTTCTGACAGCAATCCAGTCTTCAGACTTCAACCACCCTTCAAGGCTATCATCCTTCATGACAAGTATCAACTTGCTTCTCCAGGGTTTCAACCCATCAACATAAGTTTCAACTTATCCTCTCTTCTCCAAGCTTCAGCTCTCCAGTCAATTCCACCTTCGGGCTTCACTCCTAACTACAAGTATCAACTTGATTCCTTCAGGCTCTCCAAGCATCAATGTAAGTATCAACTTCCTTTATTCCTCAAGCTTCAGCTCTCCACTCAATCTCAATTGAATCCTCTTCATAAGTATCAACTTAGTCTTCAAGCTTCAGCTCTCTTTGCTTTACCATTATCAACTTGGTCTTCTTCTCCTACAAGCTTCAGCTTCTCAGAGCAATCTTCAATCACCTGGAAGTGTCAACTTCATCCTTCAATCTTTAAGCCTCAGCTCTTCACTCAATCTCCATTGGATCTTCAAGCATCAACTTGTTCTTCTTGCTCTTCAAGCTTCAGCTGCAATGGCAATGCTCAAGGAATCATCCTCTTCCACACTCTTCAGTGAAGTCCTCATCTTCAAACTCAAGTCCAACATCTTCCAAGATATTCAAACCAGAAGACAATTGATTGAACAGAATGAGTGGAAATGATTAACAGCTTATTGACAACCAAAGGAAGCCTGTAAGGGTTCATCATTATGAGAGACTGGTTCCTTCAAAGTTCTACTTCCCAGATAAAGCCACTCATCCCTCCAAAGGAGGGATGTGAATATATTAGAAGGACTTTTAGTCATTGGGAGGAATGGAAGCACAAGATGCTTTCCATATTTGTGAAAGAAGTCATTCTACCTATAAGGCTCTCCCTATGTCTCCTACCTCCTAAATCTTCATCAGACACCTTCAGGCACAAGCAACTCCAAGCTCCAAGAAACTTCAAGCAACCTCAAGCATCCTCACCTTGTCTTCAACTTGTCTTCAATCTCAACCAAAGGCAAACAAAGCAAAACCCTAATCTAAGGGGACTAAAGAAATTAATCTATTTGAGTTAGCAAGTTAGGATCACCTAAAACCTAGTACCAAAGTTAGTCCTAACTAAAATCCTAAAACCAATTGTAAAATCCTACAAAAATAACTATGGGAACCTAGGTCAATCATGACTCTACCATATTAATTCCAGAGATCAAATCATCAAATAAGACCTAGAAATAAATTCTACACTACAAGGTACTAAACCTAAACCCTAAAAGGAAGCACCTAAAGCTTAATCTAGAAAACACACCTACTTTCATCACAAAACTGTGAGAAAAATTCTATGGGAGCATACAGGTCTAAACTAATCACACACCAAAAATCAAGATCAAAATCATCATCACATGATCACACAAAAATCCACAAGATTAAGTATCAAACATAACTATTTTAATATCAATTAAAATGTAAAATTCCGATAAAAATTAGAAAATGCGTGAACTAAAAATATTTTTTATCTAAAAAATACTAGACTCAATCATGAATATAATGCAAAAAGAATGGGGTTAATTGGATCATTTTTCAATTTTATATGATTTTATCAAGAACCATGAATAAAATGAAAAAAATAAAGAAAATCCAAGTAAAATAATAAAACCACGGTGCAGATAGTAAACACGCTCAGTTCATTATGACAATTGGGCCATCAGGGGGTGGGGATAACAATCTGAACTTAAGCCCAAAACCACAACTTAAATGAAACGCAGCGTTGCAATGTGATTCAGAGTCCTTCACAAATTGAGATCAATATGTGGCTGTTGGATCATGCCTTCAGTCAAAGTCCAACCAAGATCTGATGGCTATCAAGTCATCTTCTCCAATTTGAATCCCTGAGACTCAGGTCACCTACGCGCCATAGTCACCGCCGGTGACTTTCTTCGGTCACCATTCCACAACCCTAGTTCAGCATAGAGTCCACCATAGGCCACGATCCCTTAATGAAACATGTCCCAAATTCCCTCACAAATTCATTCATGCCTTTAATTCTCTCTGAAACCTCAAGATTCACCATAACCAACTTTCAACCGAAAATGGTAATATCCTATATTGGTCACTAATTCTCAAATTAACTATCTGAAAACCTTCCTACACCGTTCTACAATGCATCTAACACCCTAATTCATCTTGATTCTACCTAATTCATGCTGGAGGAAGAAAGTTACTAACCTGAAAATTCTTGACGAACAGATGCACCAAATCTTCAAATCAAGCTCTACAACCTTCCAGACACGATCAATGGATCATTCCCTTGCTTCTGTACGCACTAGAACTGGTTGAAAACCCCTGAAACTTGAAACCCGATGGTGAGTTGCAGGTGGAAAAATTTGTGCTCAAGAACACCAATCAGCCACGAATTCCTCTTGATTATGATCTGGACTCAATCTCAAGCATCCATGGAAGAAGTTACAATCAAGAAAATGGATGGAAAGTGAAGAAATTGGTGAAACCGAATTCAGTTGCAAGCAAAGAAATCTCAATCTCAATCTATGCTCTCTCCTTCAATCATCACCAACCCTTCATCTGAACCTCTTCTACTCAATATATAGAACATGTGTGTATGATCTAGAACCCTCTAGATCCTTCTAATGAGAGTTTCAATCTCTCATGTCATGAGAATTTCAACCATATGCCATGGTATGCATAGTTCTGTTTGCAGCTTGGAATCCATCCCATTCTCTTCCAATTTCTCCCCTAGTGACATTTTGAAAGTGTTTGGCTTGCAAGGGGCCTTGCTCATGCCTTGAATCTAGGTTTTGCAAATGTTACTTATGATGTAAGTAACTACTTTTCAAAGCAAGTCCACCAATTGAATTTCAATCCAAAAATGTGGCTAAACCAATGTTCTTAAAATGTTTTCTAGAGTCAAAATGATATATTACATGCCTTGGTTTGGATGTGTAGGTCAAAAATATCAATTTCCAACTTTGGTTTATTTAACTTATACCCTTATTTTAGGTCATTTTTGCAACTTTGAGCTACAAGCATTTCCAACATCTCATGACCTATTTACTAGCCTTAGAACATCATTTTGGACAAGTTTGATGTTGAACATTTTCCCATTTGAAGCTTGGAAATAGGAGTTATGGCCTTATGACTGAAATGACCTGTAATCTCCAAATGACCAAAATGCCCTTGACTTGTCAAAGCCATAACTTGAGTTCTACAAATCCTATCAAGGACTTCTAGTACTCTCTAGAAAGCTAAGAGGATAAGGAACAACATTCATGTTGACCAAAAGTTTATAGGAATCATCCTTCTTGGGCAAAAGTTTGATGCAAGTTGGGTAACTTTCAAGCCCCCAAATTCACATGCCTCAAATGACCTATAACTTGTCAAAGTCATAACTTGAGTTCTACAACTCCTATCAAGGACTTCTAGTACTCAAATTAAATCTAAGATCAAGATCTACAACATTCATGTTTTAGGTAAGATAATATGACAATCACATCTTGATCTAAACTGCCTTAAAGATAGGGGTCAAACTAGGGGATTTTACACTGTCAAGCCTCAGAAACCCTAGCTTGAAACTTCTCAAACTCTTCAATCATGATGAGTTGACCTTGGAATCATCCTTATAGCATCTCAATGCATCACTCCATGATCACATGGCTCTTGGATTAAGTCTCAACCTTCTTCAAATCATCAGTTGACTTAGGGTTGACCCAGTCAAACTCTAATTGCACCACTCATGGCTAAGGCTTCTCAATCTTGCACAATGACCTGTCTAGGCCTCAAAGTGATCTTCAACACTTCTCATAAGATCTCTCAAGGCTTCAAGTCCACATTCTTGGCTTCAGAATCATCTGAGGAGCTCCCACAACTCTCAAGTTAGGAGGCACACAACCTTGGTTTCAACCATTATCTCTGAGGGTCTTTTAACTTCTCTAACAAGGATATCACCCTTGAACATTTGAATAACCTTCTCAACTAGCTTCAAAGTCTTGTGTAGCTCTTGATTGGTAATCATACCTCTTGATCTCCTGCATACATGTCAATGAAATGCAAATGATAATGCTAATGTGAATGAAATGAAACATAAGCAAGGTAAAGAAAAGTTGGGCAAATTTTGGGGTGCAACAATATGAAACATAAACCAGATTGTTATCTCTTTGCTTCAGGTATATCTTTGGGGGTTTTGATCTTTTCCTTGGTATTCAGACCATGTGATCTCTCCTGGCCCGCGTGGTATCCAGACCCCGACTCATGTTATTACCCAGCAGTATCTTCGGATCTCGGAGGATTAGGATAAGTATTTGATTTCCGTTGAGTATCCAGACTCCGGTTCATTCCCAGTTGATGGGGTTTTCCCTTTTCCGTCGAGTATCCAGACTCCAGTAAAGATGGTTGTGGTATCCAGACCACGGTGATTGCTATTGTTATGTTTTCCGTCGAGTGTTCAGATTTCGGTGAAGACAGTGTGGTATTCAGTTTTTGATGAGTATATTTGTGATATTTTCTCTCGTCCGTTGAGCACCCAGGCTCCGGTCAATCTTTCATTGAGCATCCAGGCTCTGGCTTCTCCGTTGAGTGTCTAGGCTCCAGTGAATGTTTCATTTGCGAAGCATTGCTTTCCCCGCTGAGTATCCAGAATCTAGTAAAGCCAAACTTCGGTAAGTTTTGTGATAGTGCTCCTTCTCCGTTGAACATTCAGGTTACGGTGAATTTTTAATTTGTGGTATTTGGTTTTGTCCGTTGAGTATCCAGACTCCGGTCAATTTTCTGTCGAGTATCCAGACTCTGGTCGTTTTTGTATAATGATGATTCTTTTGTCCGTTGAGTATCCAGGCTCCGGTCAATCTTGTTGAGCGTTCAGGCTCCGGTTTATTGCGTCAAGAATTCAGGCTCCAGTTTATTTTCGTCGAACATTCAGGCTCTGATGAATTACGTTGAGTATCCAGACTCCAGCCAAATTTCTAATATGTGTTAACTTTTCTTGTGCGTTGAGCGTTCAAGCTCCGGCAAAGTTTTAGTGATTCCAGTTTCCTTGAGCATCCAGGCTCCGATTTCTCTGTTGAGTATCCAAGTTCCGGTGATTTTGCAAATGATATATCCTTTGGTTCGTTGAGCGTTCAGGCTCCGGTCAATCTTGCGTTGAGCATTCAGGCTCTGGTCAATTTTACGTTGAGCGTTCAGGCTCCGGTTTTTATGTTGATTACTCAGGCTCTGCCTATTTCAGGGTTTTCCCCAAGCAGAGTTACTCGTTAAGTTTCTCTTTTCCCCAACGGAATGTGTTTGTAATCAGAGCCGTTACCCCAGGAGGGTTTGCAGATTTATTTTCTGCGGTTGGCAAATTTCCGGGTTCTTTGGTATTCAGTCGTATTTTACCTTGATTGCTGAAAGCCGTTCGCTTTCCACTCCTTTAGGTCCAAGTCGTTTGAATAGGGACAGCTGTTGCACCCCAAAATTTGCCCAACCTTTTCTTAACTTGGTTTAGGTTTCATTTCATTTCTTTCTAGCATTTGCATTATATAGCATGTTGCATTAAGCAGGGGATCAAGAGATTGTGCACATCAAAAAGAGTCTACTCAGAGGGTTAAGCCTAAGCAAGGGGTGTTACTCAAGTTTGGATGGTCATCAAGTCATCAGGAAGTGAGCAGTAGTCTTGTGAAAGAAAGGATGGATGTATGTGGATCAACTCCTAACTTGGAGGCCAATTGAAGATCATCAGAGGTTTGGGAATTGATGGTTATGGATATAAGATGTTGAGAGAGCTCATGGAGTTCCTTGAGGGTCATTGTGGAGCTCATCCAAGTGTTTGTGCTAAGGGTGAAAGGTTACAGTTGAAATTGATGCAACTAGGGTTTCCATCTGGTTAATCCTCAGTCAATTGTGAAATTGAAGGGGATTATAACTCAATTCAAAGTTTCTATGGTCACGGGATGTTGTGTTAAGACATATGAGATATTATTTCAAGTTCAATTCATCAAGGATCAAGTGTGTGAGAAGTTACTAAATTAGGGTTCTCAGGGTAAAATCTCCTATTTAGTGCCTGACTTCAAGACCACCTATCTCAAGATACAAGTTTCATTTAAACTTTTGACCAACATGGAACTTGTAGAGTATGTTCTTGGTTTTAATTTAAGTACTAGAAGTCCTTGATTGGATTTATAGAACTCAAGTTATGATCCAGACAAGTTACAGGTCATCAGAGGGATGTGATTTTGGTCAACAAAAGTCAACCAACTTCCAAGCCATTTTTGACCTAGAAGGATATTTCGCCTCAACTTTTGGCCAACATAAAATTTGTAGATCTTGGTCTTAGCTTTCCAAAATGTATTAGAAGTCTTTCATCTGATTTGTAGAACTCAAGTTAGGGGTATTTTGGGAAAGTGAGATTACAGGTCATAAAATTATAGGTCCATTTCACTAACTTGCACACTTCAAATGAAGATTTTTCCAACATCAAACTTGCTCCAAATGGTATTATTTGCTTATTAAAACATTGATAAGTCATGGTTTATGCTTGGAATGAAGATTGGATATGTGAATTTTCATGGAAGAAGGATTAAAAGGGAAAAATTGGAATTATTTCATTTTTTTTTATCAATTTGGTGCAAATAAGTGCATTTTTTGAGTGCAAACTTCATTTTGAATACATTGGAAATTTTACATTTTGAATTTGAGGTGTGTAAGTGATCCATTTTCAAGGTTTCTTCACTATGAAGTTACACAACCAACATGAGCCATTGAGATTAATTAAGGCTCTAATCCTGACCATTCATACTCCATGTGGTACCAGCAAGCTGTTTCAACCACTTTGGAGCCAATTTAGTTCAATTTTTGTGTACATGAAAGCTTCAAAAAACTCAAGTCCTTGGATTTTGGTATAGGCTGTTAGAGGGTGAGTTTGGGCTCAATTATCATCAAGATCCATCATATATAAAGTTTTGAACCTTCACAACTGATCAGAAGTGGAAATTGGAGCCAAATTGAGCAAGTTCAGTTTTGAAAAAGAGGTGGAAATTCAAATTTCAAATTTGGAGATTGAGGCCATTTCAAAGAAAATTGTGAATTGAGAAAGCTCTAATGAAGATCAGTGAACGATTTTGGGCAATTATTTTCAAGCTTAAGCTCCATTTGAAGGCTCAGTGGAAGTTCTCCACTAGGTAATTGAAATTCAACTTTACACTCTTGATAAGCATCAATTCACTGCCATTTTTGCATATTTGAGACGTAGAAACAATGTAGATCATTAATGTGTAAAACAAACTGGCATTGGTTGTGATTGTTGGATGGTGATCAAAAATTTTTGGATCTGTTTTGGCTTATTTGTGCATGATCTTTCTTGTTTGACACTTGATCTATAACCTACGTGAGCTCTAGATGAGTTTTAAATCAAATTGGAGTTGTTTTCATGAAATTTGAATTTTGGTGTGTGATCTTGTTGTTTTCGGTTTGAGAGTTTCGCGCATGATGAGCGGTTTTTGAGGCTAGAAATGAGATCCTCGTGATCTCTAGTTAAATTTTGATATAAAATTTGGCCAGAATGGTTGAGTTTTGATGTGTGTGCTTGTTGCTGGTTCTATTCACGGTGGTGCTTGGCTGGAGAAGATGGTGAATAGTAACTTCGGCGAACTGGTGTGTTTTAGGGTTGCTGGAGGTAAGGGATGATGAGGTGTCACGCCCAGGTTCGTTTGATTTGAATACTTTCCATTCTAATGGATGTGATTAAGAAACACGGTGGGGATGAGTTGACTGAAACCATGGGATAGCATTTGAATTCTCATTTATTCGTTGGCATGATTTCCACCCTCTGATTGATTACTTTTTTATCATGTGGTTCTGAGTGAATGTCCATGATGCGCTGCGTTTGACTCGTTGCATGCAATAGCTAGAATATTTTGTTTTGTTTTAATTTTTATGAGTGGGCCTTGGGCGCAATGCTGTTTGCACCCCCCAGTTGGGCCCAGTTCTCATTTTGAACTATTTTTGCTTGTTATTTGCCACGCCATTTTTCTATTTTCATTTTATTTTCTTTTGTTTTTTATTTTATTTTCTGTTTACAATTTTAATTAATTAAAATAGCTCCAATATTCTAAAAATTCACCAAAAATATTTTTTCTATACTTTGAGATGTCTAATTTTTTTTGGACATTTTTATTTTATTTTTCTGTTTTATTTTCAGTTAAAAAATGAATTAAGTATTGGAGTTGTTTTAGTTGATTTTAAATTGTAACATGTTTTGCTTTTGCATTTATTTCTCTCTTTCCTTTTTGATCCAATGATTGAAAATTAATCCTCATCTCAATGATGAGTTGATCAATTTTTTAGGACCATTTTGCCCCTGGTTGTTGACTTTTGGGTTGACTTTTGTGGCTTATTTTTTTTCCTTGTTTCTCCCATTTCAAAGTGGCACATCTAAATGAATCCCTTCTTTTGATGGTGCTTTGAGAGGACATTTGTCTTGATTTCTTTGCCTCTGGTTGCCAACTTGTGTACCATCTTTGTGCATTTTATTAGATATTTTTTGAGCCTTTTTCCTATTTTTTAAGTGATTTACAAGTTAGGTCATCTCATAGGACAGCTCACACAAGTGCTTGACCTAGTTTGGATTAGAAATTACCTTTGTGGATCCAATGAGCTCTCAAATCTTCTTGTTTCACACTTTAGACATGTTGAGCTTGTTGTATGTTCATTTTTAGGTCAAAATTATGTTCATAGCTTGTTGATTGTTGCTTTCCTTTTTGTGCTTTCAACTTGAACTCCTATGTGATGCATGCTTGCTTTCCTTGTGCTTTTGCTTGCATTTTCTTCTTGTTTTGTTTTGATATTGCTTTTGAGCTTTCTTCTCTTCATATCCCTTCTTTCCAATGACCTTGGAGTGTCATTTAAGGTGGATTTGTCCCTCCTTTGGAGGTATTTGAAGCATACCTAGAATGATGAATCCTTGAGGACACTTTTGGTGTTTCTTTGCTTTTGATAAGTGATGCTTATGGTTGAGTACCTATTATGGGGTCCTTTCTGCCCTCATTTGGTCTCCCATCCTCACTTGGCTTTGAGGTTTGTTTTACCTTTCATTTGGTTTGATTTTATTGGCATGGTTGATGTTGCTTGATTTAGGTCATTTCATCCCACTTTGTGGTGCATCTTTGTGTGGTTTGCTTGTGTTTGTTTAATTTCTTCTTATGCACTTCTCTTTATTCTCTTTTCTTGCATTTCCATATGCATGCTTGGTTGAGATGAGCTTGTGGTGGCTACTTCCCCACACTATTTTCCTCCCACTATCATTCTACTTGTGCATTCTATATGTGCATCCTTTCATTTGCATATGCATTTCTTCTTATTCTTCTTCTTCTTCTTTTGCTTTTCTTTGCCATGTTCCCCATAAGTTCTCTAACCTCTTGAGGTTATGATAGACATTAAGTGCCTAACCATTCATGATAACATTAGGTAGTTCCCTTTGAACTCAACTTTAAGTTCACTTTGCATGATCACTTTTAGGATTGATTAGTCTCCCTTAGTGTTCCTTCTTCTCTTCTCATCTTCAAACATTCATAAAACACTTAATAAAGAATGACAAGTGTAGCACGCTACGAGCCTTAAGCTACTTGAGAAATGGTAATTGAGGGTCCTCTTCTCAAGGACCTAGAGTGTTTAGTGTACACCCTTTGGGTGATATACGACGCATTCGCTCTTAGGTCATAGTCTCTAGTGCGACATGAGTCGCAAATCAAATTCAAAACACTTCTTCTCTAAAAAACACAAAAATATTTCAAACCTTTTTTTTCACCCTTTGGGGTTCTTAATCAGGAAAATCTTTTCTCAAAAAGAGTGTCGTTAACTCTTAGTTCTACAGTAAACGGTAACGCCTAAGTCTCCAATGGTCGAGCTGCATACACCAACTACTAGAACTATTGGTTAACCCTACTCAGGCCTAAATATTATTGAACCAACCTGTGGTCCTTTTAGCCCGAACTATGTTTGCTTTGATCTTTCGTATCAGACGAAAGTACGTAGGCACGAGACGTGATGTCTCGGCGAGCAACCTTCCCTCTTTCTTTAGGCATAGTTAGGCGAACTACATTGACTCTAACTTTCCCATTGCACGAGGGAGTACGTAGGCACAGAGCGGCGATGCTCTGCCGAGTCAATTTTATTTTCTTTTTCTTTTGTCCCTGAGCCTTTAGCTAGATAGTATCAACACACCCTTTTAGATAGACAACAATGCGTGGATCCCGTCGAGTACGACGGACGTGAGGGGTGCTAATACCTTCCCCTTGCGTAACCGACTCCCGAATCTAGACATGGTTGCGCTGACCTTGTCTTTCCCTTTTTCTTTAGGTTTTTGCGATCGTTTCCTTTCCCTCTCTTTGGGATAAATAACGAAAGTGGCGACTCTGCTGGGGATCGAACTCAGAGTCTTTGGTTCCCTATGCGAGTCAATCCTAGAACTTGTGTGTTTATCTTTGGGTGTTGTATATATGTGCTTTATTTACTTTCCCGCATTTATTTTCCGCTTCATATATCATTACTATTGTGCTGTGTGGAGGGAAGTTTCATTGAGTGATAAGCCGAACCTGGGCTTGAGTATACACCTAGCTTTAGTAGTGGAGATTAATGGTGGGTGTGCTTGCTTTGCTCGTACTAGCTCACTATGAAATTCACGCTCGGACGAGATTCTCTTAGACAACTTTCTTTCTGGCCCTTTGGGCTCGAGGGAATTTTGGATTTGAGGGTTGTCGACTCTAGGGACCGATCATTTATGAGTAAGCTAAGTGAGGCCTCTTCAAGAGACGATGATGCCAAACCAGAAATGGTGAACGTATCATCATTTCTTGAAAGTCTGTGACGCTGACAAACGCATAGGATGCTGAACCTTTATCTGTGGATAGGTCCATACCTATGAGAGGGATTGGGTTATGCAGAAAACCTTGGCTTTTAGAATACCCGGTTCTTCACAAGTGTGAATCTGTTTATCACTGGGTCCTGTTATCGGTACTTTGTTCTTGCTAAGGCGAAGCTATGTTTCTTCTCGACCAACAGCACAGCAGTTTTGACCCCTTGTTTGCATTTGCATTTTCATCTGCATTTCATTAACATGTATTTGTGTTGCAGGTGCATATTTCTCCTTCGATTCCGGTGATCTTATTCCCTCCTTGCTGATATGGATTCTTTGAAGACAACTGTGGCTTACAAGCTTCCAACTCCAGATGTTAGGTCCTTGCTGAGTTTGATTTCTCTAGCTGGTGGGAAGGTGGTGGAGGATTTCAGGAAGTCTTATGGGAGATTACTGAGATGGGTCTGCAAGCCTTCAGCACATGAGGTGGATGGTCTTTATGCCTTTCTTCAGTTTTATGATCCGCAGTTGAGATGCTTTGTTTTTCCTGATTACATTCTAGCACCTACTTTGGAGGAGTACTCAGTATTGTTGGATGTGCCTGTTCTTAGTCAGATGCCTTTTGTTCATGTTGATGCGAAGCCTAATCTGGCTAAGCTAGCTGCCATAGTACATGTGGATGCTTCAGAGTTACAGGGGGTTTGACAGAAAGGAATGGAGTGCATGGTTTTCCTTTGGCTTTCCTTGTTGACAAAGCTAGACAGTTTGCTAAGGATGGTTGCTGGGTTGCATTTAGTGTTGTTCTTGCTCTATGTATATACGGCATTGTTTTGTTTCCTAATCTTTCAGACTTTGTGGATTTAGATGCATTTCATATATTGGCCTCAAGAAACCCAATGCCTACTCTTCTCGGAGACGTTTATCATTTTGTGCATTACAAGAATGAGAAACGAAGGGGTAAGAATGTAGCTTGTTGTGTTCCCCTATTGTATGCTTGGATGTATATGGCGATTCAACGCTAGTGGTTAATCAAATCATGGGAGAATGGGAAACTCGTCAACCGAATCTAATTCCTTACAGAGATTATGCTAGGAGGTTGTTACCCTTCTTCGATCGGGCAGATTTTCACCAAGTACCACGAGCAAAGAATCAGATGGCCAATGCTTTGGAAATGCTATCTTCGATATACAAAGTGAATTTTTGGAATGATGCTCCCAGAATAGTCATTTCTCGCTTGGACAGACCCGCTTTTGTATTCTCCATTGAAGAGGCTGCTGATGGCAAGGCATGGTTTTACGATATACAGAACTTCCTCAAGAAGCAAGAGTATCCACCAGGGGCTTTGGCTCAGGATAGTGTACTTTATAGAAGGAACCATGATTTGGTGTTGTTAAGATGTGTGGATGAAAAAGAAGCAACGTTGCTTATGGAAGAAGTCCACGAGAGTACTTTCGGTACACATGTTGGCGGGCATGCCATGTCTCGGAAACTATTATGAGCAGGGTACTATTGGCTAACTATGGAATCAGATTGTTTCAAATTTGCAAAGAAATGTCATAAATGCCAGATTTATGCAGATAAGATACATGTATCGTCGTGCCCATTGAATGTTATGGCATCCCCGTGGCCTTTCTCCATGTGGGGCATTGATATGATTGGCAAGATTGAGCCCACCGCTTCTAACAGACATCGTTTCATCTTGGTTGTCATTGATTACTTTACCAAGTGGGTTGAAGCAGCTTCGTACGCTAACGTGACCAAGCAAGTCGTAGCCCGGTTTATAAAGAAGGACATCATTTGTAGATACGGAGTACCCGAACGAATCATTAATGATAATGGTTCGAATCTGAACAATAAAATGATGAAGGAGTTATGCCAGAACTTCAAAATCGAGCATCACAACTCATCGCCCTATCGGCCGAAGATGAATGGCGCTGTCGAAGCGGCCAACAAGAATATCAAGAAGATAGTGAAGAAGATGGTTGTTACCTACAAAGATTGGCATGAAATGTTTCCTTTCGCCTTTCACGGTTATCGTACGACGGTACCCACATCAACCGGGGCAACTCCTTCCTCGCTAGTATATGGTATGGAAGCTATCCTACCGCTAGAGGTCGAGATTCCTTCTTTAAGAGTTTTGGTTGACGTCAAGCTTAATGAGACAGAATGGATAAGGAACCGTTTGAATCAACTTAGTCTGATGGATGAAAAAAGGCTAGCATCAATTGCATATGGTCGGTTGTACCAGAGTCGGATGAAGAAAGCTTACGATAAGAAGGTGCGCCCTCGAAGCTTTCAGACGGGCAATCTTGTGCTGAAAAAGATTTTCCCACCACAATCAGATCACAGGGGCAAATGGACTCCCAACTATGAAGGTCCATATGTTGTACAAAAGGTTTTCTCTGGAGGAGCCTTGTTGTTAGCCACCATGGATGGTGAGGATTTCACATCTCATGTAAACGCAGACGCAGTTAAAAAATACTTTGCTTAAAAGAGGCCCGTTGGACACAAAAAGAAAAGTCCAGGCAAAAATGGGGCATCCCGGCGAACCATAAAAAAGGTAAAATAGGTTCGGGCAAAAATTAGGGATAAAAAATGAAAAGATGTAAACCCGCAAAGTCGAAAACCTGAAAGGGCGAATTTGGCAAAAATGGGTATCCCGGTGAATCGAAAACCCGAAAGGGCGGTTCAGGCAAAAGTTAGGGATTGAAAAAGCAAATGACTGTGGTCTGCTTTGGAATTTCATTGCTTAGTGGATTGGGAGAACCCGAGGGTCGTTTTTATCCGAATAAATCTCTTTTGAAGACGAAGCGTCGGGAAAGCATCAGAGTCAGGCGAGTCATAGAGGGATCAGCTCACGGTGTTTTTCTATGCCACGTTGCCGACATTTTTGTACACTTTTGTATATTTCATGTACATATTTGTATTTGTTTTTGCGTAGCTTCCTCTTTTCAGGAGTTGCATCTGTTGTAAAATTTTGCCTATTTACAGGCCATTTATCAATAAACATATACTATTCAGTACTTGATATGTGTGCTTTGTTTTAACTCTTACTGTTTTGTTTATGAAAACGCCCAATGTTTTGATGAACATGCACTAACATAAACTTGCAGGCCTTGGCAAATAATTGTTAAAACTTTGAATTAATTGAACAACGTCACGAATGATGACTAAGATGGTTCCGATTACGTAGGATATCTTATCTGTTGGTTCAGTGTTGCAGGCTCGTTACCCATGGGGCAAAAGGTATGGATGAAGTTCGTCTTACTCCCATCCAGAGTCTTACTCTCTGTCAGTGAAGTTCATATCTCTATCTCCAGCAGAGTTGTATGCGGTTTGAGCGAGCAGAAAGCGTGTACGCTTTCCTTCGGCAGTTGATACACATTTAATCCCCACAAGTTGCATGCTTGCATGCACTCCCCAGTGAGTTGTGATTGGATTTTCTTTCCATAGAGTAATTTGCAGCCTGGTTAGGTTCGTTCCCTGGCGGAGCAATCCCCAGTAAATTGAAAGGGGTGGTTTCCCCAACAGATTTGTTCCCTTTTCCTTAGCAGAATGAAGGAATGTTGTCACGTCAGTATTTTCTTCGCAGGAAGCCAGCAGGCCCGTTTCTCGGCATAAGTCCAATGGTTATTGGCATGAGCAAGTTTGTGCTCTATCTCCTGCAGAATCGTTGATTCCCCCAACAGGGTTATTTTCTTTCCCCAGTAGGGTGTTCTCTGTATCTCTAGCATTTATTTTGCTGATTCAGTTTCGTTGCATCTGCATGCGTGCATAGCATCAACCCAAATGCGTAGCATTTCCATTTCATATGGAGCATTACGCCATTTTCAAACATATGCATGTGAAACATAAGCCAGGTTGTTATCTCTTTGTTTCAGGTGTATCTTCGGAGGTTTGATCTTTTCCCTTGGTATCCAGACCATGTGATTTCTTTTAGCCCGCGTGGTATCCAGACCCCGGCTCATGTTATTCCCCAGCAGTATCTTCGGATCTCAGTGGATTATGATAAGCATTTATAATAAATTCGTTAGTCCGTTGAGTATCCAAACTCTGGTTCATCCCCCGTTGGTAGGGTTTTCCCTTTTTCCGTCGAGTATCCAGACTCCGGTAAGGATAGGTGTGGTATCCAGACCACGGTGATTGGTATTTTTGTGTTTTTCCGTCGAGTGTCTAGACTCCGGTAAGGACGGTGTGGTGTTCAGTTTTTGATGGGTATATTTGTGATATTTTCCCTTCGTCCGTTGAGTCTTCAGGCTCCGGTCAATCTCCGTTGAGTATCCAGACTCCGGTGAATGTTCCATTCGTGACGTATTGTTTTTTCCGTCGAGTACCTGGACTCCGGTAAAGTCAGACTTTGGTAAGTTTTGTGATAGTACTCCTTCTCCGTTGAATATCCAAATTTCGGTGAATTTTTGACTTGTAGTATTTTATTTTGTCTGTTGAGTATCCAGGCTCTGGCCAATTTTCCGTCGAGTATCCAAACTCCGGTAATTTTCGTATGATGATGATATCTTTTGTCCGTTGAGTATCCAGGCTCTGGTCTCTTTTGTTTTCGTTGAGCGTTCAGGCTCCAATGTAGTACGTTGAGTATCTAGACCCCGACTGATTTCTAATATGTGGTAATTCCTCTTGTGCGTTGAGTATCCAGACTCCGGCATTTGTTCTGTGATTCCAATTTTGTTGAGTATCCAGGCTCCGATAAAATTCCAGTTTATGGTGTACTTTTTGGTCCGTTGAGTATTCAGGCTCCGGTCAATTTTACGTCGAGCATCCAGACTCCGGCTTCTCCGTTGAGCGGCCAGGCTCCGACAAATTTCATTGATTCATTTTGGTCGTTGAATATCCAAATTCCGGCAATTTGAAGTGGTCCCCTATCTCAGATTTTTCCCCCAAGCAGAGTTGCTCGCTGAGTTTCTCTTTTCCCCAGCGGAATGTGTTTGTAATCAGAGCAGTTATTTCCGGAGATTCTTGTTTGCAGTTTTATTTTCTACAGTTGGAAAATTTCCGGGTTCTTTGGTATTCAACCGTCTTTTACCTTGATTGCGTGAAAGTCGTTCGCTTTTTACTCATGCAGGTCCAAGTCGTTTGAATAGGGGCAGCTGTTGCACCCCAAAATTTGCCCAACCTTTTCTTAACTTGGTTTATGTTTCATTTCATTTCTCTCTAGCATTTGCATTGCATAGCATTTTTCATTGAACAGGGGATCAAGAGGTTGTGCATAGTAAGAGGAGTCTACTCAGAGGGTTGAGCCTAAGCAAGGGGTGTTACTCAAGTTCATACGGTCATCTTGAAGTGGTCAATAGTCTTGTGAAAGGATGTATGGATGTATGTGGGTCAGTTCCTAACTTGGAGGCCAGTTAGATATCATCCGAGGATTGTGAATTCATGATTATGGATATAAGATGTTGAGAGAGCTCATTTAGTGCTTTGAGAGCCATTTGGAGCTTATTCAAGTTGTTGTGTGAGGTGGAACAAGCCACAGTCAAGAATGTTGCAGCTAGGGTTTTCATCTGGTAAATCCTCAGTCAATTGTGAAATTGAAGGAGATTAAAACTCAATTCCAAGTCTCTATGGTTATGGGATGTTGTGTTGAGATGTCTAATATATCATTTCAAGATCAATTCATCAAGAATCAAGTGTGTGAGAAGTTACTAATTAGGGTTCTCAGTGTGAAATCCCCTATTTAGTCCCTAACTTCAAGGCCACCTATCTCAAGATACAAGTCTCATATCAACTTTTGACCAACATGAACCTTGTAGAGCTGCATACACCAACTGCTAGAACTATTTGTTAACCCTACTCGGGCCTAAAAACTTCTGAACCAACATGTGGTCCTTTTAGCCCGAATTACGTTTGCTCTGATCTTTCTTACCAGATCAAAGTACGTAGGCACAAGACGCGATGTCTTGGCGAGCAACCTTTCCCCTTTCTTTACCCGTAGTTAGTCGAACTACGTTGACTCTGACTTTCCCATTGCACGAGGGAGTACGCAGGCACAGAGCGGCGATGCTCTGCCGAGTCACTTCTCTTTTCTTTTTCTTTTGTCCGTATGCCTTTAGCTAGATAGTATCAATGCACCATTTTAGATAGACAACAATGCGTGGATCCCGTCGAGCACGACGGACGTGACGGGTGATAATACCTTCCCCTTGCGTAACTGTTGCGGTGGAAATAGGATCACAAACTATTAATGAGTTTGAATCGCAATTCAATTCACAACCGCTCTTTGATTTATCCGAAGGAAAAGGTCAAAAGAGGGAAAACCTATTTTTGCATCGTAAACACAATGCGGGGAAAGATCTAGGGTTCGGGGGTTGATTAAATTTAGGAAAGGTACTAGCACCCTAAACTTCTGTAGTACTCTACAGGAACCTTTTGTTCAAATGTTTACTATTTGCTTTATTTATTTGCTTAAGGTATATGTACAAAGGGATTAAAAGTGAGAAAAGAGACCTAAGGGGTTAATTCTAAGTTTACTCGGCAAGACATCGCATCTTGTGCCTACATATCCTTACGGGAATGGAATCAGAGTAATTGTAGTTCCCCTCAAAAGGGAGGTTAGAGACTTCTTGACTGTGGTCAAGGTCTCAAAGGGAATAAACACGTCTTAAGGACACGCTTACGTGGAGTGTAGAAACTCCAAATCTCTACGTTGAATTGTTATGTTGTAATTAGGGTTAAATTAGGGATTCCACGGCGGGAAACCCTAAAATGAGCGCGGCGGCTCTTTGACCTAATGCTAGGGGTAAAATTGTAATCTTGCCTGCGGCGAGGCATTCGTGCAAATTAGGGTTTGTGAGGTTGTAAGGGTTTGAAGTTGAGGACTATTGACACGGCGGTCAAACGGCTAGACCTAATTCCTTCGGAGTGTATAGTGTGACAGAATAACGATAAAGGCGTGAGATAACTGAATCATGCAAACAGAGAGATAACGTCCTAATTAAACCATGCAGGCAGAAATTTAAAGGCAGAAATTAAAGAGCGATTGTTAAGTTCGCGAAGTTACATGAGAGGAGCAATTACAATATGGTAATGACATTTGAATTGAACAATAAAAATAAAATAACTAACGGTAAACGCAATAAACTGCAAAATGGACAACAACGTTAGTGGGTGAAAACGAACAATAGTCAGAAAGATTGTGAAACGAAAGCGCGAAGTTTTGAGATTTTTATTGTTTATTTTTGACATAAGAAAAGGTTTTCAATTTTTAAAATTTAAGGAAAAAGTTTTAATATATAAAGGTTAAAAAAAACAGCTTAGTTTAATTATAAAACATTTTATCTTACAAGGTTTTAAAATTTATTTTTTTTTTAAAAAAAAGATTTTAAGTTATTGATAAAGAAAAGTTTTTTTATTTATTATTATAAAAAGGTTTTTAATTCTATTTATTTTAAAAAACAATTTTACTATTTAACATAATATTAATTATATAAAAAAACAAAAAACAAAAATGAAAAATAAAAGGGGTTGGGCCGGTAATCACTTCCGGACCCAACCCGGTAGGTGTAGTTGTAACAAAAGAGGATTTTAGGGTTTCACAACCCTATTCTCTTCTTCGCGGCACCGATTTCTTCAATTCCTCTTCTTCTTTCTCGCTGCGATTCTCTTCATTCATGTTCTGCCCCTTCATTTCGATGGCTTTCTCTCATTTCGATGTGCTGCTATTGTGTGGTTGCTATGCGATTCGGAGTATGATGCGGAATCTTGTTGTTATACTGACTCCTGACGCTGTTTGATCTTTGATGCCTGTGTTAAACTTCCGGCGGGGGACTCATAACCTGACGGATACACTTACTTGCCTGGGCAGTGATGTTCGAACTGAGCCCAGGCCTGCGCCTTTAGACTTTCCAGTTTGATTGTGACTTGCACCCTCGGTTGATGCGTGAGCATGATTATGGACCTATCTTGCTTTTCTGGTATGATTTGGGTTGTTTCTGTGCTTTGTCTGATGCAGTTTGGTGTGGTTATTCATGTCCTGCTGCCGATGAGTCTTGGCCTCTTTGATATGGTTTGCAAATGTCTATTTTTTTTTATGGTGCTTATGACCCATCTTGGTGCCTTGGTTTAGATTTCCAGCAGTTGGGTCTTTCTGTGACATTTTAGCAGTAGTCCTGCTTTTGTGTTTTTCGCGATGCTTGATATTGAGATTGTTCTTAACCTCTTGTGGGACTTGCAGATATTGATGTTGCTGATGTGCTTCCATGATGGTTGATAGTTTGTGCTGATACACTAGTTGCCTGATGCAGCTCAGCTCTGATTTGGTGCTTAGGGATGTGATGCTTTGGATGTGCAAATTGATTGCGTTGTATGATGACAGGGCCATGATGTTGTTCTTCGACTGAGCCCATATGTTGGCTTTGATTTCTTGTTGTTCTGCTGGTGTGCATTCACTTGTTCAGTTTCATCAAAAAGCTACACATTTACTTGATAGTGCTGTCCCTTCAGAATCCACATCTGCGCAAATCATTTCGGCGCGAAAAGGCTTCCTTTATCTCTCTCTCTCGGCTGTCCCGTATGATAAGAACGATAACCACCTGATCTGACGCCAATGGCACAGATTGGTAACGGGGGTAGGATGCGTCTTCGGTCGTGCCACTCCCGGCACTCGATGATGACGATGTTCTGAGAGTGTCAAAGATAACTTCTAACCCTTTCTTGCTTCTGTTTGTTTCTATGTTCTTTTGTAGGTGATCGAGAATTTCGTGGAGCACTCAAGGGAAGGATATCATGAAGAAGCCTTAGGAGTTTTTAGGATTTAGGATTTTCTTGGAATATATACTCCATGTAAAAAAAAATGTAATCCTTTTGTAAATGAATGAATTGAATTCAAAAGTTGTCTTGGTCCATTCCATTTGTAAATCAAATATTTATGAAATGAAATTCAACAATATTTATTCACTTCTCAAACGCCATCTATGAATGATCAATCTTGCAATTATCTATACTCATTTCCACAAATATTTGAATTTACTTCCTAATTATAAAGTATAAATATTCGCGAATGATATTCACAAATACTAAACTTTCACTTCCCTTTCCGTATTAGACAGTATTATGAACGATACTCACCATCTTTGTATCATTTGACCATTTTAACCGCAACCTGATTAACTCCAAATAAATTCAAAATAATCCCACTTATTGTATGTCCGAAATGCTTTATTGATGAACACAAAAACTGCTCAAACGGTCTTAGAACGAAACATGGGCAACGGATGGCCCACATTCAAATATGTTTCTGACCAATTTTCCAGTAATAATGACGCCTTGATATAATCAAACCATGTGATAAATAAATGCCTCAGAAATAGTGTCTCAAGTGTCTCAAAGCTTAGTAACAGCCTGTCTTCAAAGAATTAGCGGAATCCATGTAAAATGACCAAAATACCCCTGGAACCAATCCTGCAAAACAAATACCTCCATGACTTGATAGTGGTTAGCAGATGCACAAATGAGATGCTATGCGAAATGACTGACTAAATATAAGGGTAAAATTTGGGGTATTACAGTTGCCCCTATTTAAATAGCTACACCGGATGATTTGAGTAGCCGAGACTCGAGGAATCATGGTGGAGGGATTTAAATATAGATAACCGAAAATTTTGCCCTTATATGTGGCGATATGCAATGCTATGGACAAAGCGAGAACAGACTAATGCAGACGATGCCATGAATATGATATGATGTGTATGCTGGAATGATGAATGCGAAAATGTTGACGAATATGACGACACAGGGACAGACGCTACGAGAAGAACATACTGGGAAAATGACGCGCTGGGACACAGTACAACACTGGGGGATTCTAAAATGATGGTCAACTGGTGCGAACACGACCAATTGTCATTTTTAGAACTGGAACGGGATTCTCAAATGGAGATGGCACCTATGAGACGGTCTCCACTGGGGAATCTAAAAGTAAAACTGGATCATGTACGACTGCAAGATCGATTACAGAATGCTGGAGCATTGAGCAAAGAATAACATCCAAGCTTCTGTAAACTATCTCTCGTGACAGGATCAACGGGCCTTTCGGGAATCCGTAGCAAGTATACAGGGTAAAAAAAACCGGCTGTATGCCAAAATAAATGGACTTTAAGTGGTTAGAACAAGATCCTAAAGGGAGATGGCACCTATGAGATGACCTCCACTTGGGAATTTCTAATAATAAAACTGGATCTACACGATTGCAAGATCGATTACAGAATGTTGGAGCATTGAGCAAAGAATAACATCCAAGCCTCTATAAACTATCCTTCGTGACGGGATCGGACGGACTTTTCAGAAATCCGTATCAAATATACAGGGTAAAGACCGACTGTATGCCAAAATAAATGGACTTTGTTAGGAAATGCCCTGATAAGCTCCTCGAGGGAGAACTGTCACTTATCGTTGGAAGGGACTTACATGCCAAAATGGATAAGCACTCAAATAAAGAGGCTGCTGCTTATCTGATATACAAATCTTCTCGTATTTAAGGTCGGTGCCTGGAATACGTTTCAGATTCTTCTTTTACTAAAGGATAAAATAAACTTCTTCATACTTCCGAGGACAAGGAAAATGGAAGCCCAACTGCTCAATGGAGATGGCCATTTGCTGCGAGTCATAACGAAGATAGGATCAGCTTCTCAGGCGAGAAATGTCGCTTATTTGCAAGAGTGGCAATAATAAGCTTTTCATGTAAGAACTGCTTGTAGAGGTGATAACAGATGATGATAAGCTTCTCGGCGGAGAACTGTTGCATACCGTTGCTGAAGAATGTTACGATAAGCTTCTTAACCGAGAATTGTTGCTGATCGATTGTAAAATGTTGTGATAAGCTTCTCTTGGCGAGAACAGTTGCATATCCTGTTGTGTAAGGTTGTGATAAGCTTCTCTGGTGAGAACTGTTGCGTATCGATGCTGTAGGATGTAGGATTGTTATATCGATAGGCTTCTCAGGCGAGAACAGTTGCATACCGATGCTGTAAGATGTACTGATAGATTTTCCAGGCGTGACCTGGTGTGTACCTGTAAAGGACTGTGATTGACTGAAAGATAGTGCAAAATAAATGCACATCCGGGTACAGTGATAAACTTCTCGGGCGAGAACAGTCGCATATCGGCCAAAGTAGGGTGAAAAAAATTTAGACGGTGCAAAGTAAATGCACGTCCGGTTGGGCTCGACGACCGACAAGACCGAGATTCAATCTAGGATTGAGCTAGAAAGAAGACTGGTAATCAAGACTCCATTGAGGGAATGATCTCGAAGGGTAAATATCTTATCTTGGCGAGGAAAGATAGCTGAAGTAACCGTCGTCCACGAGGATCGAGCTCTGTGGGGAAACTGGAAACACTTATGTATTTTATGCTTAAGGCTGACAATCTATTTGGAGAGAATGGACAAACCCTGTTACCCGGCGGTAACAACCAATGATGGCGAAACACAATGACCTGTGAAAGTTAATGCATATGTTGATGTGAATGTAGGTTAATGTCTATGTAGTTAAATATGCAGGATGTAATGGAATGAATATGCAATGAGTATGTGTATGAAATAGGCATGTGATGCTTATGCCCCTGCGTATGCTGACGAAGCAGACTAGAGACGAGAGATGAGAGATGAAATAAACATCTCGACGGAGATACCCTGCATTCTCTGCAACCAATACGTCAATCATGGGTGAGAAGGATCAATGGTAGAACCAAATCTGGTTTTAAAGTTCTGAATTCTCTGGGGAGAAGGTAATTTGCTCGGGTGCACAGTATCACGTCTTCACATGGGGAGAAGAAAACCTGAGGGACACTTTCGAGTTACCCCAGAAAAAGTTGTCAGCTTATAGTCTCTCTGGGGACTGCGTCAGAGCAATGGTTTAAAAGTGTTTCTGCAACAATGAGATTTTTTCGAGGAGTGAAGAGATCCTTCCAAAATTTCCACTAGTCAAAGTAATTTCTTATATTTTTCGATTGCGTTTTCGAAGAACAGTTTTAAAAAGTTTTCAAAGCACCTTTCATTTTCAAAATTTAAGAATAAATGGAATTTTGCATAACAATAGAAACAAGAGTAATGCACCAAGGAATTTAAGTAACAAAATGGTATCTTTTATTAAAGGATGGCAGCTTGCTGAGGGCATAGCTCCACAGATAATTATGCTTTGAAATTGGCAACATGGGAAAAGATTACATTGAATCCAACGACACCTACTGACACTAATAACTAAGACTAATCCAGAATCTTGCTTTGGACGAGGATGAACGAACTGGAAAATGGATCTCATGCGGAAAGTGTGTCCGCGATGATCGGTGTTTTCTGATGCAATGAAATGCCTTCGTCCCTAACTTTTGCCTGGACCGCCCTTTCGGGTTTTCAATCCACCGGGACGCTCCTTTTTGCCTAAGCCGCCCTTTCGGGTTTTCAACTTAGCGAGCTTTTTATTATTATTACTTTTTCTAACCCTTACTTTTGCCTAAGTCGCCCTTTTCAGGTTTTCAACTTAGCGGGTTTTTAGGCATAGTATTTTCGGACTGCATCAGAATTCACGGGATGTGCAAGCTCTTCACCATCCATTGTTGTAAGTATCAGAGACCCTCCGGAAAAAACGGTCTTTACAACAAATGGGCCTTCATAATTGGGCATCCACTTTCCACGCATATCTTTATGCACTGGCAAGATCTTTTTGAGTACGAGCTCTCCTTGACGGAACTCACGGATACGAATCTTCTTATCAAATGCTCTTTTCATCCGTTTCTGATATAATTGCCCATGGCACATAGCTGTCATGCGTTTCTCGTCAATGAGGTTCAACTGATCCAGTCTGTCTTGAACCCATTCAGCTTCCTCAAGTTCAGCTTCCATCAACACCCTTAAAGAAGGTATCTCTACCTCGATGGGGAGTACGGCGTCCATTCCATACACCAATGAGAAAGGTGTTGCCCCTGTCGAAGTTCGCACTGAGGTCCTGTATCCATGCAAAGCAAACGGTAACATCTCATGCCAATCTTTGTAAGTCACGACCATCTTTTGCAGGATTTTCTTGATATTCTTATTCGCAGCTTCAACGGCCCCATTCATCTTAGGACGATACGGAGAAGAATTGTGATGCGTGATCTTGAAACTGTCACACAACTCCTTCATAGTCTTGTTATTCAGATTGGTGCCATTGTCAGTTATTATCCGACTTGGAATTCCATAACGGCAGATAATTTCTTTCCTGATGAAGCGGGCAACCACTTGCTTAGTCACGTTGGTGTAGGAAACAGCCTCTACCCACTTGGTGAAATAATCAATAGCAACGAGGATAAAACGATGACCATTAGAAGCCTTCGGCTCGATTGCCCCAATCATGTCAATGCCCCACATTGAGAACGGCCATGGTGAAGACAAAACATTCAACTGCGATGGAGGTACATGCATTTTATCAGCGTAAATTTGGAACTTATGGCATTTTCTAGCGTATTGGATGCAGTCAACTTCCATAGTTAACCAATAATATCCAGCCCTTAACATCTTCTTGGACATAGCATAACCATTGGCATGAGTGCCGAAGGTTCCCTCGTGAATCTCTTGCAGTAATATGTCCGCTTCCCGTTTATCAACACATCTGAGAAAAACCATGTCGTAATTTCTTTTGTATAACACACCATTATTGATAAGGAATTTGGAAGCCAGTCTTCTCAATGTTTTCTTGTCCAGACCGGTAGCACCATCGGGATACTCTTGCTTGACTAGATATTTCTTGATGTCATGAAACCAAGGCTTTTCATCCACCTCATCCTCTTCGACCATTTGACAATAAGCGGGCTCAACCTTGCGTTCAATATGGATAAGAGGTGCTTCATTAACGAATTTAACTTTCCACATGGATGCTAACATGGCTAAAGCATCAACAACGTGATTCTCAGATCTAGGAACATGCTCGAACTCTATCTCGTCGAAATACTTAATCAGCTCGACAATGTAGTCCTTGTAAGGGATTAACTTCTCATTCTTCGTTTCCCATTTGCCTTGTACCTGGTAAATAACTAAGGCTGAGTCACCACTTACTTTGAGGAGTTTGATTCGGAGGTGAATTGCTGCTTCGAGGCCAAGAATACATGCTTCATACTCTGCGACGTTATTAGTACACTCAAAGTCTAGCCTGGCTGTAAACGGAGTGAATCCACCTTTTGGGTTCATCAAAACGGCGCCTATACCATGCCCATTGAAATTCGAGGAACCATCAAACATCATCCTCCACCAAAGACCTGGTTCTGGACCTTCGCTCGGATCTGGCTCTTCACAATCTCTCTTGATCAACAAAATATCCTCATCAGGAAAGTCAAACTTAAGAGGTTCATAATCTTCAACTGGCTGATCTGCAAGATAATCCGATAAGATACTACCTTTAATTGCTTTCTGTGGTACGTACTGAATGTCATATTCGGACAACAACATGTGCCAACGGGCTAGCCTCCCAGTTTGAGCAGGTTTTTCAAGAATATACTTGATCGGATCCATTTTAGAAATCAACAATGTGGTATGACAGACCATATATTGCCGAAGGCGCCTAGCGGCCCATGCCAACGCACAACAGGTCTTCTCCAATAGTGAATATCTGTTTTCACAGTCGGTAAACTTCTTGCTCAGATAATAAATCGCATGTTCCTTTCTTCCAGTCTCATCGTGTTGCCCGAGCACACAACCCATAGACTTCTCAAGAACAGTAAGGTACATAAACAACGGTCTTCCGGGCACGGGAGGAATCAGAATAGGGGGGTCTTGCAAATAATTCTTAATTTTCTCAAACGCTTTCTGGCAATCAGGATTCCATTCAACCGTCTGCCCCTTACAAAGCAACTTGAATATCGGCTCACAAGTAGCGGTCATGTTAGAGATAAACCTGGAAATATAATTCAAACGCCACAGAAAACCTCTAACTTGCGTCTCGGTTTGCGGAGCTGGCATATCTTGAATGGCTCGGACTTTGTCAGGATCTACCTCAATCCCTCGTTGACTAACAATAAAACCAAGCAATTTTCCAGATCTGACACCGAAGGTACATTTAGCAGGATTCAACTTCAACTGGTACTTCCTGAGTCGTTCAAACAACTTCACCAGGTGGTCTAGATGTTCCTCTTCACTCTAAGATTTGGCTATCATATCGTCCACATACACCTCGATCTCTTTGTGCATCATATCATGAAAAAGAGTTGTCATAGCGCGTTGGTAAGTTGCCCCTGCGTTCTTCAAACCGAAGGGCATGACTTTGTAGCAAAAGGTCCCCCAAGGAGTAATGAAAGTAGTCTTCTCTCGATCATCGGGGTCCATTTTGATCTGATTATAGCCAGAGAAACCATCCATAAATGAGAACAACGCAAAACTGGCTGTATTGTCTACAAGTGTGTCAATATGTGGCAGAGGGAAGTCGTCTTTCGGACTTGCTTTGTTCAGATCCCTGTAATCCACACACATCCTAAGTTTACCGTCTTTCTTGGGCACTGACACAATGTTGGCAACCCAATCTGGATATTTTGCAACTGCCAGGAAACCTGCATCCAACTGTTTTTTTTACCTCATCTCGAATCTTCAAAGCCATGTCTGGTCTCGTTCTTCGAAGCTTTTGTTTGATAGGTGGACAATCTGGCTTAAGTGGAAACTTGTGAACAACAATATCTGTGTCTAGACCAGGCATATCTTGATACGACCACGCAAACACATCAATATATTCTTTTAACAACTCAATCAGCCTCTGCTTAACCTCTGTCCCAAGCATTGCACCAATCTTGACCTCTTTCTTGTTTTCATCTGTACTAAGATTAATTAAGTCCACCTGCTCTTTATGCGGTTGAAGCTCTGTGTACTCGTACTCAATCAATTTTGTCAGTTCAGCGGGTACTTCAAAATCTTCTTCACCCTCGTCTTCAGCTTGATTGATGGGTGCATCCCAGTTAGGAGTGTCAATAAAGTCATTGGATCCAACAAGGTTTGCGATGTCTCTGCATGGTGGAAGGCTTACTTAATTAAAATGCTCGAAGATATGTAAGATAAGAAATGAAATGCTATTTTTTTTGTTTTATTTTTTTGAAAAAGATTGCCAACTTCATTTTTAAAAGGTGGAAACGAAAAACGCAAATGAACCAAAATGGAATTGAACAAAATGCCTTTATTAATATCCTTTTAAAAGTGAAAGGTGGCCCAACAAAAACGTTCCTATAGCCTTGGGCAGAGCTACGGATTTTTTTTACTTGAAAACATAAATGAAAATGTTAGAATTACTTTGACAATGGAAAAATAACAGGGATCTCTACGGCCTCCCAGTTGTTCAAAGCTGCATCACCCTTAAATACCAGGTTGCTCAGATCATCATCTTCCTTACAGTCGCTGACGGCATTGACTTGGAAACCTCCGCTGACAAATACCTCTTGGATAACCTTCGGACGCCCTTCGACAGTTGTGGCAGCTCCATTCTGAGTTGGTTTGTAACCCAACCCAAAGCGATCAGTCTTGGTCTTGACACCAATTACCTCTCCCCAACCTTCCGGAATGCCCCTGTCAATTGTTGATTTAGTACTTTTCAGAGATGCAAAAGATGGATTACCCTGGCCCACTGTCTCTTCGACTTCTAATAGAACAGCATTGGCGATCTCGAGTGCTTAAAAGGAGATTTCCAAAGCATTCTCATCGGCCTCGATGTAACGGAAAGAAGACAGGTTACTGACCATCAGATCCTCCTCACCGTGTATAATAACTAACTTTTCATCGATCACGAACTTCATCTTTTGATGTAACGTTGAGGTTACTGCCCCAGCGGCATGGATCCATGGCCTTCCAAGTAAGCAGCTGTAATTGGGATTAATGTCCATGACTTGAAACGTGATATTAAAAACTTGCGGACCAATCAGGATGGGGAGTTCAACCTCCCCCATTACCGACCGACGAGAACCATCGAAAGCCTTGACGATCAAGGGAGTAGGTTTCAACACAGTCTCTTTGAAAACCAACTTATCAAGAACCCTCTTGGGTAGAACATTCAAAGAAGAACCGGTGTCCACTAGCACTCTCGCTAAATTATCCTCCTGACATTTCACTGATATATGTAAAGCACGATTATGATTCAGACCCTCCTTTGGTAACTCTTCGTTGCTGAAACTAAGAGTGTTGCATGCGGTCAGATTGGCAATCACACTATCAAACCGACTGGTGCTGATATCTTGATCCACATGTGCTTGAGTCAAAACTTTCTGCAAGGCCGTCCTATGAGCGGGTGAACTCATCAACAAAGATAAGATCGAAATCTTGGAAGGAGTTTGATGAAGTTGATCGATAACTTTATAGTCACATTTCTTGATGATCCTCAAAAACTCAGCATCTTCATCATTCATAACGGCTCCCTTACCTTTGTCTTTGGCCGGCACTGGGATACTAGTTGTTTCCTTAGGTGGAATCTCATTGAAACGGGGAGTATACACACGGCCACTGCGAGTCATCCTGCTTGCCTCTGCGATATTGGTCACAGTGTCCTTAACCTCTTCATTTGGAATAACCTTCCCAGATTCCTTGTCAATCATCGTCACGTCATATTTCCAAGGTACAGCTTTAGGATCACTGAAAGGAAACGGACTTGGTTTTCGAATAATTATAGACTTAGGCTGCTTCGTCTCAGGGATAAATGACTTTGGTATATCGAACACGGGGTTGACAGAACTTGCCCCTGACAGATTAAACACTGGTACCTTACCCTTTGATTCAGGCTGATGGAAGACAGGCTCAACCACAGCGACTTCATCCTTCTTGGCTTGGCTTGTCACTTGTAAAATACCTTCATTAATCAACCTCTGAACATCGTTCTGAACCAACACACAACCCTTAGTACTGGCATCACAACTTGCGCATGCAACGTGGGAAGTATCTACTAGACCGGCTTCAAACAGCTTCGAATGGAATATCTTAAGAGGAGTCTTAATCTGAACAACGTCAAGGACATAACCTTCCTCAGAATCAGCACTAATGGCATTAACACTCTCATGGTTAGGAAAAGGGTTCTTCTTAACATTCGGTTGAGGATCTTCAAATGACAAAATCTTCTTTTCCAACAGATCCCTGACAAGACTTTTGAGAGCATAACAGTTCTCTAGATCATGACCAGGCGCACCCTCATGAAATAAACAATGAGCAGCGGCGTTGTAATTGGCGGGCAGCGGATTAGGAGGCGGACCCAAAGCTCGAGTAGTAATTAGACCTTGCTTGACTAATGAGGGATACAACTCGGTGAAAGTCATTGGAATCGGTGGACAAGGTTTATACTGTCTCTTGTTCGGAACATTCTGGCGAGGAGCTGGATTCTTTGGCTGTTGATGGGCAGGAGCGTTGGGCGCCTGTTGATAGTTAGGAGGCGGATAAACGGGAGATTGTTGCATAGGTTGATACATAGGAACCTGTTGATTGAAAGAAGGTGCAACAGCTGCCACATAGGGCTGTTGAGCATATTGAATCGGATACCCTTGAGGTTGAGCATAACCTTGCGGATATTGATAAAATTGGTCTCTTTGTCTACCAGAGGATATAGCATTAGTCTCACCTTCTTTCTTCTTCTGAGAGCTGTACGAAGGTTTCTTCGGCTGATCCTTTGAAACACCATGAGTATTTGTCATTTTACCGCTTTTCATACCCAATTCAATCTTGATACCCACAGCAACGATGTCAGAGAAATTTGAAGTCACACTACCCACCATCCTCTTGTAAAATTCCGGACGAACCGTGTCGACAAACCAATCAGCTAACTCTTTCTCGGTCAAAGGAGGTTCTACTTGCGAAGCAATCTCTCTCCACCTTTGAGCGTACTCTTTGAATGATTCAGAATTCTTTTGTGACATACTCAACAACTGTCTTCTGTCAGGAGCCAGATCCATATTGTACTTATAATGCTTGATGAAGGCGTCAGATAAATCCTGGAAGTTCTTAATGCGAGATTGGTCCAAAGTTAAGTACCATTTGGAAGAAGCACCCTTCAAACTGTCTTGGAAGCAATGAATCATCAATTTATCATTCTCAACATGGGCAGCCATTTTGCGATAGTACATGATCAGATGACTCTTAGGACAAGTGGCACCTTCATAGCGATCGAAATTCGGAGTTTTGAACTTCGGGGGAATAACCAAACCTGAGACCAAACAAACGTCCCTTGCAGCAGTCCCAAAAATTTGATCGCCCTCTACCTTTCTCAATCTCTGGACGATAGTGTCTACTTCCTCACGAAGCTTGTCATGTTTCTCATAACCTTCAACATTCTCATCAAGATTGTCAAAGACGGTCTCATTGAAATACGGTTGCACACGGGTGTGCACAACGGGTGGCGCAAAGATAGGAGCCCCTCTAGAAACTTCGAAAAATAAAGGAACGGCTTGCTGAACAGGCTGATTAATCGGAACAGTGGCTTGAGGAGGCACAAAACCTGGAGCAAGACCATAAGGTGGGTCCCTTGCTACAGTCACATTTGGTGGAGGGTCCACAGTAACGCCGGTAACCTCGGAAACAACAGTGGGCTGGGTATCCATCTTAGCATTCATGACATGTAATAATTCCATCATACGCCCCATACCCCCTCGCAGGTCTTCAAGTTTGTTGCTAAGGCGATCAATCTCTTTTGTCTGATCCTCCATTCTTTTACGAGTTTGAGCTCTAGTGTTGTACTGGTGCCGAGGACTCAGGGTGACGAAACTGGAAGGCGAGAGAACCGAACATGAGAAAACGGAAGACGCATGCAATGCAAGAAAACATATGATGCTATAATGCGAATGCAAATGAAGGTTTCATGGAATTCAAACATTTACGAATGTCGTGGGGTACCAAGGAAATCCTTTTCTTATTTTTTCATTTTTATTTTTTACTTATGGTATCCCGCGATATAAATGATGTTTGAATTCCACGAAATACAATGCAATGGGATGCTTTAGGGATGCAATGCACATGAATACACAAAGCCCTAGGTTAAAGGACCTGAATGGAGTTAAGGTCTACCCATCCCCAAAAGGAGTGTGCTATAGGTTAGTTGTACCTGCAGAACAAGGTTCTAAAAAGTGCCCAAAGTCATCAGCCCATCTTTCGGATATTATCAACCTTCCGACTGACTCGGGGGTTAACATTATTCTCAAGAGAACCTCTTTTGAGTGTAGTATCGCGTAGCAACCATTGTAGGATTACTCCCACATAGTTCCCGCACTACGTCCTAAATAAGGCTAAGGTGGTGTTAAGGTACTACGGTTCCCAATATCACAGACTCCAATCGACCATGGAAAAAGTTTTCACGATTACTCGTTCGACCGAACCATTTTCGAAAAGGTCTCAACTGAGCGGTGATTCTCGAATCAGCTTGGTCGGGATTCAACTCCCTATAAGCCTCATCGAATATATCCCCATCCTATAATAATGTCACTAGTCCGGGCGTAGGACTTATCTCACAACACAAGGAACAGTCCCAAAATCAAAGTATAGTATATACATGCAAATGAATAGTAAAACAAATAGTAATAAATATGGACAAATTAGGGGTAACCCTCAAAAGTTAAGGGAGTCCCCAGTGAAGTTGCCATTTTCTGTTGCGGTGGAAATAGGATCACAAACTATTAATGAGTTTGAATCGCAATTCAATTCACAACCGCTCTTTGATTTATCCGAAGGAAAAGGTCAAAAGAGGGAAAACCTATTTTTGCATCGTAAACACAATGCGGGGAAAGATCTAGGGTTCGGGGGTTGATTAAATTTAGGGAAGGTACTAGCACCCTAAACTTCTGTAGTACTCTACAGGAACCTTTTGTTCAAATGTTTACTATTTGCTTTATTTATTTGCTTAAGGTATATGTACAAAGGGATTAAAAGTGAGAAAAGAGACCTAAGGGGTTAATTCTAAGTTTACTCGGCAAGACATCGCATCTTGTGCCTACATATCCTTACGGGAATGGAATCAGAGTAATTGTAGTTCCCCTCAAAAGGGAGGTTAGAGACTTCTTGACTGTGGTCAAGGTCTCAAAGGGAATAAACACGTCTTAAGGACACGCTTACGTGGAGTGTAGAAACTCCAAATATCTACGTTGAATTGTTATGTTGTAATTAAGGTTAAATTAGGGATTCCACGGCAGGAAACCCTAAAATGAGCGCGGCGGCTCTTTGACCTAATGCTAGGGGTAAAATTGTAATCTTGCCTGCGGCGAGGCATTCGTGCAAATTAGGGTTTGTGAGGTTGTAAGGGTTTGAAGTTGAGGACTATTGACACGGCGGTCAAACGGCTAGACCTAATTCCTTCGGAGTGTATAGTGTGACAGAATAACGATAAAGGCGTGAGATAACTGAATCATGCAAACAGAGAGATAACGTCCTAATTAAACCATGCAGGCAGAAATTTAAAGGCAGAAATTAAAGAGTGATTGTTAAGTTCGCGAAGTTACATGAGAGTAGCAATTACAATATGGTAATGACATTTGAATTGAACAATAAAAATAAAATAACTAACGGTAAACGCAATAAACTGCAAAATGGACAACAACGTTAGTGGGTGAAAACGAACAATAGTCAGAAAGATTGTGAAACGAAAGCGCGAAGTTTTGAGATTTTTATTGTTTATTTTTGACATAAGAAAAGGTTTTCAATTTTTAAAATTTAAGGAAAAAGTTTTAATATATAAAGGTTAAAAAAAACAGCTTAGTTTAATTATAAAACATTTTATCTTACAAGGTTTTAAAATTTATTTTTTTTTACAAAAAAAGATTTTAAGTTATTGATAAAGAAAAGTTTTTTTATTTATTATTATAAAAAGGTTTTTAATTCTATTTATTTTAAAAAACAATTTTACTATTTAACATAATATTAATTATATAAAAAAAACAAAAAACAAAAATGAAAAATAAAAGGGGTTGGGCCGGTAATCACTTCCGGACCCAACCCGGTAGGTGTAGTTGTAACAAAAGAGGATTTTAGGGTTTCACAACCCTATTCTCTTCTTCGCGGCACCGATTTCTTCAATTCCTCTTCTTCTTTCTCGCTGCGATTCTCTTCATTCATGTTCTGCCCCTTCATTTCGATGGCTTTCTCTCATTCTCCATGATGAAACCCTAAAATCATTCATAAAACATTAGATACATGGGTGCATGAATATTCCTCGCTTACGTTTTGGGTTGTGGTGACGGTGATTGAAGTATAAGGAGGCGATGATGGTGAACTGAGCCTCTGGGGAAGGTTTGCCCGTCGTGGATGGAGGCGGCGTCGGTGGACCTTCCTCAATCTCTCGGTTCGCGCTCTGATAATTCTCCTCTTTCTCTCTCGCAACTGCTAGGGTTTCGCGATTCGTTCTCTTCTCCGCTTTTTTGGTGTTCTCCGCCGTTTCGTCTAGGGTTTATCAGGTTGTATATGTTCCCCTTTTATACTCTTCTCGATTTCTCTTTGGGCTTGGATCATGATTACTGAGATTGAATGATATGTGATACGTTTTTGATTTGTGCGGATTTGATTGAACTTGATTGTGATTTGTAATTCTTCTGATATTATTTCCTTCCTTTTCCAAACTTGATTTGATTTTGTTTTGTGGTAGTTCTGATTCGATTTGATTGGATTTTTCCTGGATATTTGCAGATGTAAATTTGATCCCTGATGGATTCTCAAACGCAGGCTTTTTGTGATTTGCTTGCTGTCACAAGTTGACTTTCCTTTTTTTTGGGTTCACTTGATTGGATTTTAACTTCCAGATCATGATCACATTTGGGATACATTGGATATCTGTTTCCTTGATTTTCTTTTGGATATTTGGTTTACTTTGGTTAACTGTTTCGAACACGCATTAACTTTTCTTCTTCTTCTTTCAGAAAGGTGTTAACGCTTTGGTTGAATCCAAACTGCCGAGAAGGTTACACGGTGATGATGACTTTAGGGTGTGAACTGCTATTGTGTGGTTGCTATGCGATTCGGAGTATGATGCGGAATCTTGTTGTTATACTGACTCCTGACGCTGTTTGATCTTTGATGCCTGTGTTAAACTTCCGGCGGGGGACTCATAACCTGACGGATACACTTACTTTCCTGGGCAGTGATGTTCGAACTGAGCCCAGGCCTGCGCCTTTAGACTTTCTAGTTTGATTGTGACTTGCACCCTCGGTTGATGCGTGAGCATGATTATGGACCTATCTTGCTTTTCTGGTATGATTTGGGCTGTTTCTGTGCTTTGTCTGATGCAGTTTGGTGTGGTTATTCATGTCCTGCTGCCGATGAGTCTTGGCCTCTTTGATATGGTTTGCAAATGTCTGTTTTGTTTTATGGTGCTTATGACCCATCTTGGTGCCTTGGTTTAGATTTCCAGCAGTTGGGTCTTTCTGTGACATTTTAGCAGTAGTCCTGTTTTTGTGTTTTTCGCGATGCTTGATATTGAGATTGTTCTTAACCTCTTGTGGGACTTGCAGATATTGATGTTGCTGATGTGCTTCCATGATGGTTGATAGTTTGTGCTGATACACCAGTTGCCTGATGCAGCTCAGCTCTGATTTGGTGCTTAGGGTTGTGATGCTTTGGATTCGCAAATTTATTGCGTTGTATGATGACAGGGCCATGATGTTGTTCTTCGACTGAGCCCATATGTTGGCTTTGATTTCTTGTTGTTCTGCTGGTGTGCATTCACTTGTTCAGTTTCATCAAAAAGCTACACATTTACTTGATAGTGCTGTCCCTTCAGAATCCACATCTGCGCAAATCATTTCGGCTCGAAAAGGCTTCCTTTATCTCTCTCTCTCGGCTGTCCCGTATGATAAGAACGATAACCACCTGATCTGACGCCAATGGCACAGATTGGTAACGGGGGTAGGATGCGTCTTCGGTCGTGCCACTCCCGGCACTCGATGATGACGATGTTCTGAGAGTGTCAAAGATAACTTCTAACCCTTTCTTGCTTCTGTTTGTTTCTCTGTTCTTTTGCAGGTGATCGAGAATTTCGTGGAGCACTCAAGGGAAGGATATCATGAAGAAGCCTTAGGAGTTTTTAGGATTTAGGATTTTCTTGGAATAGATACTCCATGTAAAAAAGAAATGTAATCCTTTTGTAAATGAATGAATTGAATTCAAAAGTTGTCTTGGTCCATTCCATTTGTAAATCAAATATTTATGAAATGAAATTCAACAATATTTATTCACTTCTCAAACGCCATCTATGAATGATCAATCTTGCAATTATCTATACTCATTTCCACAAATATTTGAATTTACTTCCTAATTATAAAGTATAAATATTCGCGAATGATATTCACAAATACTAAACTTTCACTTCCCTTTCCGTATTAGACAGTATTATGAACGATATTCACCATCTTTGTATCATTTGACCATTTTAACCGCAACCTGATTAACTCCAAATAAATTCAAAATAATCCCACTTATTGTATGTCCGAAATGCTTTATTGATGAACACAAAAACTGCTCAAACGGTCTTAGAACGAAACATGGGCAACGGATGGCCCACATTCAAATATGTTTCTGACCAATTTTCCAGTAATAATGACGCCTTGATATAATCAAACCATGTGATAAATAAATGCCTCAGAAATAGTGTCTCAAAGCTTAGTAACAGCCTGTCTTCAAAGAATTAGCGGAATCCACGTAAAATGACCAAAATATCCCTGGAACCAATCCTGCAAAACAAACACCTCCGTGACTTGATAGTGGTTAGCAAATGCACAGATGAGATGCTATGCGAAATGACTGACTAAATATAAGGGTAAAATTTGGGGTATTACAGTAACCGACTCCCGAACCCAAACATGGTTGCGATGACCTTGTCTTTCCCTTTTCTTGTTAGGTTTTTCCGATCGTTTCCTTTCCCTCTCTTTGGGATAAATAATGAAAGTGGCGAATCTTCTATTTTTCCGCCGGTTGTTTTTCGTAGTTGCGACACTTATCTATAATCCACCAAAAGCCTCACAGAACCTTCTTCCTTCATAATCAAAAAAAATGGTGCACCCCACGGTGACACACTCGAACGAATGAATACCTTCTCAAGCAAATCTTTAAGTTGCCTCTTCAACTATTTCAATCCCAATGCAGGCATACGATATGGAGCCATCAATATTGGACTAGTTCCAGGAACTAAGTCGACCGCAAACTCCACTTCACGATCCGGCGGTAAATCACTTATCTCATCAGAAAAAATATTCGGGCAACCCTAAATAATTGGCACACCACCAATTTCCCCACTTTCATTAACACTCAAAGTTTCCATCAAAATAAACATCTCAGCACCATCCTGCACCACCTCATCAAAACAATCTGTAAGAACTTAGCTTAACCCAAAGCAATTCACTGCTCACGCCATCTAAGCTTGCAAGACACGTCTATCCCATCCAACATGACTCCATCTACTATCAACAAGAGATTAAGGGTGATCAGTTTCTCATGTTGTCAATAGACAGCCGAAAATCATGATGGGTTATAAACCATCTTTACCAAACTATAAGAGCGTTCATCGACACACTGAGCCACCACTTCACACTCAAAGCATCCTGGAGAAGCATAAGTTTCTCCCCCACTTGATTTGTTCCCACTTCTGCAGACAAAGGTTATAAAACAAACGTGTACCGGCAGTGTTTTCACACACATGTTGCATACAAGGGAACAAATAACATTAGACAACTTGGCCGAACGGACCGACCTGCTCTGATACCACTAATGTAACACCCTTTTCTACCCCACAATTATTAAGGCTAAATAACACAGATATCAGAGTAAGTTATTTAACTCAATAAAAATCATCTCAAAGGGTCTACATTTCTCAATAGCTCAAAATAAGTCAATGCTCCGTATACAACGGATTTTCTCAAAATACATCAAATTGCACAAAGCAGCGGAACTCAAAAGGTATATATCAAGGTTTTCCTCATATGGGAAGATAAGCAAAATAACTCAACGGTAAGAATTTAAGTCAAAATAACCCAACCCGATGTTACATATCAGAGCAAGACCCTCTAAGTTAACAAAAAAGGCTAACAACTCAAAGACTTCAAAAATCCTCAACGGCGCCCACGGCTAAACCTGATCATCTGCACGTTACCCACATGGAGGTAACATTCAAACAGGTAGGGTGAGTAAAACAATTCATAATGATCAATGAATAAAAATCAACATATAAATGGCATCATAATCATATTCAACACATTCATATCCTTCAATATGCCTCAAAGTCCACAACGTCATAATTCATACAAAAAGACCCATAATTCAATGCAACAAGACTCAATGCATGTGGTACCAATCATCACAGCTCGATGGACATTGGGCCATCAACCCTCCATAGATCCCCATCAATAGGATCGATTATACTAGAGAACTGGAGCACATCAAAACACTTCACATCCACATAATGGGATTGAAGCCAAAGTAATCGAGGTCCTGAACCGAAGTCCGGATGCACATGAATGCATGATGCACACGTCACAAATCATCCTCATAACAACATCATAAGTGCATCAACGTTCATCATATTCATCATGATCAAACGTCATAACTCATCATTGTAATCATCATATACGGCATGTCACCATAGCTCATCATAATAATCATCATCATACATCATGTCATCATAACTCATCATAATAATCATCATCATACATCATGTCATCATAACTCATCATAGTAATCATCTTCATACATCATAGAAATCATCATAATAATCATCATCGTACATCATGTACAACGCACATAGCGCTCGCAGTCATACTCATATTAATCATCATATTATCACATATTTTCATCTATTATCACATATTAAGTCATAATTATACTCGCGGAAATCCTCATACTATCGCCTATTAATCACATAAATTTCACAGTCCCACTCATGCTAATCCGTCACAGAAATCACAGAATCAAACATCAAAGCATCGCTGCACACGATCAACATATCCAAAACTCTGCTACGTTCGCTGGCATGTTCGCTAGGCGAGTCTGGGGCGAGTTTCTTCGCTGGGAGAAGCATTCTTCGCTAGGCGAGTCTGGGAACAACATTTTTTGCTAGGCGAAGCTTTCTTCGCTAGGAGAACTATGCGATGACAGCAACTTCTGCTATGCACCAGAACTTAACATCACTCAAAAAGCCCCCACGATTCACTTCCCCAATGCCCCCAAAACATCCCCAAATCATCCCTAAGGTATTACGGAGATAAATTCTCAAAACCTACGGTTCATTAGGCCAATCTTATAACATACTCACGCCCTAAATCACAAATTTCCCTACAATTTCCCCAAAAGCATCAGTGTTACTCACATTCAAATATTCATATCCCTTCGGGGTTAGACATATAACAATTCAAGGTTCTGGCCACGAAGGCCTACCTTTCCCTATTCCCCAATGGATTCCACAGTTAGATTCACACCAACAAGTTTAGGCCACGAAGGCCAAAGATCACTATTTCTCATATCTATGCTCTAACAGTCAGGAATACTTACCACTACACCACAATCATCAGGGTTCTCACTATCATATTTCCCTACAGGGTTAGACCAATGTCAAATCAGAGTTTTGGCCATGAAGGCCTAGTTTCCCTCTTTCTCACAATCAATCCCAAAATCCCTTAAATCATCCATAATTACATCGAAAGTCACACATGGAAAATCATGAAAGGCTATATTCCCCATACCTTAATTGTCGATCAAAGCCTTCTCAAATCTTTCAAGGAACCTTTCAAAGCTTTTGCCTCCAATCTTCCTCCTCAGAGCTCTGGCCTCAATACTTTTCACAGTTAACAAAATGAATCCTAATTCCTTTCAAAATTACCTTTTTATCAAACCTAGTCTTGGGCCACACAATTGGACTTTCCCCATAATACCCTCACTAACTCCTCTTAATGTCCAAACTACCCTTATTTTACTTATATTTATTTTAACTAATAATAATACTAATATTTTCATATTTTATACTATTAATTAAATAAATAATCCAAAAATGCATAATTCCCAATAATCCACAAAACCACCGGAAATCATCGAAAAATGAATATTCTTAATTAAATAAATTAATTAAAATATTCCAATTAAATTTGGGGTGTTACAACTCTCCCCCACTTAAAAGAATTTTCGCCCTCAAAAATTATCTCAAGGAAACATAGTCGATACGACTCCCTCATCTGATCCTCACGCCCCCAAGTCTAACTTTCTCCCGTCGGTCCTCCCAAAACTACCTTTACCAAGGCAATCTCTTTACCTCGAAGTTGTTTCTCGTTCATCAATTCGAACTAGCAATGCCTCAATAATCAAATCACCTCTCACTTGTACATCATCCATTTGAATCACATGTGATGGATCTGGAATGTACTTCCTCAACAGAGACACATGAAATACATCATGCAAATTCGCAAGCGACAGTGGTAGAACAATCTAACATGCTACTTTTCCCACGCTTCTGCTGCGCCACTCTGATACAGACCAACAAAACACGATGTGAGCTTTCAAGACTTCAAAGCTCGACCAACACCAGTTATCGGCGTAACTCTCAAAACACATGATCTACCTCTTGAAATTCAAGTGCTTTCCTCCTCTTATCATGGTAACTCTTCTGACGAACCTGCGAAACATCCATCTTTTCTTGGATCCTCTTGATCTTCTCAGTCGTATCTTGCACAATCTCAGGTCCGGGCACAACGCTCTCACCTAACTCATACAAACACAAAGGAGTCATACACCTCCTACCATACAAAGCCTCATACGGTGCCATTTCGACACTAGAATGGTAACTGTTATCGTAGATAAACTCAACCAACGACAAATAACTTTCCCCCGATCCACCTTGATCCAACATACAAGCTCTCAAAAAATCCTCTAAAGACTGGATGTAAGTTCAGAGTATGCCTAAGAGGGGGGTGAATTAGGCTTTAGAAACTTTTTCCGGTTTTTTGATATTCTTGAATTTTACTTGGTTATGACCTTGATGATAAAAGCAGTAAAAAGCATAATGAAAATGGACACAGAGATTTATAGTGATTCCCTTCACAATCCGAAGGTACTTCATTCCCTTTTCCACATGAAAGAGAGTTTTCACTATAGTTTTAGAATGTACAATCTATCACACCATCAACCAGTGAGGCCTAATATCTAACAATTATTTCAACAACTTAGTGAGCAAGAACAATCCTCTTGCAAGCACTAATCCTTGTGTCCAATAATCCTGGATCACAAGTCACAAAGAAATAATTCTTGTAATTTTGTAATTTGAGAGTATACAATAATAATATCAATACAAAGATTGATCTTCTCTTTTTGATCAAAATTCACTTTTCAATATCAATACAAGTGTTCAAAAATTCTGGATATGAAATGGTATGAACAGTATGAACACTTTTTTTGAAAATATTTGAAAAGTAGTGAATTTGATTTAATGATTATTTTGAAAATTATTGGAGGTGTTTTTCAATTTGAACTTTCCAGAATTTATATGAGTCAACACACCATTTCAAAAAGGTATAATTGAGTATGAATCAAATAATGAAAAGGTATAACATTCAAACAAGATTTGAATTTAAAAAGAAACAATTTTTCAAAATTCGTTCACTGTTAATCAGTTAACCATATAGGTTAATCGGTTAACACTTGAACGTTAGCCCTGAGAATTTAAAATTTGAGGCCGTTAACCGATTAACCCATATGGTTAATTGGTTAACACTGTTAAAACTCAGAAAAATACTTGAGTTAAAAGTGTTATACCAATTCCAAATGATTTTAAAACCATGCATATGCAAAATTTTGATATGATAAATTATTTGAACACTTGTATATCAATTAAAGGAGTGAATATTGATATACCAAAGCTTTGAGTCCAAATCTTAAAAGTTGTATGATCATTTGCACATGAAGCTTGATTTGTATGACAACATTCCATAGTCTTGATCTTGATCAGTTTTGAAAGCTTAACTTTTTGCAAACATGGAATGACCTTAAGTCTTTGTTGACATCATCAAAACCTTGAGATTGAAATATGCTTCTACATTCTCCCCCTTTTTGATGATGACAAACAACTGAGTCTGTGTGATATCCTTGACGATGTTTGGTTCTGTTCTTGGCTTGCTTCTCCCCCTATGTTCAACAACTCCCCCTATCTAAACAGAGGCAAAAATTCTGCACAGAGAGATATTAGACAGCCAAGCTCTTCTCCCCCTGTGTCATTAGCAAAAAGGAAGGATCTTTCAAACCAAACAAAAGCAATATCGGCATACATGACAACATATAATCAAGCACGGCATAAGAGATTGAAATAAAAATGCAGCACATGGAAAATGCAGCAAATATTGTACGGTTACAAAAGAAATTAACAACTTAACAACTTAAACATTATCCGGGAAGAAAAGCAATAAAAAACATCAGCAACACATATTTTCTAAACATCTTCATCGGACATATCCTCGTCTTCTGCTTCCTCTTCTTCACTACCTTCATCATCTGCATCTTCTTCTTCAACAATGTTGGGGTTGGAATGATGAGAGGTAAGTATAAGTTTGCAAAGTGAAGCAATGGCCCGGGAGGTTTCTCGATGACAATTCATAGTTTCTCGATGTTGGGTCATCATAGTGGTGTAGAGAAACTCGTTTGTGATACCTCCTTCGGGAACGGGATAGGCTTGGTTGGAAGTTGATCCTTCGCCTGCATACTTATATGTGCCGTCAATGTCTTTAATAATTCCAGTGTTTTTAACAATGGTGATTTCATTGATCTCATTGGTTGTCGGTTTCATCTTGGTAGATGGTTCTCTATTAAGATCCAATTCTGTCAACTCAAGGATTCTAGAAACCAGCCTTGCATATGGAAGACGTGTCGACAGAGAAAGTTGTTGTTGAAGATGGTACATGATTTTAAGAATCCAATTTACCCTGATCTTATTCTTGATTGCGAATAAGAGTTGCATTTCCAAGTCGTTGATCTGAGCATGATTGGAGTCCTTTGGAATCAACACATAGCAAATCACGTAATGTAGCATCCGGTCAGAAACCATCAGATTCTTCGCATAACATAACATGCGAGCAGTCTGTTGGTTTGCTACAACATTCTCCTTCGGGAACCTGCGGATTTGATAGTAGTACTCCATCTTGTCATAGTTAGACCACGGCCCTTCCACGTGGTTAACCCCTTTCCTGAAAAATTAGCCAGAGGATGGAATTTTCAACTTTGCAGCAATATCTGACAGATTCTCTTTTAAGAGACAGTCTCGAACAGAGGTTTCCATAATATGCTCATCGTCGGCATTCAAGTACACAGATAACTTATTCAGAAAAGCTTTGACTAAATCATGGTAGCAATTCCCAGAATCAGATACAAACTTATCTATCTTTTGATATTTGAGCAGAGCAGGAAAATCAAAAGATGAAGAAGGAAAAGCCTTAAGGTTTACATACTTTACCGGTAGAATATGACAGACCCGAACCTTGAAATCCATATGGCTTTTCTTGGTAGTTTCCATAGGAATGTTGTCTTCCTCAGAGGAAGATTCATATTCTGGTATCTTTCCCTTGCCTTTGTGAGATGAAGCCATGGATGAAGTTGAGAGATGCTGAGGGTTCTGGGTTCTTTGAAGGAGTTAGGATTTTGAGAGATGGAAGAGAGTAAAGTGAAGGAGGCAATATATATGGAGGGATATTTGAGTGGGTTTTAAAGATGGGTTGGAAGTCCAAAATTGTAGTCAAAGAAGAAGAAGAAGAGCTCCAAGGATATTGATTTGGATATTTGAGAAAATATTGACCACACATAAATAACACATTTACCGCACTTAATTTTCCAAAATTTGAATTAATTTTTCGTTTCTGATTTTTGACCATTTTAACAGTGTTAATTGGTTAACCATATGTGTTAATCGATTAACACATTAAAAATTTAATTTCCAAAATAAAAAGTATCAGTTTTAATCGGTTAACCATATAGGTTAATCGCTTAACACATTAAAAAATCAAGTCAGAATTAAAAAATTAACAGTGTTAATCAGTTAACCCTATAGGTTAACCGATTAACACACGCGAATTTTAGAAAAAAGATTAAAACAGAATGCACACAGATGAAAGACATATATTATGCATACATAAACCAGAGAAAAGGTCAGATATCACCTTCATCGAGAATCCCAAGTTCTCGTCGAATTTTGAAGAACGGTTCTTTCGCCAATGGTTTGGTGAAGATGTCGGCGAGTTGATTGTGTGTATCGACGAAAGTAACATCTACATCTCCATTAAGTACGTGATCTCGAAGGAAGTGATGTCGGATATCTATATGCTTTGTCCTTGAATGCATGACCGGGTTCTTTGTAATATTGATGGCACTTGTATTATCACATCGAAGAGGAATGCAACCGAGATCTACACTGTAATCGAGGAGTTGTTGCTTGAGCCACAAAATTTGTGCACAGCAACTTCCTGCTGCAATATATTCCACTTCGGATGTATTGAGTGCCACACACGCTTACTTCTTGCATGCCCACGACACTAGTGCATTCCCAAGAATGTGACACGTACCACTTGTGTTTTTTCTATCGGTCTTACATCCTGCATAATCAGCGTCAGAATAACCAATTAAAGAACAAGTACTACCTTTTGGATACCATAATCCGACGTTCATTGTTCCTTTGAGATACTTTATAATTCTCTTCACGACGGTGATATGTGATTCCTTCAGACTTGCTTGAAAGCGTGCACACAAACAAACGCTAAACATAATGTCAGGACGACTTGCCGTCAAATATAAAAATGAATCGATCATACCTTGATATTTTGTAATATCAATTGGAGTACCAGATTCATCTTGATCAACGTACGTTCCGGATCCCATAGGAGTGGACATCACCTTGCAACTATCCATATCGAATTTCTTCAACAATTCCTTGCAGTACTTGGATTGGTGGAGGAAGATGCCATCCTTTGTTTGCTTGATTTGTAGTCCAAGAAAATAGTTCAATTTTCCCATCATGGACATCTCGAATTCTCCTTGCATCATAAGTGAAAATTATTCGCAAAGCTCTTTGTTTGTTGATCCGAAGATGATGTCGTCGACATAGACTTGAACAAATAAGGTGTTACCCTTGATCTTCTTTATGAACAGCGTCTTGTCAACCTTTCCTTTTGTAAATCCCTTTTCACATAAGAAATTGCTAAGGCGGTCATACCATGCTCTTGGTGCTTGTTTCAGTCCGTAGAATGCCTTTTTCAGTTAGTAAACATGCGAGGGATTCTTGAATTCTTCAAAACCCGGAGGTTGTCTGACATAGACTTCTTCATTGATGTATCCATTCAGGAAAGCGCTTTTGACATCCATCTGGAACAACTGAAAATTCATAGAACAAGCATAAGCAAGTAATAATCTAATTGCTTCTAACCGTGCTACCGGAGCGAACGTTTCATCAAAATCAATTCCTTCCTCCTGGTTGTAGCCTTGTGCGACAAATCTTGCTTTGTTACGAACTATGATCCCATTCCCGTCAAGTTTGTTCTTAAACACTCATCTCGTTCCTATGATGTGCTTGTTGTCCGGTCTTGGTACGAGACTCCAAACTTGATTCCTTTCGAATTGGTTGAGTTCTTCTTGCATCGCTACAATCCATTGGTCGTCGCCTAAGGCTTCATCAATCTTGGTTGGTTCAATTTGAGACACAAAAGCCATGTTGAGACAAGCATCCTTAAGATTTAGTCGAGTTGCAACGCCTTGGCTAATATCACCAATAACTTTATCTATCGGGTGATCTCTATGTGTTCTCCATTCCTTCGGAAGATCTTAATGTTCTTCAATGATTTGAGTGACATCTTCTTGAGGTATTGATTGATCCTTTGAAGTCTCTTCTTGTTGTTATGAAGAACCTACTATATCATCATCATCATCCACAATAATATTATCCTCTTTCGAGGGGTTAGTCTCATCAAAAGAAACATGAATGGATTCTTCACTAGTAAGAGTTCTTTTATTAAAAATTCTAAAAGCTCTACTAGAAAGAGAGTAACCAAGGAATATACCTTCGTCGGACTTCTCATCAAACTTACCGAGATTGTCCTTAATGTTGTGGAGAACAAAACATTTGCATCTGAATATGTGAAAAAATGCTATGTTTGGTTTCCTACCCTTGAACAGCTCATACGGAGTCTTCTTGAGAATTGGTCGAATATTGACACGGTTGCTTACGAAACACACCGTGCTAACCGCCTCTGCCCAGAAATATTTAGGAAGGTTCGAATCGCTAAGCATTGTTCTAGCAAGCTCCACCAGTGACCTATTATTCCGTTCTACGACACCGTTCTGTTGAGGAGTCCTTGGTGTAGAAAAGTTGTGAGAAATTCCATGCTCGTCGCAAAAATCTTCAAAATCTGAATTTTGGAATTCTCCACCATGGTAGCTTCTTATGGAGGCTATGGTGAGCGACTTCTCGTTTTGAATTTGCTTCGCATACTTCTTGAATGCTTTGAAAGCATCATTTTTCTGCACTAAAAACAATGTCCATGTGTATCAAGAGAAATCATCAACAATAACTAAAGCATAAAGGCTACCTCCGAAGCTTTTCGTTCTCGATGGACCAAAAAGATCCATATGCAACAATTGAAGTGGTCTTGATGTAGAAACCACTTGCTTGGATTTGAAAGTTTTCTTGGTCAGTTTCCCCTTTTGACATGCATCGCATAACTTATCCTTGATGAATTTTATCTTCGGAAGACCAACAACTAGATCATGCTTTATCAACTTGTTTAAATGCTCCATGTGAATGTGAGCAAATCTGTTATGCCAAAGCCACGCCTCATTGTTGTTCTCCATTAGACATTTTACCTTCAAGGAAGAGTCATCAAAAGAGATCATAAAAATATTATTAAATCTTTTACCTTTTAGCAAGATGTCATGGCTTCATGTTCTATCAAACATTCATCCTTTGTGAAATTGATTTGGAACCCTTTGTCACACAATTGACTTATGCTAAGTAGGTTGTGTTTAAGGCCTTCCACATAAAGAACGTCTTCGATGATTGTACATGGAGGTGCACCAACGGTTCCAACTCCAAGAATTTTTCCTTTATTATCATCACCGTAAGTAACGTATCCTTTGGCCTTTAATGATAGACTTGAAAATTTGTTTATGTCTCCCGTCATATGCTTAGAACAACCGCTATCAAGATACCATTGATTAGAAGTTGTCTTTAAGCATACCTACAACACAAAATCAAGTATTGTTAGGTACCCAAATTGCTTTGGGTCCTTGATAGTTAGTACCCTTTTCAACCCACACATAATGCCCTTTAGCAACACCAATGTTGCGTACATAGCAAGCATTAGGTGTATGGCCTTTGATTCCACAATAAAAACAAGTAGGTTGAAAATGACTTCTATATCTAGGAACATAATTCTTTTTCTTCACAATTCTTTTCTTTTTATGACTCTGATGCATAGTTTTAGAATTGTTTGCCTTTTCTTTAACAACTTGTTCACTTGCTTTCACAAAAATGGTTTTATTTGTGCTTGGTTTGGAAAACTTAGAATATCCTAATCCACTTTTATCATTAGGATATCTTTGGTGCCTAAGAATTTCCTCCAAGCCAATTTGACCTTTTTCGTATCTTTCTAAAACTCTTTTAAGTTGAACAATTTGAAAAGATAAGGATTCACAATTTTGCATACAAGACTTTGTTTTTCATCCACCAATTTTTGTTTTTCATTTTCAATATTTTTTATAAAAGCAGTATTTTGTTCTTCTAAAAATGAAATTTTTTTCTTTTGGAATGAGATGCTTTTATACAAAGTCTTGCAGTCTTTTAGAAGTTCATCTATGACTTCTTGTGCATCATTATCATAAATAGAAAAATCGTTACTAACCTCATCAATTTCTTCATCGGAGTGATGTGATGCCATAAGAGCCACATTTGCACATTCATCGCTTTCCGATTCCGATGATGAACTTATCTCATTATCGTCCCAAGCGACATAAGCCTTTTTATTTTTGAAATCCTTCTTGCCTTTGAATCCTCCTTTCTTTGCATGTTTCGGGCAATCCGACTTTATGTGACCTTGCTTCCCACATTCGTAACATGTGACTTCTTGATTCGATGTGGATGCATCCCTTTTCCTGAAATGTCTATTCTTTTTAGGAAAAGAGGAATTTTTATTATTATTAAAATAACTTACCAAGCTTCTTTATAAGAAGCATGAAATTTTAATCTTCGGAAGTCTCGTCGTCTTTGTCATCCTTTGTGTCAATCTTCAAGGCAATTCCTTTGGACTTCTTTTCTTGAGTTTCGTGCTTCTCGAGCCTTCCAAGTTCCAATTCATGCTCTTGAAGTTTTCCAAATAAGGATGCGGATGTCATCATTGAGAGACTCTTCTTTTCTGAAATAGCGGGCACTTTTGGTTGCCATTCTCTTGTTAAGGATCTTAGGACTTTCAGGTTCAGATCATCATTGGTGAAGGTCTTCCCGAGTGCAATCAAGTGATTTGTTAGATGAACGAATCTCTTTTGTAAGGCAACAATATATTCATCGGGCTGCATACGGAACATCTCATATTCTTGACTCAACGTGTTGAGCCTTGATATTTTTACTTCTGCAGTTCCTTCATGCGTTTCCACCAAGGTGTCCCAAATCTCCTTTGTCGATCTACATTGTGATACATGGAAGAACTCATCCATACTAAGAGCACTTTGGAGTATGTTGATTGCTTTCTTTTCATTAAGAATCTTTTTCTTATCGTCTTCATCATACGTGCTTTTCAACTTTGCGATTCCAAAACCATTGACCACATTTAATGGAGTGTGTGGTCCTTCTTCGATTGCTTCCCATATACCTTCTCCTTGGGCTTCAAGATGTGCCTTCATTCTAATTTTCCAGAAATCGAAATATTCTCCAGAAAACAGTGGTGGTTTATTACTACTTCCACTGTCTTTGAAAATCGGGTTGGTGCTAGCGGAAGCCATACTGAATCGTTAGGAACAGGTTACCTTAACCTGCTCTGATGCCAATTGTAAGTTCAGAGTATGCCTAAGAGGGGGGTGAATTAGGCTTTAGAAACTTTTTCCGGTTTTTCGATATTCTTGAATTTTACTTGGTTATGACCTTGATGATGAAAGCAGTAAAAAGCATAATGAAAATGGACACAGAGATTTATAGTGGTTCCCTTCACAATCCGAAGGTACTCCACTCCCCTTTACACATGAAAGAGAGTTTTCACTATAGTTTTAGAATGTACGACCTATCACACCATCAACCGGTGAGTCCTACTATCTAACAATTATTTCAACAACTTAGTGAGCAAGAACAATCCTCTTGCAAGCACTAACCCTTGTGTCCAACAATCCTGGATCACAAGTCACAAAAAAATAATTCTTATAATTTTTTAATTTGAGAGTGATACAATAATAATATCAATACAAAGATTGATCTTCTCCTTTTGATCAAAATTCACTTTTCAATATCAATACAAGTGTTCAAAAATTCTGGATATGAAATGGTATGAACAGTATGAACACTTTTTTTGAAAATATTTGAAAAGTAGTGAATTTGATTTAATGATTATTTTGAAAATTATTGGAGGTGTTTTTCAATTTGAACTTTCCAGAATTTATGAGTCAAAACACCATTTCAAAAAGGTATAATTGAGTATGAATCAAATAATGAAAAGGTATAACATTCAAACAAGATTTGAATTTAAAAAGAAACAATTTTTCAAAATTCGTTCAGCGTTAATCGGTTAACCATACAGGTTAATCGGTTAACACTTGAACGTTAGCCCTGAGAATTTAAAATTTGAGGTTGTTAACCGACTAACCCGTATGGTTAATCGGTTAACACTGTTAAAACTCAGAAAAATACTTGAGTTAAAAGTGTTATACCAATTCCAAATGATTTTAAAACCATGCATATGCAAAATATTGATATGATAAATTATTTGAACACTTGTATATCAATTAAAGGAGTGAGTATTGATATACCAAAGCTTTGAGTCCAAATCTTGAAAGTTGTATGATCATTTGCACATGAAGCTTGATTTGTATGACAACATTCCATAGTCTTGGTCTTGATCAGCTTTGAAAGCTTGACTTTTTGCAAACATGGAATGAGCTTAAGTCTTTGTTGACATCATCAAAACCTTGAGATTAAAATATGCTTCTACACTGGATAGTTCTCTCTGTCTGCCCATCCGTCCGCGGATGATAGGCAGAGTTCCACTTCAACATGGTACCCAAAGCGTCTGCAAACTCTCCCAAAATCACGATGTAAATCTCAGATTTCCATCTGACACAATATTCGACGACATCTCATACAACTTCACAACTTCCACAATATATATCTCAGATAGCTTCAACATATAATGATTAATCCTCATTGGTATAAAATAAGCTGATCTACTCAATCTATTCAAAATCACCCAAATCAAATCATATCCCTCTCACAATCTTTGGCAAACCCGACACAAAATCCATGGAAATACTATCCTATTTCGACTCTGGAATATTCAACGGTTGCATCAGACCCAATGGTCTTTGATGTTCAACCTTTGACTTTCGACAAGTCTAACCAGCATATACAAACTCAACCTCTCCTTTCTTCATCCCTGGCCACCAAAACAATTTCCCTCAAATCTGGGTACCTCTTCATAGCACCGGGATGGATACTCAATCTACTTCAATGTCCTTCTTCAAGAATACTCTTTTTCAACTCAACAATATTTGAAACACAAACTCTATCACGATGTCTCATGATACCATTTCCATTAATCCGAAAATCAGCTCTTCGACTTTGATCCATCAAATTCAACCGATCTACCAACTCAAATCAGATTTTTGACCTTCTCGAATCTCATCAAGAATACCATTAGTAAGGTCCAACATACTAAGCATAACTCCATAAGAAGTCTCTTCACAAGCCAAGCTCATATCACGAAATTGCTCAATTAGTTCTAACTCTTTTGCCATCATCATCGGTATATGCAAAGATTTCCAAATCAATGCATCAGCTACCACATCTGCATTACCCGAATGGTAATTCAACCCGAAACCATCATCCTTCAGAAGTCCAAATCATCTCTTCTTCCTCACAGTCAACTCATTCAGATCAAAGAAGTACTTCGAACTCTTACGATTACTACACATCTCAATTCTCGAACCAAACAAATAAAGCTTCCAAAGTTTCGACACACCCACAATAGCAACCAAATCTAAATCATGCATCAGATAATTCCTCTTATGCCCTTCAAGTTACTTTAAAGCATAAGCTAAACTTGTTGATGTTGCATTAACACACCTCCCAATCCCATCAACTAAGCATCACAATGTACCACAATGGTTCTGTCGAATTCGACAAAATCAAACCTGAGCTGTTGTCAGTCTTCTCAAAAGCTCTTGCAACTTTTCTTCATACTTTGCATCCCAAAACAAAAGCTTGAACCTTCCTAGTCCACTGCGTCAATGGCAAAGATAACTTGGAAAAATCCTTCAATGAATTCCAATAACAATCTGCCAACCCAAGAAAACTTCTAATCTCAAATACATGTTTTTGGAGCTTCCCATTTCTATACAGCTTCAACATTCTTCATATCAACCACAAACTTGCCCAAATAAGTATGGAAAATCCTGTTCATATACTCCACAAACCCACATGGTGCATTAGTCACACCAAATGGCATCACGAAATACTCATAATGTCCATACCTTATTTTAAAAGCAGTCTCCTGAATATCTTAAGCCTTCACACGAATCTGATGAAAGCCAGTTCTCAAATCTATCTTACTGGACATACTTACAACAACCAACTGATCCCTCAAATCATCAATCCTTGGAAGTGAACACTTATTCTCGATAGTCACCTTGTTCACTTATCTATAATCCACCCAAAGCCTCACAAAACCTTCTTCCTTCATAATCAACAAAATGGGTGCACCCTACGGTGACACACTCAAATGAATGAATACCTTCTCAAGCAAATCTTCAAGTTGCCTCTTCAACTCTTTCAATCCCAATGCATGCATACGATATGGATCCATTAATATTGGACTAGTTCTAGGAACTAAGTCAATCACAAACTCCACTTCACGATCCGGCGGTAAATCACTTATCTCATCAGAAAAAAATTTGGGCAACCCTAAATAATTGGCACACCACCAATTTACCCACTTTCATTAACACATAAAGTTTCCATCAAAATAAACATCTCAGCACCATCCTACACCGACTCATCAAAACACTCTGTAAGCACTTAGCTTAACCCAAAGCAATTCACTGCTCACGCCGTATAAGCTTGCAAGACACGTCTATCCCATCCAACATGACTCCGTCTATTATCAACAAGAGATTAAGGGTGATCAGTTCCTCATGTTGTCAATAGACATCCGAAAATCATGATGGGTTATAAACCATCTTTACCAAACTATAAGAGCGTTCATCGACATACTGATCCACCACTCCACACTCGAAGCATCCTAGAGAAGCACAAGCTTCTCCCCCACTTGATTCGTTCCCACTTCTGCAGAAAAAGGTTAGAAAACAAACGTGTACCGATAGTATTTTCACACACATGTCGCATACAAGGGAACAAACAACATTAGACAACTTGCCCGGACGGACCGACCTGCTCTGATACCACTAATGTAACACCCTTTTCTACCCCGCAATTATTAAGGCAAAATAACACAGATATCAGAGTAAGTTATTTAACTCAATAAAAATCACCTCAAAGGGTCGACATTTCTCAATAGCTCAAAATAAGTCAATGCTCCGTATACAACAGATTTTCTCAAAATACATCAAATTGCACAAAGCAGTGGAACTCAAAAGGTATAAATCAAGGTTTTCCTCATACGGGAAGATAAGCAAAATAACTCAAAGGTATATAATTTAACTCAAAAGAACCCAACCCAATGTTACATATCAGAGCAAGACCCTCTAAGTTAACCAAAAAGACTAACAACTCAAAAACTTCAAAAATCTGCAACGGCGCTCATGGCTAAACCTGATCATCTGCACATTACCCACGTGGAGGTAACATTCAAACAGGCAGGGTGAGTAAAACAATTCATAATAATCAACACGATGGATATTATTACCAAAGTTATAACATCCACTGTGACATATGCTACTTAACAGCTAATAATCAGTAATAATAAAAGCAATAAATAAACAGCAATTGTTTACCCAGTTCAGTGTCAACAACACCTACATCTGGGGGCTACCAAGCCAGGAAGGAACTTCACTATTAGCAGAATTAATTAAGAGTCAAACAACACAGTTTGCACTCCTCACTTAAAACCTACCTAATGACAATTCAGCCTAGAGACACTCTAGACCTGAGTATACCCACTCACTCCCTCTCAATCACCACAGTGATATACAATTCACAATTACAGACTAAATATGAAGAGACACTTCATACACACCTTGATCTTGCTTCACAGCTTTGATCAAGGAACTCACACACTCTTGCTTCACAGCTTTGAGTGAGACACAGCCTAGAATCTACCTATCCAATGCAATTATCCACCAGACAATTGCTTGGAGTACAAGTATTCCTAGACAGAATTCACACGTGAAGACTAACCTTCTTCACTTATAAGGACTCTCTATTTTGCACTCTATATTATTCTTCTGTTAAGAGCTTCTATTAGGATTGCATCTTCTGATCTTTATAGCAGCTATCAGTCCTTTTGGGCCTTGGTGCATAAATTAGGTTTTATTTATAACAAACCTATTTTCCATGATCTGCACGCTTTCCACTTAATTTAGGGATCTTTTAGATCGCCTAGGGCTTCTAGAAAATCTCCTGATATCCAGCTTGAGCTCCTATTCTGTTTCATGGTTTATAGCTACCAGAAAAACAAACTTGCCTGCTGGATGTCATACGTTCAGTGTTATGACATTCTGTATGACATTCAGCTTAACTAAGTTAATTTATAGTTAACTTACCCTGCACACACATCATTAAGTATGTCCTAACATTCAGTATGACATACATGCACACTCTAAAGTTTTGCCACAAAATGCAGCCAATCAAGAGCACTTACAAACTCCCCCTTTGGCAAATTTTTGGCTAAAACAACCTGTTAACATATTAGAGTTTACACACAACAGAAGACTTATGATGTGTCTTGTCATGCAGGATAGATACTAGCTCCATCCATTCTGAGTCCCAGTTAGCTCTCAGCCCTGTTGTAGCTTACCTTGTTAATCATTTGTTAGTTACCACTATATATGTCACACCTATTTGAGTAACACTCTGGTGTCCTCCCCCTCAACTGATCAGATCAGTTGGGCACATAACCTGCAGATCACTCTGCAGTCTCACATTATAAACATCCAGTCTGTTTTTGGATGTCTTGACATTCAGGATGACTTCCTGAAATACACACACATGTGCTACTCCCCCTGAAGAGTTTCACAACACTCTCAGCTATTATCATGCAGACACACATCTTCATCTAGTCTGCTCTGGACATCCTGAAGTGCACAGCCAAGGTTAGCTCTCAGTTCAGAGCTTCTAGTTCTAACATACACGCATTCCTATTCAAGCTAGAAATACATATCACATCATTTCTAATAGCACTATCAGCTGTTATCACTCATTTCATCAGCTGCACCTGTGGTTACACCTGCAAGCATGATAATCTCATATGTACAATGACACATATGCTCATGCACATCTACAGCTCATAGCAGTCTTCCACCTGTTGTCCTCTATTATTCTATCCCCCTTTTTAGCCATAAATTAAGATCCATAAATCATCATAGGTATTATCACAATTGTTAGGGGTTACATTACAACAAAACTTCTCTTTGAAGAGCATCACAAATTCAGATTATACAGAAAATTAAAATATGACAGAAACAACAGCAGCACCCTTTTCTCAATCTTCCTCATCAAAGGAAGAACTGGAGTCACTATCATCCAAATATGATAGGGAGATGTCCTGGTTGCCATCATACGAGTCATCCTCTGTAAATTCAGAGTCATGAGGGGGATCTCTGCGAGCCAGGGGAATGGTGAAGCCCTTAATAGGCAGTTCTCTCTTGATGATATCATCAGCAATTTCTCCCATGGTTTTGGCCACGTATGTAGAGCCTTCTCTGTTTTGCATACGCCTAAGATTTTCTTCAGTGGGAGGAAGGTACTTGGTCTTTGGCTTTTCAGTGGAGGGAGGAGTATCTTTGGAGGATTTGGGAGGGGACTTAGAGGAAGATCCTTCATGATGAGACGACATGCTTTTGTTGAGAGCGAAGGTCTGAGAGATATGTGGGAAGGTAATGGGGGTGGAGTGACACGTTTGTGTGGAATGGAAAGCTTTATTGGTCAATGACTTGAACTGCATTGATGTTTTAAAATTCTTGCGTGTCATTAATTGCTATGCATCCTCATACATGCAAATACCTAACTTTCCTCTAAGATTTTCAAATTGGGAAGCATCTAGAGCCTTGGTAAAGATGTCAGCTAGTTGTAGTTCAGTGGACACATGCTCCAAGGTAATCACTTTGTCTTCCATATGATGTCTTATATCAATGTGCTTAGTTCTGCTGTGTTGGATTGGATTTTTGGAAATGTTAATAGCATTGAGATTGTCACAGTACAATGTCATGACATTCTGAGTGGAATTGTATTCAGTTAACATTTGCTTCATCCATACCAGCTGAGAACAGCTGCTACCAGCTGCTATGTATTCAGCTTCAGCAGTGGACAGTGAGACGCAATTGTGCTTCTTGCTGAACCAAGATATTAGGTTGTTTCCCAAGAAGAAGCATCCATCAGATGTGCTTTTTCTATCATCAGCACTGCCATCCCAATCAGCATCACAATATTCAGACAAGGTAGGATCACACCCATGAGAGTAGAGTATGCCATAGTCACAAGTTCCATTCACATATTTGAGAATCCTTTTAACTTGGTTCATGTGACTCACTTTAGAATCTTCTTGATACCTGGCACATACACCAACAGCAAAGGCAATGTCTGGTCTGCTGGCTGTTAGATACAGCAGGCTACCAATCATGCTTCTTTATAAACTTTGATCAACACTCGTACCATTTTCATCTTTGGATAACTTTAAATGAGTGGGGGCAGGTGTTCTTTTGTGACTTGCATTGTCCATCCCAAACTTCTTGACTATATTTTTAGTGTATTTACTTTGAGAGATGAATATGGAATCCTCCATTTGCTTGACCTGTAGTCCAAGAAAGTAGGTTAGTTCTCCACACATACTCATTTCAAACTCAGACTGCATGGGCTTAACAAATTGCTTCACTGTCTTTTCTGACACTCCCCCAAATATTATGTCATCCACATATATCTGGGCAATCATAATTTCTCCACCCTCATTTTTTACAAATAGTGTCTTATCAATTCCCACTTTCCTGTATCCTTTTGTGGTCAAAAATTTAGTTAGCCTTTCATACCATGCTCTAGGGGCCTGTTTTAATCCATAAAGTGCCTTCCATAGCTTGTATACATGGTCTGTTAAGTTAGGATCCTCAAATCCCTTGGGTTGTGCCACATATACTTCCTTAGTTAGATATCCATTCAAAAAGGCACTTTTTACATCCATCTGAAAGAGTTTAAATTTTAGGATGCAGACAATTCCCAACATCAGCCTGATTGACTCAAGTCTTGCAACTGGTGCAAAATTTTCATCAAAATTAATTCCTTCTACTTGAGTATACCCCTGAGCCACCAGTCTAGCTTTGTTTCTGACTATGATTCCTTCTTCATCTGATTTGTTCTTGTAAATCCATTTGGTTCCAATGATATTTGTTCCTTCAGGTCTTGGTACTAGTTCCCATACTTCATTTCTTTTAAACTGCTCCGATTCATCCTGCATGGCCTTGATCCAATATTCATCAGTGAGAGCTTCCTTTACATTTTTGGGCTCAACCTTGGACACAAAGCAAGAATTTGAGATGACTTCTCTTGTTCTAGTCCTTACTCCACTGTTGAGGTCTTCAATTATAAGATCTTTGGGATGATCTTTCAGGATTCTAATAGAGGGTTCTTTGTTTCCTGTTTCTGGTTCAGAATTTGGACTTGTAGTTTGGGTGTCTTCAGTCTCCTCAGATGCAGTCTCAAGCAATGTTCCAACATCCTCTATGACATTGATTTCTTCAATTTGATCATCAATGACAACATTAATGGATTCCATTAATACTTTTGTTCTAGAGTTATATACTCTGTAAGCTCTGCTGTTAGTAGAATATCCCAAGAATATTCCTTCATCACTTTTGGCATCCATTTTCCTTCTTTGTTCACGATCTGTCAAGATGTAGCACTTGCTTCCAAACACATGAAAATACTTCACAGTTGGTTTTCTTCCTTTCCACTGTTCATACAGAGTCGAGGATGTTCCCTTTCTCAGGGTAACCCTGTTGTGAACATAGCATGTTGTGTTCATTGCTTTAGCCCAGAAGTGCATAAGCAGCTTCTTTGCATGAATCATGGCTCTAGTAGATTCCTGAATAGTTCTGTTTTTCCTTTCTACTACTCCATTTTGTTGAGGAGTGATAAGAGAGGAAAATTCATGGCTTATGCTTTCAGTTGCACATAACTCAGCAAACTTGGAGTTTTCAAACTCCTTTCCATGATCACTTCTGATCCTGATAACACCACTCTCCTTTTCTCTTTGGAGTTTGATGCACAGTTCTTTGAAGACTTCAAACACATCAGATTTTTCTTTGATGAAGTTTATCCAGGTGTATCTGGAGTAATCATCAACCACCACATATGCATACCTTATTCCACCAAGGCTTTCTACCTGCATTGGTCCCATCAGGTCCATGTGCAGTAGTTCCAGAACTCTAGATGTAGTTAGATGTCCAACCCTTGGATGGGATGTCTTGGTCTCTTTTCCCACTTGACATTCCCCACATACTTTTCCCTCTTCAATAGTCAGTTTAGGGATTCCTCTTACAGCCTCCTTGGAGATGATCTTCTTCATTCCCCTTAAATGAAGATGCCCAAGTTTTTGGTGCCATAATTTTACTTCTTGTTCTTCTCTTGCCACAGAGAACATTGTGGATTAGTAATGTCCTTTGGCTCCCACAAATAACAGTTGTCTTTGGATCTCAGCCCCTTCATCACTTCTTCATTTACACCGTTTGTGATCACACATTCTCCTTTAGAGAACTTCAGACTTAGTCCTTGATCACAGAGTTGACTGATACTGATCAATTTGGCAGTTAGTCCTTTTACTAGCAGAACATTGGTTAGGTTAGGAACTCCGGGCTCTCTAGTTTTCCAACACCTTTGATTTCCCTTTTTTCCCCATCACCAAAGGTCACATAACACGAGGAATGTGGCTTGATGTCTACCAACAGATTCTTAATACCAGTCATATGCTTAGAGCATCCACTATCAAAGTACCAGTCTTCTTTAGCTGACACTCTTAGAGATGTGTGGACTATCAGAACAACCTCCTTAGCCACCCAATTTCTTTGTTTGTAAGGCACCTCCTTCTTAGGTTTGGCACACTAATGCCTTTTGCCATGTGTACCTTGTTTGGCTTTTCCTTGACTTGGAAAACCATGCAGCCAAAAGCACACAACTTTAATATGCCCAAGTTTTCCACAGTGGTAACACCTATGCCTTTGGAATTGTCTCTTGACTTGATTCTAGTTTTTGTGGGGTGGATGTTGTGACATTGGTCTTGACATCCTTTTTAACTTTTGAATCTCAGGTTGTAATCTCTTGAGTTTCAACACAGGATTTTATCTCTCAACAAATCCTAGTCCAGACCTATCTCCTGAGGCCTGACCAATCTGAAGGATTTCCTCTAAAGTGTCGGTCCTAGAATTGAGCATCCTTATGGATTTTGTCATTTGATCCATTTTAACTTTCAGCTTATTCACTTCACTTCTGAGTGTGTTTATTGTGGCTAGATGCTCTCTCTTTTCAGCTTCTAATTCCTTGATTATTTTCTTCTGATGCTCTCCCTGCTGGTACAGTTCTGTGCTTTTGATATGAGGCTGCAATTTCCTCAAAAGTCAATTCTTCTTCACTTGAGTTCCCTTCAGATATGCATACACTATTGAAAGTAGTCACATGCTTGGCAGACTCTCCTTCTGATTCACTTCCTGAGTCTTCATCAGACCAAGTGACAGTTAGGCCTTTTCCCTTCTTTTTGAGGTATGTGGGACATTCCCTCCTAACATGTCCATATCCTTCACACTCATGACATTGGACTCCTTTGCTTTAGCCAGCTTTGTCTTCAGCTTTGCTGCTGTCAGAGGAACTGTTTTTGACATAGGGATTTGACTTCTGATATATTCTTTTGATCAGTTTATTAAATTGTCTTCCAAGCAGTGTTATTGCTTCTGACAAATTTTCTTCCTTCTCACCATCTTCTTCATCTAAATCAGCAGTGTTTGAGACCAGAGCTATACTTTTGCTCTTTTTCTCCACAGACTGATCACACATGCCCATCTCAAATGTTTGGAGAGAACCTATAAGTTCATCCACCTTCATGTTGCATATGTCTTGGGCTTCTTCAATGGCTGTTACTTTCATAGCAAACCTTTTAGGTAAAGACCTGGGAATCTTCCTTACAAGCTTCTCTTCAACCATCTTTTCACCTAAGGCTCCTGAGGTGTTTGCAAGTTCAAGAACATTCATGTAAAACTCATGAATGGTCTCATCTTCCTTCATTCTCAGACCTTCAAATTTGGTGGTCAGCATTTGAAGTATTGACATTTTGACCTTGGAAGTTCCTTCATGAATAGTTCTGAGAGTGTCCCAAACATCCTTTGCTAGTTCACAGCGGTGTACCAGCCTGAAGATGTTTTTATCTATGCCATTGAATAGAGCATTCAAGGCTTTAGAGTTCCCAAGAGCTAGAGCCTCTTGCTCTTTGTTCCATTCCTCTTCAGGAATTAGCATAGATACTCCATCCTTGTCAGTCTTCACAGGATGTTCCCAGCCCGAATTCACAGCTCTCCAAGCCTTATAGTCTATAGATTTCAAGAATGCAATCATCCTTGGTTTCCAATAATCATAATTAGATCCATCTAGAATTGGAAGTCTATTAGTGAATCCTATATCTTTATCCATTGTACAAGAATTTATTTTCCCTAGATCTCACCCAGATTTAAACAGGCAGGGTGCCTGCTCTGATGCCAATTGAAACTTCTGGCAAGCACACGATGGATGTTATTACCAAAGTTATAATATCCACTGTGACATCTGCTACTTAACAGCAAATAATAAGTAATAATAAAAGCAATAAATACACAGTAATTGTTTACCCAGTTCACTGTCAACAACACCTACATCTGGGGGCTACCAAGCCAGGGAGGAACTTCACTATTAGCAGAATTAATTCAGATTCAAATAACACAGTGTTGCACCCCAAAATTTGACCAAAAATTATTTATTCATTGAGTGTTTGAAAGTTGATACCTTCATCAGGCAGTTCAAGAGATCCCCAGAGGAGTTGGGTGAAACCAGGGTTGTGTGCTTCATAGCTTGAGGGTTGTGGGTGCTCCTCAGATGATTCTGAGACTTTGAGAATGAACTTGATGTTTTGAGAAAGCCTATGAGATGTCTTGATAGCCATCATGAAGCCCAGAGAGGTCATTATGCAAGAATTCAGAAGATTCAATCATGAATGGTAGAATTAGGGTTTTGACTGGGTCAACCCTAGATCAGCTGAAGATTTGGAGAAGGTTGAGACCTAATCCAAGGGCCATGAGATCATGGAATGATACAAAGAGATGTTATAAAGATAATTCCTAGACCAGCTCATCATGATTGAGGAGTTTGAGAAGTCTCAAGTTAGGGTTTCTGAGGATTGTCAGTGAAAAACCCTAATTTGATCCCTATCTTCCAGGCAGTTTTAGCTCTAGATGTGATTGATATATCATCTTCCCCACAACATGAATGTTGGAGGGCATCTTCTTAGCTTTAATTTGAGTGGTGGAAGTCCTTGATAGGAGTTGCAGAGCTCAAGTTATGGTTTTGACAAATTACAGGTCAGCTGAGGTGTGTGAATCTGGGTCCTTGAAAGTCACCCAATTTGAAGACAACTTTTGCCCTAGTAGGATGATTCCTATGATCTCTTGGTCAACATGAATGTTGAAGGGCATCTTCTTAGCTTTAATTTGAGTGGTAGAAGTCCTTGATAGGATTTAGGGAACTCTACTTATGGCTTGTGCAAGACAGGGGTATTTTGGTCATTTGGAATTACAGGTCATTTTTAGCCAGTGCCCAAAACTCCTACAAGGGAGCTTCAAATGGAAAAATGTCCAACATCAAAGTTGATCAAAATGGCATTTTAAGGCTAGATAAGATGTTGTGAGAGTTTGAAAAAGCTTGGAGCATGGATATTTTAAAATGGTCAAAATGACTTGAAAAAGGCTTATAAGTTAAAAAAGTTGAAATTGGATTTTGGTTTGAGAGATCTACAAATCCAAAATGGGGCATATGATAGATGATTTTGATTGGAAACAACATTTTGGAAACAATGGTTTATCCACATTTTTGAGTTTAGGCTTAAAAATTGGACTTCCTTTGTAAATTTGTTTCTTGCACTTTAAGGTACCATGAGAAATTGTTTGCCAAAGCCTTAATTTTGCATAAAATGCCTTGTTCTCACATGTATATCTCATATAAGGGTATTTTGAAGACTTATCATGAGTTTTATGAGATTTACTAAAAATAGTATTTTTGAATTTCTCATTACGTGAGAAGTTCTAGAACTTCCTTGGAAGCTTCTCATATGTTCTAGATCTTTCCTTTCACTTCCATAAATACCCAAGGGTGAGATCATGCCATGGTTGGTGACTCTAGAGTGAAAAAGTGGAGAATTTCCTTGTAGCTTCAAGTGCAAGTAAGAAGACAATTGCTCATACAGCTGCAAATCAACTCATTCTTCTTCTCCATTCATGATCCTGTGAGCTTGGTGAGTGTATGCAAGGAGGTTCAGGGGATCATCCATGGAGATTGGATGGTGTATCATTGAAGTTGCAAGAATCTATATCAGATTTGGACCTCATAATACAAGCTTTCTCCATCAAGTTTTTTGCATACAGAAAGATCTACCTATCACAAGGATCAGTTTTGAAGCATTGCAAGCCTTGAAGTGCAAGAATTCATAGCTGTTTCACCAAGAACTCAAGGTATGAAGTTTCACTCGAGCACTCCTATTTATGCCATGTTAGTGTATGTTTTTAGTTTAGAAATGCTAGGTTAGGATAATAGATCAAGTACACAATCTGTTGTAACCATTAGTGAATGTTAGGGTTAGGGCAGTGAAAATGTCTTGATATAGAACTCTTGATTTAGGGCGCTATAATCCTGGTTCTTGTGTTTAGATTGCTCAGCATGGCATATAGATTACAATAGGGTAAGTTTTAGCAAGTTTCCTTGGTATTCATCTCAGGTGCAATTCATGGTGCCCAGAACTTCTAGTTATCGGTTTTAGTTGTAGAGGGATTTTCAAGAGGAACTGAGCTCATGATCTTGTAGAGGGCATTGAGAGGGTTGATTTTGCTCTTTGGATCATGGTGATTGGTTGAGGGACGAGTGAGAACGAGGAGGTAGAACACGCGTGCATGGGAAGCCAAAACCTGCAAACCCTAGATATAATTTGGGGACGATGGCTATCCATCGTTGGATCCAGGTCAATTGTTGACTCATTCAACCAATCTAACGGTCCAGGTTTGAAGATTAAAACGGAGGGAAAACAAAAAGAGGCAAAACGCGCCGTTTTGTTTTAATGAAAACCCTGGGCCCAGATTCACATTGCTATTCCCACACCCTCGTTAGGCCCAAGCATAAAATGAACTAGAATATCCTGCTAACTACACCGAGCATTTATTCTTTTTCTTTTCTTTTTTAATTTGATTTCTGATTGAAAAAAGGGCCTAGCCAGATTACTTTTCGCACCTCCCACATTCTGGCCCATCAACTAAATGAACTGAGGCGTGTTTCTATTCTCACCCCCTCCCCTCATTTTAATTCTTTTGTATTTTAGTTTTCTTTAATATTTTTAGAACTTGTAAGAATCATAAATAAATGAAAAATGAACCTTTTTAATTTCTTCTTTTTGCTATAGTTAGATGATAATGTGTAGAAAATTATAAAAATAAAAATGGGATTTTATTTTTAGTTTAGAATATTTTGTGCAATTTTCCTTTAAATAGTGCATTTAATTGTTTTTGGTTGATACCTTGTTTTGTAGAAATTGTTTTAGGACTTTCCCTTAGGCTTTTAAGGCCATTCTTTTTGGCAATGTTAGATAATGAAATGTAGTATCCCCTGGATTTATTACTAGATTTTTAGATTAAAATTTGGTTAGTTTAGATAGATTGAACTTAGGATAGTTTAATTAGGGTTTTTAAGTAGTATACTTGAACTTCAACAAATTTGTTTTCGGGTCTATAGGCCAAATTAGTGTATGGGGAATGCATGGGTTAAGGGTAAGTATGTATAGAATCCCCTAGAATTTTGCTATAATATTGTATGGTGTTTTAGTATTTTTCATTGATTTTTGAATGTATGGATAGTATGTGTGTTGCTTGGAGGCATAAGTTGTATTGTTGTGTTTTCTTTCCTTCTCCTTTGAGTGTGTGAGCTTGGAAGATTGAATTGAAGACCTTGTGGATCATCATTGGAGCTTTGAAGACCTTGCAGAGGAGTTTAGCATAGCTTTTGTTGTTTTGTTTATAGGTTTATAGGTGCATAGGCAAAGCCCTAGATAGAATACTTTGTTCAATAAACAAGGAGTGTCTTGTTCACCTCCTTTCTTCTCTGTGACATAGAGTCCCTTAGGGGTATTCACCTCTCTCCTTTGGAGGGATTAGTGACCTTGCCCTCTGAGGTAGAACTTTGAGAGAGCCTGTCTTTTGATGTTAAGTCCTCAATGGCATCCTTTGGAAGTCAGTGAGTACTGTAACATCCCCACCTCATCCTGTTGACTGAATCTTGTTTGTTGGAGCATTGGAGCCATTGAAGATAGAAGCTGAGGCCTTGAAGAGGATGATTCCTTGAAAATTAGTGAAGTCTGAAGACTCTGTGAAGATCAAGTTGATGCCTGAAGATCCCTGAAGATAGTGAAGCCTGAAGGTAGAGCTGATCAAAGGAGCTGAAGCTCAAAGGGAGAAGATGAGTTGATACTCATGTTGTAGGGTTGGTACCTGGAAAGCAAGTGATCTCTGAAGTCTGAAGACTGGGTTGCTGCTGGAGGAGCTGAGGCTTTCTTCTGTTTTCTTTGATGTATTGTGTGTTTTGTCTGATTTGTCTGTTGCATTAGACTAAGCCCATTTAGAATAAGTTCAATCTAAGAGCATGAGTGCATCTGATTGTATTGTTATTGCTTGGCTTTGCTTGCGGGTATTCGGTAGAGCCCAGCTCCCTTGCCCATGTGTTTATTTTGCTTGATAGCATGATTTCATTTTTTGTCTGTATGATTACAGTTTACTGTTTTTGTTTGATAGCATGTTGTTTATTTCAGTATGATTACTGTTATTTCATGACTGGCTTGAGGTCGAGACGAGCTTGTGGAGGCTGAAGCCCCACACACATTTCCTCCCTCACTTGCATTGCATGCATTTTACTGTTAAAGCTGATGCTTTTGTCTGTTTTGGTGTATCATTGACATGATCCCTTAGGACTCTCATTTCCTCTGATGAGGATTTGATGATAGACTTTTAGGTTGAAACCTATGCATGACAACATCTAGGAGTTCCCTGTTCAAACTTCAACCATAGGATGAATCCATGGCATGATAACAGTAGGACTTGATAGTACCCCTCCTAGTTGGGCCTGTTCTCTTCTCATCTCAAAGCAGTTTAAGATACAGTAATCATGAACGATTTCTTTCGTACGTTACGAGCCTTAAGCTATCTGAGAAAGGATTGTGGGAGAGTTTCTTTTCCACAGTCTGGATGTTTAGTATGGTACCCTTTGGGTGGCATGCGACGCATTCACTCTCAGGTCATAGTCTCTAGTGCGGTTGAAATCGCAAACACAATAAAAAACACTTCTTTTAGGAGATAACCCGTAGTTTCCCGAACTACGTTTGCTCTGATCTTTCATACCAGATGAAAGTACGTAGGCATAGGATGCGATATCCTAGCGAGAAACCTTCCCCATATTCCCTCGTAGCTAGCCGAACTACAGCTGCTCTGATTTCTCGTACCATACGAGAATATGTAGGCATAGGATGCGATATCCTAGCGAGCACACTAACAACTGACTTTTTCTCTCTCGCTGCTGTGCGATCGAGACTTTCCCGCTGACGACTAACTGAACCCTTTTTTCTCTCTTGCTCGAGGGCATTTGAGACCAAGCCATAGTTTTGCCCATAGGTTCCCGACCTTTGAAACCAGTTGTTTTTCTCACTGCTGTGTGAGAATGTTTTGTTTAGCCGTAGTTAGTCTGAACTACGTAAAGCTCTGATCTTCCATGCAGTATGGAAGTACGTAGGCACAAGACGCGAGGTCTTGGCGAGCCAATTCTCCCTGTAGTCCCGAACTACGTTGACTCTGATTTTCTCTCTTGAGAATACGTAGGCATAGAGTGCGACGCTCTATCGAGTCAATTCCTTTCCGTTTAGATTTAGCAGCCGTAGATAGATTGTTTTGCGTCCAAGCAAACAAACAAGCGAGGATCCCGTCGAGTACGACGGACGTGAGGGGTGCTAATACCTTCCCCTTGCGTAACCGACTCCCGAACCCAGACAATGGTTGCGACGACCTTGTCTTACCTTTTTTCGTCAGGTTTTTCCGATCGTTTCCTTTTCCGCTCTGAGGGATAAATAACGAAAGGTGGCGAATCTTCTGTCATGCCGGCACCTTATTTTCGCGCAAGCGACAGCTGGCGACTCTGCTGGGGACTCCAACGGTTCCCTGCGAGTCAATCCTATCGTTTGTGTGTTTGCTTGTTGGGTTGCGTTTATTTATCGCATTTTTACTTCTCGCGCTTTATTTCCCGCATTTTGTATTCAGTAAAATATGATTATTTGTGCTGTTGTGGGATGGGAGTTCTGATTGAGTGAGAAGCCAGACCCAGGCTTGAGTGCACCATAGACTTAGAGTGGAAATTAGTGGGCGCGTGCTTGCTTTGCAGGCACTAGTGTCTCATGAAATCCACGCTCAGACGAGGTTCATCCGGTTGGCTTCACTTTCAACCCTTTGGGTTGAGACGGTTGCTGGTTTGGTGGATTGTCGACTCTGGGGACCGATCATTTGTGATTCAGCTAAGTGAGGCCTCTTCAGGACTTGATGATGCCACTCCTTCTGGGAATCGTATCATCAGTTTTGAAAGTCTGTGACGCTGATGAACGCATAGGATGCCGTACCTTGAGTCAGTCTAGGTCCATACCTGTGAGGGGGACTGGGTTTATTGCAGGAAACTTAGACCTTCAGACTACCTGGTTTTCTTGACAGCAAATCAGTTATGTTGGGTTCTCAGTTACAGATGTGTTCTTGATAGAGCAAGAGTTTGGTCAGAGGATCTTATCATCGGGTGTTCGTCTGTTCTTGATAGAGCAGGCTTTGATCAGTGTATTATCGTCAGTGGTTTGTTCTGGACGGAGCAGATTTTGAGTGAGGTCTGAAGACCTCATCGGCAGATGTTATTTGTTCTGGATGGAGCAGAGTTTGAGTGAGGTCTGAAGACCTCATCGGCAGATGTTATTTGTTCTTGATAGGGCAGATTTTGATTTGGGGTCTGAAGACTTCAGCAGATGTTCCTCGATCTTGCACCCGGGGTCCTTATTATTAGTCACTTACTCTTGTCAGAACAGAATTTTGATCTCGGTCCCGTCAGATGGTTATTCTCAGCAGATCAGATTAGTGGTCTTACACCGGGGTTTCCCTCTCATCAGTGACTGTTGATACCGAATCTCCACAGCAGCCACCTGGATATATTGTTGCATCCCTGCATTTTGCATTAGCTCGTATATTCCTGTTTGCATTCCATTAGCATGTGTCTGTGCTACAGGCGCGTTTCGTACCCTGAGTCTGGTGTCCCGAGCAATATGAGATATTTTCTTCCATGAATGGATCCAGTCTTATCACTGCATTGACACTATGTTGGCACGTTGACACCAGAATCAGGGGTGATCTCCTGAACATACAGACACCCATAATTCATCTTGCATGACAGAAGTCGGGGCTTGTCTTCTAACCCTTGTGTTTGCAGGTTTGACTCAGAATCAAGCAGCTCAGATTGATGGAGCAGGTACAAGCTGAACTGGGGAAAATCCGAAGCCAACTGGGGCAGGTCATGAATGACATACGGGCAGTGCGTCTGGACCAGCAAGTACTCAGAGAGGAGAATCAGCAGCTGCAGAATCAGTTGAGCTTTCTCATGGGAGTGGTGAGAAGTATGCTAAATAAGGAGAGTGGTCAAGCACCCAAAGAGGAGACCAAAGTGCTTCCCCCATTGCCGTCAGTGCCACCAGTGCCGAAGCCAAATGGACCTCGTGGGTCCTCTACACAGCATGAAGCTCGAGGCCTGTCTCGTTGGCAGCCGCGCCAGGCATCTCAGAATAACCTTGAAGGTTATAATCAAAAGAAGAAGCTACTTGATAGAGCTGTGGACCCAATACCTGTGAGTTATGCCCAGCTGTTGCCACTGTTGGTTCAGAACCGTGTTCTCAAGCTTCGGACCTCGGATCCACCAGATGACGGGTCACCAGACGTTGATCTCAACATACATTGTGATTTCCACTCAGGAACACCGGGGCACCATGTTGAAACATGTAAGGCTCTCCGGAATAAGATTCAAGACCTTATTGACTCAAGGGCGATTAGGCTTGCGCCGGGCGGCATGAGAGCATCGGGAAAGTTCATCCCGTACCCCGCAGAAGAGGTGAATGATTTCACTCCTTTGCCTGAAGCTGAGAAAGATCTCGAATACGTCCCTCAACCTTTGGTGACTGAATCGCCTCGCTCGCAGTTTCTACCTGGATCAAGTTCGAGGACGCAAGCGCCTAAACAAGAGATCGTTGCCATGCAGAAACGACGACCTCTTACTCTTGGGCGGAAGGAATACCAGCACCAGGATCACAAGAGACCTCGCAACCACGTGGAACAAAGGAATGCTTCTTTCCATCCAGTGCCTGTGCCGTATAGCCAGATTCTTCCACTGTTGATTCAGAATTCCTTGGTGGAACCGAAAGCTCTCAAGCCCGTGCCAGAGCCTTACCCTCCAGGGCACGATCCTCATGCTCAGTGTGGCTACCATGGTGGATCTCCGGGGCATTCAACTGAAGATTGCAAGGCTTTCCAGGCGAAAGTGCAACAATTGATCGACCAAGGGTGTATTTCCTTTCCAGATGGAGTTTTGGTTGTGCGTGACAACCTCTCGGCTGTTTGAGCTTGCAGATTCAGAGGGTTATTTCCAGAAGCCAGTGATCCAGACAGGCAGACGTCCTCAACATTGGCAGTCCTCGGACTTTTTACCATTTTGCATTTGTAGTTTCTTTTCTGTTAGTTACTACTTGCTGTTAAGCATTGTATGTTTCGAATGGTAATATTAATAAAGTGACTATGCATTTTTCTGAATTAGTTATGTCGTTGTCACTCATTTACTGCATTGCACTGACACTTGCATTTTATTCACTCCACTTTATTACTATGATTAGCAATGAGCGGAGGGAGGATGATGAGACTGAATACTCATAGCCAAGGATCGTATTGCTTTCAGATAAAACTTTGCCGATGACGTATAAGGCATTGTTTCAAATCCCTAAACACCGGAGAGATAAGGAAGAGAATCCCTTGTTAACCACTTCGAGCCGAGAAGTAGGAGTTTTCTTTCGGACTTTTTAACCCTCGCATCTTAACCCGGGGCAGGGTAGTTGTCAGTTAGCTTGATCGAGCGTTCAAGTCTTATAGAGGAATGTTGTCCTTCGAGGACCAATCACATCATATTCCTCTCCAGAGGTCGTACCTCATCAACCACAATGGTTAAACCTCACCAATCAGGAGTGAGACAGTTATAATCCTTTCGGAGCAATCAAGACAGCCAGCGTCACACGACTTGTTCCAAGAAAAAAAAAGAGAAATAAGAAAGCCCGCTAAGTAAAAAAGAAAAGCTAAAAAGCAAATACTTAGGCAAAAATCAGGGCATCCCGCTGGACTTCAAAAGAAAAAATCGAAAAGAACTCAAAAGGAGTCAGTCCAGGCAAAAATTAGGGAATCAAAACAAAAGAATGAAAAAGAAAGGATTATAAAAAAGAAAAATCCTCGAACAAGGACAAAGTCGTGTAGACACAGACACCGAAAACGAAAAAGAGTAACTGTCACTCCAAAACACCTTGCGAATTCTTTAACCAATTGTCCCCAATGTGCAACATACCTCTCGAAGAGGCGAGCGCTCAAGCTAAGTTAACTGAACTTTAGGATCGGAGAACATCACGTAGAAGGGGTGGGTACAAATCATAATTCGAGCCAGATATCCTTTGTTTCACTAACCGTGAACCCGACCACGATACAACCCTTAAAAGACCTAATTGAGGCAGGGTTTATTCTAAAAGCGCATTACGATAAGGTTGAGTAACCTGACTCCTTCATGATTTGCTAATCATATCCTTATTGCATTTTTCACTGATCGCATCAGCACTACGTTTGAACTCTTTGGTTCATTCGTCACTCACTAGCACGACACGTAAATGAGTGATAGTACAACATTTTTTCGAAAGTTGCATGAACACTGCATTGAAATTACCATTCGTGAATAGACAATTTTAATTGCAGGTTAGTAGCTGACATGAAGGGACTTCAACAGAGAATAGTCAATCAGGACTGAATCGTCAGAGGTCTGGATCAGAAGGGCGTGTTGTGGAACCCTGTGAATCTGGGGCATTGACTTCCAGTGAGCTTGGAATCAGTTTGTCCTAGGACAAGTCCCGGAGCATCAGTTGATTTTGGGGCAGGTTATGCAAGAAGTGGTTGATCGGAAGTGAATTTTCTCGAGACCCAATCAGGGGCAGTTATCCAGAATTCTTGCGATTTAAGGGCAGATCCCTCCAATGTTCGATCAGAGCATATTGAGTCGCTCATCGCTCGTTCAAGGGCAAACTACTTCAGAGGTATCGAAGCCGACCATGCTGAGAGTTGATTAGCGGAGGATGAATCCTCTCGTTGTGCAGATGCTGGAGCAAGCCATCTGAAGATTGTCTGGTGGCCCGTTGTTTTCGGTTCAGAACGAATTATTCCCAAAGGTCGGATTGGGGCGAGTTGAATTGCGCTGGGGCAAGTTGTTCAAATGAGTTTGTTCACCCTAGCAAGAATTGAGTATCGGGGAATCGTGTCATTACCCTGCCAAAACCTGAACCTTCTGAAGAAGCCTTGCGGTCATTGGGTTGTTATCCTACAGCATAACCTGTTACTTGACTCCATGATTGGTAGCCTGTATTCCCTGTGTTGACGCTGTTGAACCAGGATTGTTTCTCAGCAGGGATGTACGGTTTGAGGTTGTTCCCCCTGTATAGTTTGAGACTGCCACATATCGAGATGGCATTTACCCCTTATCAGATTAGGGTCAAGATTACCCTCAGCAGACCAGGATTGATATCCCCGAAGCGGGACGAGTCCTCCTTCTCCAGCAGAGTTCGGTAGTCTCTCATCCATAGAATCAGAATCAAAATGGTGAGCATTGATATGTCTCCCCCAGGCAGAGAGGATTCTCGTCCCCAAGCAGACGCATCCTGAAGGAATGTCACCTCATCAGCTGAGTCAAGCACCAAAGCATGATGTCGTTTCCCCAGCACCGGGTCACAAGTGCAGATTCCATGGAAGTGTTCGGGTGCCGAAGCTCTTGTTTCCCCAGTAAAGTCTCCAGCGGAATTGAGATTCCCCACCAGGAGCCGTACTCTCTCCTGAAGTTGGATGATTCCCTCTTCCCCAGTAGAGTGTTGGAACGGCTGATGTTATATTCCCCTGCAGAGTTGTACTCTCCCCCGAAGTCAGATGATTCTTTCTTCCCTAGCGAAACTGAAATTCCTCACCAGAGTCGTACTCTCCCGTTGAAGTAGAATGATTTCTCTCTCCCCGGCTGAGTCCGCAAACCCCCAGAAAAGCAGAATCCTTGGAAGCGGTTGGAACCTTGAGTGGATGTCCCCTAGCAGAGTGTGGGGCAGCTAATGTTGTATCTCCCCCAGAGCCGCACTCTCTCCAGCGAAGCAGAATGATTTCTCCTTCCTCAGCCAAGTTTGCAGAGAGCCGAGGCCCTGGAGGTTGATCAGATCATGGTTGATTTTCCCCAGTAGAGTGTTGGAACAGCTGAAGTTGTTTCCCCACAGAGTGGTTATCCCCAGAAGAGTAGCCGAGACGGCCGCGCAGCTCGTTCCCTCGATTGATATCAGCAGCAGATCAACTGAAGTTGTTTTCCCTGCAGCAGTCAACCAGAAGATCGTTTCCCCAGACGGAGTCCAATTGATATCGGCGTGTCCACGTTCTCCTCAGCAGGATGATTCCTCTACCTGAGTAGTTCTTTCTCCTTGACAGGAGGATTTCCCCCCGGCATTTATTTTGCGGACGGGATCGCAGCACTGTGCATCACTGCATAGCATTTAACACTGCATAGCATTTAACACTGCATAGCATTTAACGTTGCATAGCATTGTGCATGATTGCACAGCATTTAGCATAAACGCATATCATTCCCACCGTGTGGGGCATAGCGCAGAAGCATACGCATCATAAACATGATCTAGGATACTATCATTCTTGTCTTACAGGTGTTCCACCAAGAGACCAGTTGCTCAGGATGATTCCTGATGTTCTCCCCAGCGAGGTCGTTTTCCTAAAGATGATTCTTGAAGACCCCGGTGTAATCCCCACAGTCGCTCGCTCAAGATGATTTTTGAGATCCCCAGCGAAGTCTTCAGTTCAAGACGATTCTTGAATTCCTCAGCAGAGCCGTTTGCTTAAGATGATTCTTAAGACCTCAGTACAGCTTCCCGAGTTGTTCGCCTAATATGATGCTTGAGCTCCCCGGTAGCGTCCCCAGCAAGAGTTGCCCAGGAAGATTCCTGGAATACCCAGCAGAATAAAGTCTCCAGAAAGGTTATCAGTTCAGGATGATTCTTGAAGGTGCCCGACGGATTTGTTTTGTTCAAGATGATTCTTGAAGTCCTTAGCAGCGTGATATGTCTGCTCCAACAGTAATGTCTAATCTAAAGATTGACTTCATAAAACGCCTGAAGGCGATATCAGAAGGTTCCTGTGAGTTCAGATTTCCTTGTTGATGAATCAACGTTTGTCTGAAGACAGAGGTCAAAAGGGTGTAGATGCAGCTTTTGTGACAAAGTGATCCGTGTTGGCCTGAAGACCAAGTCAGTTGCCCTGAGGTGATGATTGATCGCGATCAAGTGAATGATGTTTCTTCTGACTGAAGTCGAAGATGTTTCTCCAGCTGAAGCGGAGTTTTGCCTGAAGGCAAAGTGTTTGAATCCCCGAAGAGTCATGAATGGCTCAGGATACCATTTCTCTGACTGAAGTCACAATTTTCCTAAGCTGAAGTGAAGGTGCCTGAGGGCAAGGTTATCCCCAAGGTCATGAATGACCTAGGATTCATTTTTCGGACTGAAGGCCGAAGTACATCCCTGACTGAAGTCTCGGATGCTCTATAGTAGAGGCGGAGTTGCCTGAAGGCATATCCAGGTATCCTTGAAGGTCAAGGACCATTTCTTTAGACTGAAGTCGAAGATGCCTCCTGCAGAGTTGCCGACGGGCAAAGTTTACATCCTTGAAGGCCAAGGATGTTTTTTCTAGCTGAAGCTGGAAATAGCCGACGGGCAGGGTTTCATCTATCTTCAGAAATACTTGAAGATTCTCCAGCGGATCTGGAGTGGCCAGGGGCCAGGGTTTCATCTATCTTCAGAAATACTTGAAGATTCTCCAGCGAATCTGGAGTGGCCAGGGGCCAGGGTTCCATCTATCTTCAGAAATACTTGAATATTTTTTCCAGCGGATCTGGAATGGCCAGGGGCCAGGGTTTCAAATATCTTTAACGTTGAAGTTCTACGGTGGGCAGTGTGCAGTAGTATTCCGATGTCCGTTATGGTTCTGAGGGTGAACCCCAGATCAGAGTGTGCTCGGTTAAGTCTCTCATTCCCAGCGGAGTAGTTTCAAATACGCAAGTGCGCCTTTTGTTCCATTTACCAGGGGTGAACCCCAGGTCAGAGTTGTTCAGGGTTGTATTTGGTCCAGCGGCGAGGTTGGATGTTTGTTCGACGGCGAGGTTGAACGTTTGGATTTGGCGGCGAGGTCAGATCATCATTTTCCAGCGGCGAGGTTGGATGTTTGTTTGACGGCGAGGTTGAGCGTTTGGATTTGACGGCGAGGTCAGATCATCATTTGTCCAGCGGCGAGGTTGGATGTTTGTTTGGCGGCGAGGTTGAACGTTTGGATTTGGCGGCGAGGTCAGATCATTATTTGTCCAGCGGCGAGGTTGGATGTTTGTTCGGCGGCGAGGTTGAACGTTTGGATTTGGCGGCGAGGTCAGATCATTATTTGTCCGGCAGCGAGGTTGGATGTTTGTTCGACGGCGAGGTTGAACGTTTGGATTTGACGGCGAGGTCAGATCATTATTTGTCCAGCGGCGAGGTTGGATGTTTGTTCGGCGGCGAGGTTGAACGTTTGGATTTGACGGCGAGGCCAGATCATCATTTGTCCAGCGGCGAGGTTGGATGTTTGTTCGGCGGCGAGGTTGAACGTTTGGATTTGGCGGCGAGGTCAGATCATTATTTGTCCAGCAGCGAGGTTGGATGTTTGTTCGGCGGCGAGGTTGAACGTTTGGATTTGGCGGCGAGGTCAGATCATTATTTGTCTGGCGGCGAGGTTGGATGTTTGTTTGATGGCGAGGTTGAACGTTTGGATTTGACGGCGAGGTCAGATCATCATTTGTCCGGCGGCGAGGTTGGATGTTTGTTCGACGGCGAGGTTGAACGTTTGGGTTTGACGGCGAGGTTAGATCATCAGTTGTTCGACGGCGAGGTTGGATGTTTGTTCGACGGCGAGGTTGAACGTTTGGATTTGCCGGCGAGGTCAGATCATCATTTGTCCGGCGGCGAGGTTGGATGTTTGTTCGACGGCGAGGTTGAACGTTTGGATTTGACGGCGAGGTTAGATCATCAGTTGTCCGGTGGCGAGGTTGGATGTTTGTTCGACGGCGAGGTTGAACGTTTGGATTTGACGGCGAGGTCAGATCATCATTTGTCCGGCGGCGAGGTTGGATGTTTGTTCGACGGCGAGGTTGAACGTTTGGATTCGACGGCGAGGTCAAATTATGTTTGTTTGACGGCGAGGTCAGACTCTTTAAATCCCCAGTAAAGAGGATGTTTGTTTCCGACGGCGATGTCAGATTCAGTTTTCCAGCGGCGATGTTGGGCGTGTCAAGGTGATCCAGTCTTCCGACGGCAATGTTAGGTGACGCAGATCCTTTAGTTCTCCAGCGGCGATGCGAGGTATTTTGACAGATTTAGTTCTCCAGCGGCGATGCAGGGTGTTCTGTCAGATGTGTTTCTCCAGCGGCGATGCAGGGTATTCTGTCAGGTGTAGTTCTCCAGCGGCGATGCGGGGTACTTTGTTTAGAGATGTATTTTCTCCAGCGGCGATGCGGGGTATTTTGTTCAGTGTTGTATTCTCTCCAGCGGCGATGCGGGGTATTTTGTTCATTGTTGTATTTTCTCCAGCGGCGATGTTGTATATTTTGGTGATTCAGGTTTAGGTCTCCGGCGGTGATGTTGGGCGCTTGTTTCCCCGAGTTATGGTTGTTCTTGACGGCGATGTCAGATGATTTGGTGTTCCAGCGGCGATGTTGGGCGTTCCTCAGAATCTTGTTTGACGATAATGTCAGGTGGTTTAGTCTTCCAGCGGCGATGTTGGGTGATGTGGTTGTCTGAAGGCAATGTCAGAGGAAGTTGACGTGGATAACTGACGGCGATGTCAGGTCGATATTTCTCCAGCTAGTTGTTGAGCAGCTAGTGTTGCAGTATTCAAAGATTTGTTCCCCGCAGAGTACCGTGTGCTCGCGCAGTTGGCAAATTTTCGGGTTTACCGATATTCAATCGTCTCGCACCTTGATTGGTTGAGAGTCGTTCGCTTCTCACCCAGTCAGGTTCAAGCCGTTTGAATAGAGGCAGCTGTTGCACCCTAAAATTTGACCAACAATTATTTATTCATTGAGTGTTTGAAAGTTGATACCTTCATCAGGCAGTTCAAGAGATCCCCAGAGGAGTTGGGTGAAACCAGGGTTGTGTGCTTCATAGCTTGAGGGTTGTGGGTGCTCCTCAGATGATTCTGAGACTTTGAGAATGAACTTGATGTTTTGAGAAAGCCTATGAGATGTCTTGATAGCCATCATGAAGCCCAGAGAGGTCATTATGCAAGAATTCAGAAGATTCAATCATGAATGGTAGAATTAGGTTTTTGACTGGGTCAACCCTAGATCAGCTGAAGATTTGGAGAAGGTTGAGACCTAATCCAAGGGCCATGAGATCATGGAATGATACATATAGATGTTATAAAGATAATTCCTAGACCAGCTCATCATGATTGAGGAGTTTGAGAAGTCTCAAGTTAGGGTTTCTGAGGATTGTCAGTGAAAAACCCTAATTTGATCCCTATCTTCCAGGCAGTTTTAGCTCTAGATGTGATTGATATCTCATCTTCCCCACAACATGAATGTTGGAGGGCATCTTCTTAGCTTTAATTTGAGTGGTGGAAGTCCTTGATAGGAGTTGCAGAGCTCAAGTTATGGTTTTGACAAATTATAGGTCAGCTGAGGTGTGTGAATCTAGGTCCTTGAAAGTCACCCAATTTGAAGACAACTTTTGCCCTAGTAGGATGATTCCTATGATCCCTTGGTCAACATGAATGTTGAAGGGCATCTTCTTAGCTTTAATTTGAGTGGTAGAAGTCCTTGATAGGATTTAGGGAACTCTACTTATGGCTTGTGCAAGACAGGGGTATTTTGGTCATTTGGAATTACAGGTCATTTTTAGCCAGTGCCCAAAACTCCTACAAGGGAGCTTCAAATGGAAAAATGTCCAACATCAAAGTTTCTCAAAATGGCATTTTAAGGCTAGATAAGATGTTGTGAGAGTTTGAAAAAGCTTGGAGCATGGATATTTTAAAATGGTCAAAATGACTTGAAAAAGGCTTATAAGTTAAAAAAGTTGAAATTGGATTTTGGTTTGAGAGATCTACAAATCCAAAATGGGGCATATGATAGATGATTTTGATTGGAAACAACATTTTGGAAACAATGGTTTATCCACATTTTTGAGTTTAGGCTTAAAAATTGGACTTCCTTTGTAAATTTGTTTCTTGCACTTTAAGGTACCATGAGAAATTGTTTGCCAAAGCCTTAATTTTGCATAAAATGCCTTGTTCTCACATGTATATCTCATATAAGGGTATTTTGAAGACTTATCATGAGTTTTATGAGATTTACTAAAAATAGTATTTTTGAATTTCTCATTACGTGAGAAGTTCTAGAACTTCCTTGGAAGCTTCTCATATGTTCTAGATCTTTCCTTTCACTTCCATAAATACCCAAGGGTGAGATCATGCCATGGTTGGTGACTCTAGAGTGAAAAAGTGGAGAATTTCCTTGTAGCTTCAAGTGCAAGTAAGAAGACAATTGCTCATACAGCTGCAAATCAACTCATTCTTCTTCTCCATTCATGATCCTGTGAGCTTGGTGAGTGTATGCAAGGAGGTTCAGGGGATCATCCATGGAGATTGGATGGTGTATCATTGAAGTTGCAAGAATCTATATCAGATTTGGACCTCATAATACAAGCTTTCTCCATCAAGTTTTTTGCATACAGAAAGATCTACCTATCACAAGGATCAGTTTTGAAGCATTGCAAGCCTTGAAGTGCAAGAATTCATAGCTGTTTCACCAAGAACTCAAGGTATGAAGTTTCACTCGAGCACTCCTATTTATGCCATGTTAGTGTATGTTTTTAGTTTAGAAATGCTAGGTTAGGATAATAGATCAAGTACACAATCTGTTGTAACCATTAGTGAATGTTAGGGTTAGGGCAGTGAAAATGTCTTGATATAGAACTCTTGATTTAGGGCGCTATAATCCTGGTTCTTGTGTTTAGATTGCTCAGCATGGCATATAGATTACAATAGGGTAAGTTTTAGCAAGTTTCCTTGGTATTCATCTCAGGTGCAATTCATGGTGCCCAGAACTTCTAGTTATCGGTTTTAGTTGTAGAGGGATTTTCAAGAGGAACTGAGCTCATGATCTTGTAGAGGGCATTGAGAGGGTTGATTTTGCTCTTTGGATCATGGTGATTGGTTGAGGGACGAGTGAGAACGAGGAGGTAGAACACGCGTGCATGGGAAGCCAAAACCTGCAAACCCTAGATATAATTTGGGGACGATGGCTATCCATCGTTGGATCCAGGTCAATTGTTGACTCATTCAACCAATCTAACGGTCCAGGTTTGAAGATTAAAACGGAGGGAAAACAAAAAGAGGCAAAACGCGCCGTTTTGTTTTAATGAAAACCCTGGGCCCAGATTCACATTGCTATTCCCACACCCTCGTTAGGCCCAAGCATAAAATGAACTAGAATATCCTGCTAACTACACCGAGCATTTATTCTTTTTCTTTTCTTTTTTAATTTGATTTCTGATTGAAAAAAGGGCCTAGCCAGATTACTTTTCGCACCTCCCACATTCTGGCCCATCAACTAAATGAACTGAGGCGTGTTTCTATTCTCACCCCCTCCCCTCATTTTAATTCTTTTGTATTTTAGTTTTCTTTAATATTTTTAGAACTTGTAAGAATCATAAATAAATGAAAAATGAACCTTTTTAATTTCTTCTTTTTGCTATAGTTAGATGATAATGTGTAGAAAATTATAAAAATAAAAATGGGATTTTATTTTTAGTTTAGAATATTTTGTGCAATTTTCCTTTAAATAGTGCATTTAATTGTTTTTGGTTGATACCTTGTTTTGTAGAAATTGTTTTAGGACTTTCCCTTAGGCTTTTAAGGCCATTCTTTTTGGCAATGTTAGATAATGAAATGTAGTATCCCCTGGATTTATTACTAGATTTTTAGATTAAAATTTGGTTAGTTTAGATAGATTGAACTTAGGATAGTTTAATTAGGGTTTTTAAGTAGTATACTTGAACTTCAACAAATTTGTTTTCGGGTCTATAGGCCAAATTAGTGTATGGGGAATGCATGGGTTAAGGGTAAGTATGTATAGAATCCCCTAGAATTTTGCTATAATATTGTATGGTGTTTTAGTATTTTTCATTGATTTTTGAATGTATGGATAGTATGTGTGTTGCTTGGAGGCATAAGTTGTATTGTTGTGTTTTCTTTCCTTCTCCTTTGAGTGTGTGAGCTTGGAAGATTGAATTGAAGACCTTGTGGATCATCATTGGAGCTTTGAAGACCTTGCAGAGGAGTTTAGCATAGCTTTTGTTGTTTTGTTTATAGGTTTATAGGTGCATAGGCAAAGCCCTAGATAGAATACTTTGTTCAATAAACAAGGAGTGTCTTGTTCACCTCCTTTCTTCTCTGTGACATAGAGTCCCTTAGGGGTATTCACCTCTCTCCTTTGGAGGGATTAGTGACCTTGCCCTCTGAGGTAGAACTTTGAGAGAGCCTGTCTTTTGATGTTAAGTCCTCAATGGCATCCTTTGGAAGTCAGTGAGTACTGTAACATCCCTACCTCATCCTGTTGACTGAATCTTGTTTGCTGGAGCATTGGAGCCATTGAAGATAGAAGCTGAGGCCTTGAAGAGGATGATTCCTTGAAAATTAGTGAAGTCTGAAGACTCTGTGAAGATCAAGTTGATGCCTGAAGATCCCTGAAGATAGTGAAGCCTGAAGGTAGAGTTGATCAAAGGAGCTGAAGCTCAAAGGGAGAAGATAAGTTGATACTCATGTTGTAGGGTTGGTACCTGGAAAGTAAGTGATCTCTGAAGTCTGAAGACTGGGTTGCTGCTGGAGGAGCTGAGGCTTTCTTCTATTTTCTTTGATGTATTGTGTGTTTTGTCTGATTTGTCTGTTGCATTAGACTAAGCCCATTTAGAATAAGTTCAATCTAAGAGCATGAGTGCATCTGATTGTATTGTTATTGCTTGGCTTTGCTTGCGGGTATTCGGTAGAGCCCAGCTCCCTTGCCCATGTGTTTATTTTGCTTGATAGCATGATTTCATTTTTTGTCTGTATGATTACAGTTTACTGTTTTTGTTTGATAGCATGTTGTTTATTTCAGTATGATTACTGTTATTTCATGACTGGCTTGAGGTCGAGACGAGCTTGTGGAGGCTGAAGCCCCACACACATTTCCTCCCTCACTTGCATTGCATGCATTTTACTGTTAAAGCTGATGCTTTTGTCTGTTTTGGTGTATCATTGACATGATCCCTTAGGACTCTCATTTCCTCTGATGAGGATTTGATGATAGACTTTTAGGTTGAAACCTATGCATGACAACATCTAGGAGTTCCCTGTTCAAACTTCAACCATAGGATGAATCCATGGCATGATAACAGTAGGACTTGATAGTCCCCCTCCTAGTTGGGCCTGTTCTCTTCTCATCTCAAAGCAGTTTAAGATACAGTAATCATGAACGATTTCTTTCGTACGTTACGAGCCTTAAGCTATCTGAGAAAGGATTGTGGGAGAGTTTCTTTTCCACAGTCTGGATGTTTAGTATGGTACCCTTTGGGTGGCATGCGACGCATTCACTCTCAGGTCATAGTCTCTAGTGCGGTTGAAATTGCAAACACAATAAAAAACACATCTTTTAGGAAATAACCCGTAGTTTCCCGAACTACGTTTGCTCTGATCTTTCATACCAGATGAAAGTACGTAGGCATAGGATGCGATATCCTAGCGAGCAACCTTCCCCATCTTCCCCCGTAGCTAGCCGAACTACAGCTGCTCTGATTTCTCGTACCAGACGAGAATATGTAGGCATAGGATGCGATATCCTAGCGAGCACACTAACAACTGACTTTTGCTCTCTCGCTGCTGTGCGATCGAGACTTTCCCGCTGACGACTAACTGAACCCTTTTTTCTATCTTGCTCGAGGGCATTTGAGACCAAGCCATAGTTTTGCCCATAGGTTCCAGACCTTTGAAACCAGTTGTTTTTCTCACTGCTGTGTGAGAATGTTTTGTTTAGCCGTAGTTAGTCTGAACTACGTAAAGCTCTGATCTTCCATGCAGTATGGAAGTACGTAGGCACAAGACGCGAGGTCTTGGCGAGCCAATTCTCCCTGTAGTCCCGAACTACGTTGACTTTGACTTTCTCTCTTGAGAATACGTAGGCATAGAGTGCGACGCTCTATCGAGTCAATTCCTTTCCGTTTAGATTTAGCAGCCGTAGATAGATTGTTTTGCGTCCAAGCAAACAAACAAGCGAGGATCCCGTCGAGTACGACGGACGTGAGGGGTGCTAATACCTTCCCCTTGCGTAACCGACTCCCGAACCCAGACAATGGTTGCGACGACCTTGTCTTACCTTTTTTCGTCAGGTTTTTCCGATCGTTTCCTTTTCCGCTCTGAGGGATAAATAACGAAAGGTGGCGACTCTTCTATCATGCCGGCACCTTATTTTCGCGCAAGCGACACACAGTTTGCACTCCTCACTTAAAACCTACCCAATGACAATACAGCCTAGAGACATTCTAGACCTGATTATACCCACTCACTCCCCCTCAATCAGCACAGTGATATACAATTCACAATTACAGACTAAATATGAAGAGACACTTCATACACACCTTGATCTTGCTTCACAGCTTTGATCAAGGAACTCACACACTCTTGCTTCACAGCTTTGAGTGAGACACAGCCTAGAATCTACCTATCCAATGCAATTATCCACCAGACAATTGCTTGGAGTACAAGTATTCCTAGACAGAATTCACACGTGAAGACTAGCCTTCTTCACTTAAAAGGACTCTCTATTTTGCACTCTATATTATTCTTCTGTTAAGAGCTTCTATTAGGATTGCATCTTCCGATCTTTATAGCAGCTATCAGTCCTTTTGGGCCTTGGTGCATAAATTAGGTTTTATTTATAACAAACCTATTTTCCATGATCTGCACGCTTTCCACTTAATTTAGGGATCTTTTAGATCGCCTAGGGCTTCTAGAAAATCTCCTGATATCTAGCTTGAGCTCCTATTCTGTTTCCTGGTTTATAGCTACCAGAAAAAAAACTTGCCCACTGGATGTCATACGTTCAGTGTTATGACATTCTGTATGACATTCAGCTTAACTAAGTTAACTTATAGTTAACTTACCCTGCACACACATCATTAAGTATGTCCTAACATTCAGTATGACATACATGCACACACTAAAGTTTTGCCACAAAATGCAGCCAATCAAGAGCACTTACAAACTCCCCCTTTGGAAAATTTTTGGCTAAAACAACCTGTTAACATATCAGAGTTTACACACAGCAGAAGACTTATGATGTGTCTTGTCATGCAGGATAGATACTAGCTCCAGCCACTCTGAGTCCCAGTTACCTCTCAGCCCTGTTGTAGCTCACCTTGTTAATCATCTGTTAGTTACCACTATATATGTCACACCTATTTGAGTAACACTCTGGTGTCCTCCCCCTCAACCGATCAGATCAGTTGAGCACACAACCTGTAGATCATTCTGCAGTCTCACGTCATAAACATCCAGTCTGTTTTTGGATGTCTTGACATTCAGGATGACTTCCTAAAATACGCACACCTGTGCTACTCCCCCTGAAGAGTTGCACAACACTCTCAGCTATTATCATGCAGACACACATCTTCATCTAGTATGCTCTGGACATCCTGAAGTGCACAGCCAAGGTTAGCTCCCAGTTCAGAGCTCCTAGTTCTAAAATACACGCATTCCTATTCATGCTAGAAATACATATCACATCATTGCTAACAGCACTATCAGCTGTTATCACTCATTTCATCAGCTGCACCTGTGGTTACACCTGCAAGCATGAAAATCTCATATGTACAATGACACATATTCTCATGCACATTTATAGCTCATAGCAGTCTTCCACCTGCTGTCCTCTATTATTCTATCCCTCTTTTTAGCCATAAATTAAGATCCATAAATCATCATAGGTACCATCACAATTGTTAGGGGTTACATTACAGCAAAACTGCTCTTTGAAGAGCATCACAAATTCATATTATACAGAACATTAAAATATGACAGAAACAACAACAACACCCTTTTCTCAATCTTCTTCATCAGAGGAAGAAATGGAGTCACTGTCATCCAAATCTGATAGGGAGATGTCCTGGTTGTCATCGTGAGGGGGATCTCTGCGAGCCAGGGGAATGGTGAAGCCCTTAATAGGCAGTCCTCTCTTGATGATATCGTTAACAATTTCCCCCATTGTTTTCACCACGTATGCAGAGCCTTCTCTGTTTTGCATACACCTAAGATTTTCTTCAGTGGGAGGAGGGTACTTGGTCTTTGGCTTTTCAGTGGAGGGAGGAGTATCTTTGGAGGATTTGGGAGGGGACTTAGAGGAAGATCCTTCATGATGAGACGACATGCTTTCGTCAAGAGTGAAGGTCTGAGAGAGATGTGGGAAGGTAATGGGAGCGGAGTGACACGTTTGTGTGGAATGGAGAGCTTTATTGGTCAATGACTTGGACTGCATTGATGTTGTAAAAGTCTCACGTGTCATTAATTTCTATGCATCCTCATACATGCAAATACCTAATTTCCTCTAAGATTTTCAAATTGGGTAGCATCTAGAGCCTTGGTAAAGATGTCAGCTAGATGTAGTTCAGTGGACACATGCTCCAAGGTAATCACTTTGTCTTCCACAAGATCTCTAATGAAGTGATATCTTATATCAATGTGCTTCGTTCAGCTGTGTTGGATTGGATTTTTGGAAATGTTAATAGCACTGAGATTGTCACAATACAATGTCATGACATCCTGAGTGACATTGTATTTAGTTAACATTTGCTTCATCCATACCAGCTGAGAACAGTTGCTACCAGCTGCTATGTACTTCCTGAGTGACATTGTATTCAGTTAACATTGTACATCATCCATTTGAATCACATGCCACGGATCTGGAATGTAATTCCTCAACAAAGACACATGAAACACATCATGCAAATTCGCAAGCGACCGCGGTAGAACAGTCTAACATGCTACTTCTCCCACGCTTCCGCTGCGCCACTCTGATACAGACCAACAAAACACGGTGTGAGCTTCCAAGACTTCAAAGCTCGACCAACATCAGTTACCGGCATAACTCTCAAAACACATGATCTATGTCTTGAAATTCAAGTGCTTTCCTCCTCTTATCATGGTAACTCTTTTGACGACCCTGTGAAACATCCATCTTTTCTTGGATCCTCTTGATCTTCTAAGTCGTCTCTTGCACAATCTCATAAACGAGCACAGCGCTCTCGCCAAACTCATACTAACACAAAGGAGTCCTACACCTCCTGCCATACAAAGCCTCATACGATGCCATTCTAATTCTAGAATGGTACCTGTTATCGTAGGTAAACTCAACCAATGGCAAATAACTATCCCCCGATCCACCTTGATCCAACACACAAGCTCTCAACAAATCCTCTAAAGACTGAATAGTTCTCTCTGTCTATCCATCCGTCTGCGGATGATAGTCAGAGTTCCACTTCAACATGGTCCCCAAAGCGTCTGCAAACTCTCCCAAAATCTCGATGTAAATCTTAGATTTCCATCTGACACAATATTCGACGATATCTCATACAACTTCACAACTTCCGCAATATACATCTCAGCTAGCTTCAACATAGAATGATTAATCCTCATTGGTATAAAATGTGTTGATCTATTCAATCTATCTGAAGTCACCCAAATCGAATCATATCCCTCTCATAGTCTTCGGCAAACCCGACACAAAATCCATGGAAATACTATCCTATTTCCACTCTGGAATATTCAACGGTTGCATCTGACCCAATGGTCTCCGATGTTCAATCTTCGACTTTCGACAAGTCTAACCAGCATATACAAACTCAACCACTCCTTTCTTCATCCCTGGCCACCAAAACAATTTCCCTCAAATCCGGGTACCTCTTCATAGCACTGGGATGGATACTCAATCTACTTCAATGTCCTTATTCAAGAATACTCTTTTTCAACTCAACAATATTTGAAACACAAACTCTATCACGACGTCTCATGATACCATTTCTATTAATCTGAAAATCAGCTCTTCGACTTTGATCCATCAAATTCAACTGATCTACCAACTCAAATCAGATTTCTGACCTTCTCGAATCTCATCAAGAATACCACTAGTAAGGTCCAACATACTAAGCTTAACTCCATAAGAAGTTTCTTCACAAACCAAGATCATATCACAAAATTGCTCAATTAGTTCTAACTCTTTTGCCATCATCATCGGTATATGCAAAGATTTCCAAATCAATGCATCAACTACCACGTCTGCATTACCCGAAGGCTAATTCAACCCAAAACCATCATCTTTCAGAAGTCCCAATCATCTCTTCTTCCTCACAGTCAACTCATTCTGATCAAATAAGTACTTCGAACTCTTATGATTACTACATATCTCAATTCTCGGAAGAAAAAAATAAAGCTTCCAAAGTTTCGACACACCCACAACAGAAACCAACTCTAAATCATGCGTCAGATAATTCCTCTTATGCCATTTACGTTACTTTAAAGCATAAGCTAAACTTGCTGATGTTGCATTAACACACTTCCCAATCCAATCAACGAAGCATCACAATGTACCACAATGGTTCTGTCGGATTCGACAAATCAAACCTGAGCTATTGTCAGTCTTCTCAAAAGCTCTTGCAACTTTTCTTCATACTTTGCATCCCAAAACAAAAGCTTAAACCTTCCTAGTCCACTGCGTCAATGGCAAAGATAACTTGGAAAAATCCTTCAATGAATTCCAATAACAATCTGCCAACCCAAGAAAACTTCTAATCTCAAATACAGGTTTCTGGAGCTTCCCATTGCTATACAACTTCAACCTTCTTCATATGAACCATAAATTTGCCCAAATAAGTATGGAAAATCATGTTCATATACTCCACAAACCCACATGGTGCATTAGTCACACCAAATGGCATCACGAAATACTCATAATGTACATACCTTGTTTTAAAAGCAGTCTCCTGAATATCTTCATCCTTCACACGAATCTGATGATAGCCATTTCTCAAATCTATTTTACTAAACATACTTACAACAACCAACTGATCCCTCAAATTATCAATCCTTGGAAATGAACACTTATTCTTGATAGTCGCCTTGTTCACTTATCTATAGTCCACCCAACGCCTCACAAAACCTTCTTCCTTCATAATCAACAAAACTGGTACACCCCACGGTGACACACTCGAACGAATGAATACCTTCTCAAGCAAATCTTCAAGTTGCATCTTCAACTCTTTCAATCCCAATGCAGGCATACGATATGGAGCCATCAATATTGGACTAGTTCCAGGAACTAAGTCGATCGTAAACTCCACTTCATGATCCGACAGTAAATCACTTATCTCATCAGAAAAAATATCGGGCAACCCCAAATAATTGGTACACCACCAATTTCCCCACTTTCATTAACACTCAAAGTTTCCATCAAAATAAACATCTCAGCACCATCCTGCATCGACTCATCAAAACAATCTGTAAGCACTTAGCTTAACCCAAAGCAATTCACTGCTCACGTCATCTAAGCTTGCAAGACACGTTTATCCCATCCAACATGACTCTGTCTACTATCAACAAGAGATTAAGGGTGATCATTTCCTCATGTTGTCAATAGACATCCGAAAATCATGATGGGTTATAAACCATCTATACCAAACTATAAGAACGTTCATCGACACACTGAGCCACCACTCCACACTCGAAGCATCCTAGAGAAGCACAAGCTTCTCCCCCATTTGATTCATTCCCACTTCTGCAGACAAAGGTTAGAAAAAAACGTGTGTCGATAGTGTTTTCACACACATGTCGCATACAAGGGAACAAACAACATTAGACAACTTGGTCGGACGGACCGACCTGCTCTGATACCACTAATGTAACACCCTTTTCTACCCCACAATTATTAAGGCAAAATAACACAGATATCAGAGTAAGTTATGTAACTCAATAAAAATCACCTCAAAGGGTGTACATTTCTCAATAGCTCAAAATAAGTCAATGCTCCGTATACAACGGATTTTCTCAAATTAGATCAAATTGCACAAAGCAGCGGAACTCAAAAGGTATAAATCAAGGTTTTCCTCATACGGGAAGATAAGCAAAATAACTCAACGATATATAATTTAACTCAAGAGAACCCAACACAATGTTACATACCAGAGCAAGAGCCTCTAAGTTAACCAAAAAGGCTAACAACTCAAAGACTTCAAAAATCTTCAACAGCGCCCACGACTAAACCTGATCATCTGCACGTTACCCACGTGGAGGTAACATTCAAACAGGCAGAGTGAGTAAAACAATTCATAATAATCAATGCATAAAAATCAACATATAAATGGCATCATAATCATATTCAACACATTCATATCCTTCAATATACCTCAAAGTCCATAACGTCATAATTTATACAAAAAGACCCATAATGCAATGCAACAAGACTCAATGCATGTGGTACCAATCATCACAGCTCGATGGACACTAGGCCATCAACCCTTCATAGATCCCCATTAATAGGATCGATTCTACTAGAGAACCGGAGCACATCAAAACACTTCACACCCACACAATGGGATTGAAGCCAAAGTAATCGAGGTCCTGAACCGAAGTCCGGATGCACATGAATGCATGATGCACACGTCACAAATCATCCTCATAACAACATCATAAGTGCATCATCATTCATCATATTCATCATCATCAAACGTCATAACTAATCATCGTAATCATCATATACGTCATTGTCGCTACTGCAAAAATCGGCGTCGGCCATGACACAAGAGTCGCCACCGTGCGTTATTTATCCCAAAAGAGGGAAAGGAAATGCTCAGAGAAAACCTAACGCAAAGAGAGAAAGGAATGGTCATCGCAACCAAATCCTGGATTTGGGAGTCGGTTACGCAAGGGGAAGGTATTAGCACCCCTCACGTCCTTCGTACTCGACGGGATCCACGCTTGTTTTCTATCTAGGGTATGTTTATCTATCTACTCTAAAGGTCTGGTCTAAAAATAAAAGAAAATGACTCGGCAAAGTATCGCACTTTATGCCTACGTATTCCCGTCTGGAACGAGAAATCAGAGTCAACGTAGTTCGCCTAACTACGGGAGAAGGGGGAAGGTTTCTCGCCGAGATATCGCATCTCGTGCCTACGTACTTTCATACGGCATGAAAGATCAGAGCAAACGTAGTTCGGGCTACGGAAGACACAAGTTTGTCTGACAGTTTTTTATCTCCTTATGAAAGGGCTTTCCAGATTAAGGGTTCAAGAGGACAAAAAGAGTTTGAATGTTTGTTTGAATTTTTTACGAAAGAACTGTTTTTTAGGGTGTTCGCAATCTCCATCGCACTAGAGACTATGACCTAGGAGTGAATGCTTCGTATCTCACCCAAAGGCCACCACACTAAACATCTAGATTACTGGAGAGAAACCCTCCACCAACCTTTTCCCAGATAGCTTAAGGCTCGTACCGTACGACTTTAATTAACCTTATTACTGTATTTTTGAATTGTTTTGAGATGAGAAGAGAAAGACACCCTAAGACTATGGTTGAAAGGGAATCTACCTATTGTTATCATGCATGGTTTAGAAACCTAATGTCTGTTATAATTCCCTCTTGCACAGAGGAAATCAGAGATCCTAGGGGAAAACAAGCAATAAACGGTAAACAGTAAAATGCATGCTATGCAACAGTACAAGCGAGGCAAGGGAGTCCTGCTCAACCTCAAACCTAAGAAAACAACAGGCAAGGGGATACAAGCTCCACCTCAAACCTAAAGGTAAGTAACACAAGCAAACAGACAATACAGCAAAAGAAAAGCAGAGGAAGCAGCCCAAGCAACAGCAACAAACTTCTACAAACAACAACTTCAACCTTTAACAGCAGCTCTTGTCAGCAAAATTGAATTGACAGCAAAATTGAAAGCAAAAAGTCTTCATCTCCAAGCTAGCTCCTATCTTCAAGCTTCTTCAATTCTTCATCTTCAAACTCTAGCAAGTTCCACAAGAAGAGAAATCATCATTGAGATCAAGTTACAATGCTAGGAAACCTAATGACAACCAAAGGAATTCATCAGGAACCATCATGGGAAGGAAAGTGCATCCTCAAAAGTTCTACTCATTAAGGCATGTCACTCATTCCTCCAAATGAGATATGGGACTTCCTTAATAGGACTTTGCATCATAGGATGAGGATAGAAGCAAACAAGGCATTCTATTTTTGATGAAAGGAAAATAACTAATTCTAATGGCTCTTCCTAAAACCTTAGGCCTATAAGCTTCTAAAAAGCTCCTAAAAGAGAAAGAAAGCTCCAAACTAAGCTTCACAAGCCAATCCACAGCAGCTACAAGATGTCCAGCTCCTCCTCCAAAAAGGAAACCAAGCTCTTCAAGCTCCAAAGCCACCAACAAGATCAAACAAGGCAAGGCACCAAAGAAGGAACACCAAAGGCACTACCTATTTGTGAATTACATCTAAAATAGAAAACTAAGTTGTAAAAATCTAAGAAATTTCCTAAGGGAACATGCATATTTTAACATTCTAGGGTTTAAATATCAAAGCCTAAATCAACTTCTAGGTCCACTAAATAAATCCTAAGTTGAATTGTGTCAAGATAAACCATAAGTTGGGAAGGCTCTAAACATCTCACTTAAAACAGAACCTACAATTGTTAAAAAAAATATAATAAAAATCCTAAGGGAGCATGCACATCTAACCTAAAACATACTCAAAAATCAAATTCAGAAACCAAACCAAATGATCAAACCAAAATAACCAAGACAGATAGGCAATTATGCAAAATTAAAGAAATAACATAAAAGAGAAAAATGCAAATTAAATTGAAAAATGCAAGAAAATGCAATTTATTGATCCCAGAAAATCAAAATTTGAAAGAGGAGCATGGACATATTTTTAAAATATTTTTCTGATCAAAGATGAATTTATTATGATTTTTGGAATCAATATGCATTTAAAATAAAACTAAAATGAAATAAAAGAAAATAAAACACAAGAAATAATGTGGCGCGTTGGATTGTTTGACAAAGTAATCAGATCCAAGAGCAATGAGCGTGTCCACGCAAGCATCCCAGTCACACGCTGACTGGGATTAATGAAACGCTGCGCTTTTGGTTTTGGAGGCAAATCCTCAGATCAAATGCAAGCCACACGATGCGCATAACAAGTCAATCTTCAACAAGATCTGATGGTCATCAGTCATCGTCCCCAATTTGAATCCTCAGATGGAGGGAAGCCAGGTGTGATGGCCAGAGAAGACCTCTGGTCGTCTTCTCCAGCGAGGTGGTGGTCTCAGGCAACCAAAACAAGTGATATCTTATATCAAATTCATCAGAATTTCACGTAGATCTCAAAAATCTCATCCACTTCCTCTAGATCTGGCTAGGTTTTGAAATTTGAAGGCAAAAAAAAATGCTACCTCAACATTGATCACCACTAAACTCAAATCTAAAATCATAGGAATGATCCTCATGCTTCATACATTAACCTGATCTATCCAATTTCACTTAATTCCTTATGACCAGATCAAATCATGCTCAAACAGAAATCACAAGTCACCTAAGTTTGTCTCTAATTGCTCCAATTCTTAACCAGAAACGATCTACACTTCAACTAGATCATAACCACATGCACAACATGAACTACATCTTCCTAGAATTGTGAGAAATTTGAAGGTTACATACCTGGTGTAGATCCACTAACAGAGGTATCAAGAGCTCGATTCAGCCTTCAAAACTCTCCAGAAACACTCAAGGATGCAAGAGGAAGCTATTTGATCCTTCAATTTGATCTGAACTTGCCTTGAACTCAAAACCCGATCTGCACTTGCTTGCTTGCAAATTCACTTTCTCTCTCTGCTTCTACCATGAAATGAGCACCAAAATGATTCCGAAATCATCCAACCACTTAAATAGAACATGCCTATGGGCTTTTGAAGTCCAATTCAAGCCCAAATCAGTAGTTTCAATTTTCTGTTTTCTCTTCAAAATTTCCATGTGACAGTCGTGAATTGGCCATGGAACTTGCTCTAGAAGCTTCCTTTTCAATTGCAAAATGCCTTGTGAATGCAATGGGACCAAAAGGACTGCTTGAAATGCCTTGGTGAGTGACTTGGTCATGTAACTTGCATATGAAGAAACCAAATGATAACTTGTGAAAATCTGCCTCAACTCAAAAATCTAACAATTTCATTGTATTTGAAATGATATTTCCATTCAAAATGAGTATTTACTTGACATGTTTTGGTCACTTAACCATTAATTTGAATTTTTCAACTTTGAATCCTTTTAAAATCTTCCTTTTTAAGCCATTTCAAACCAAATCTTGATATGAGCCCAATCAATTCACCATGAGTTCTTGGTTAGCCTAAAAACCACATTTTGAACAAGTTCCATGTTAAACAAAAATCCATTTGACAAGTGCAAATTGGAGATTTTGACCTATGATTGAAAATAGCCTATAGTCTCACTTTCCCAAAATACCCTTGACTTGTAAACCTCATAACTTGAGTTCTACAAATCATATGGAAGACTTATAATACAATTTTGAAAGCTAAGATCATAAGGAACAACTTTCATGTTGGCCAAAAGTTCAGGTGAAACCTCCTTCTAGGTCAAAAATAGCTTTGAAGTCAGATGGTTTTCAGAGACAAATTTTAGAGGTATCTGAGGACCTGTAACTTGTCTGGACCATAACTTGAGTTCTATAAATCCCCTTGAGGACTTCTAGTACTCAAATTAAAGGTATTGAGATGCTCTACAAGTTCCATGATTTCCAAAAATCCATTTGAAACTTGTATCTTAATTTATGTGGTCTTGAAGTTAGGCACTAAACAGGGGATTTTACACTGAAACCCTAATTTAGCAACTTCCCACACTCTTGACTCTTCTTGACTTGATCTTGGCACAACACCACAAATGTCTCAACATATCATTTCATGAACTCCATGACCTAAAAGTAGGCTTTGATACTCTTCAATTGCACAGTTGACCTAGGATTGACCCAGATGAAACCCTAATTGCTTGCACTTCAACTATGGCTCTTGCATTTGACACAATGACTTGATTGAGCTCTCCCATGGCCCTCTGGGAATTCTATGATCTCCATACACATCCTCTACTCATATTCAACACTTCACATCCCTCTGATGATCTTCAATTGATCCTCATGTTAGGAGAAAATCCACATGCAAGAACCTAAACCCCTAGGTACTCAAATCACCTCCTGATGACCTTAATAACCTCTCAAACTTGAATAAAACCTCTAGCTAGGATCCTCTTGAAAAGAATCACACTTGATCCCCTTCTATATGAATGATATCATGATATGCAAATGATATAACTATGCAAATGTTAATGAAATGAAACATAAGCCAAATAAGAAAAGAGATTGGGCAAATTTTGGGGTGCAACAGCTGCCCCTATTCAAACGGCTTGGACCCGACTCGGTGAAGAGCGAACGGCTTTCAAAAAATCGAGGTAGAAGACGGTTGGATACCAAGAAACCCGGAAATTTTCCAACCACAGAAATAAGCTGCGAAAATTGCTCGGGGAACAACATCCCTTACGCTGAACCCAGTTGTTGCGGCAACAACTGATCAATCATCTAATAAATTTCTGATTTCAACATCAACCCCCTGTGTGACGCCACAGGCATCGAATTAACTTTGCAAGAAACAACTCCGTCCACAACTAGACAAATTCGTCAACACGAAGAGAGACTCCATCACCACGGGTACAACTCCGTCCACAACTGGACTAAATTCGTCAACACGAATAACAATCTCTGTCAACACAGGTATAATTCCGTCCACAACTGGACTAAATTCGTCAACACGAATAACAATCTTTGTCAACACAGGTACAATTCCGTCAACACGGATAACGATCACTGTTAACACAGGTAACAATTCTGTCAACACGGATGACAATCACTGTCAACATAGGTAACAATTCCGTCAACACGGATCAGAACCACTGTCAACACAGGTAACAACTCCGTCAACACGGATAGCAATCACTGTCAATATAGGTAACAATTCCGTCAACACGGATAACAAACTTTCAAGATTTTCAAAACTGTTGTACAACAATCTGAAGAATACCTTGCTGAGGAATACGAGAAACCTAACCAAGCAAATCGGTGGGGAAAAACTCTATCGGGGAAATCACTAGTGATAACTCCAAAAGTTTAAACCATGAAATCTTTCAACGCTGACGTAACAGCAACCTGAGAAAAATTCCACTAGGGAAGAAGAGAAACTTAACCAAGTAACTTTGTTAGGGGAACATGCGATGGAACGAACGTTATCATCACCTATCTCATGCTGAGAATTTGAATATCTAGAAATCCTTCCGAGCCAGAATCCCACTCCTCTGCAGGGAATAACACCTGAAAACAAAGAGGTAATCAACCTGGCTTATGTTTTAAAATGCGTATGTTTGACAATGGCGTAATGCTCCATACGGAATGGAAATTCTACGCGTTTGGGTAGATGCAAATATGATGATATATGCACAATGCAAAGATGCTAAGAGACGCTTCAGCAAAATAAATGTTGAAGACAAGACCAAATCCGCTGGGGGACAACCAGGTATCACAGACATATTCCAGCAAAATAAATGCTGGAAAGGTGAAACCAACTCCGCTGGGGGGTAGAAACAATCCTGCTGGGGAATAGTTCACAAGCTCGGAGTTGCGAACTCTATTGAGGATGATCATCCTATTGGAGGAAAAACAACCTGTTGAAGAACAGAAAAGACGGTCCTGTACGGGGATGATCCTTTCAAACCTCTGACCACCTGATCATGCTCTGTGGATTAACCATCCTACTGAGGATACTCAGCTGGGAATCGATTTGGGTACTCTGATTGTACTCTGTGAGGACTCTCTCTGGGGAGTAAATGCGCTCATAACCAAACACCAGGAATGCACACTCCGCTGGGGGTATCAATCTTGCCTCACTGGGGATGACTTTATCCTACCGAATAAGTCTATCTTGAATTGCTGAGGATACTCTGATCCTACATGGATTCAATCCCAACTCTCTGGGGATAAAAATCTGACTTCCGTCTGCCGGGGAGGAACAAATTTTACATAACGCCTATTCCTACGCTAAGGATTCTGGCTGGGGAAATGCAAACTCTTGGTTGTTTGTTGCAAGGGTGAGAACCCTACAAAACACAAACGAGACAGAACAAATCTACACAGCAAGATCTATCCCGGTTAGTATCCGTGACATTCGTTCAGTCAATTCGAAGTTTTAGCAATTATTGGCAAGGGCCAGCAAGTTTATGTACATGCAAGTTCATCAAAAACATCGGTGTTTCTCACAAACAAAACAGTAAAGAACAAGCATCAAATACTGAATAATATGCTTTATTGATAACGGGCCTGTAAATAGGCAAAATTTTGTACACTAGATGCAACTCCTGAAAAGAGGAAGTTACGCACAAGCAAAATACAAATATCACAGAAGCACAAAGAAAATTTTGTATACATGTCGGCAACGTGGTATAGACGAACACCATGAGTTGATCCTCCTATGACTCGCCTGACTCTGACGCTTTCCCGATACTCGATCTTCGGAAGAGATTGTTTTGGATATACGACCCTCAGGTACTCCCAAACCACTAAGCAACGCATTATCAAACTCGGACCGCAATCATTCGCTTTTTCAAATCCCTAACTTTTGCGTGAACCGCCCTGTGCGGGTTTTCAATTCACCGGGATACCCTTTTTTGCCGAAGTCGCCCTTCTCAAATTTTCAACTTCGCGGGTGTACATTTTTTTCAATTTTATCCCTAACTTTTGCCCGAACCTTTTATTCCTTTTTTATGGTTCGCCGGGATGCCCCATTTTTGCCTGGACTCTCTTTTTTCTGTCCAGCGGGTCTCTTTAAGCAAAGTATTTTTTAACTGCGTCCGAGTTCACAGGGGATGTAAAATCCTCACCATCCATGGTGGACAACAATAAGGCTCCTACAGAGAAAACCTTTCTAACGACATATGAACCTTCATAGTTGGGAGTCCATTTGCCCCTGTGATCTAATTGTGGTGGGAGAATCTTTTTCAGCACAAGATCGCCCGTCTGAAAGCTTCGAGGGCACACCTTTTTATCATAAGCTTTCTTCATCCGGCTTTGATACAGCCGACCATATGCTAGAGAAGTCAATATCTTCTCATCCATCAAACTAAGCTTATTTAGTCTATCTTTTACCCATTCCGCCTCATCAAGTTGGACATCGCGCAAAACCCTCAAAGAAGGAATCTCAACCTCCAATGGTAGGACAGCCTCCATACCATATACCAGTGAAAAAGGAGTTGCCCCGGTTGATGTGCGTACCGTCGTACGATAACCGTGCAAAGCAAAAGGCAACATCTCATGCCAGTCCTTATAGGTCACAACCATCTTTTGAACAATTTTCTTTATGTTTTTATTGGCCGCTTCAACAGCACCATTCATCTTGGGCCGATAAGGAGAAGAGTTGTGATGTTCAATCTTGAAATTCTGGCACAATTCCTTCATCATCTTGTTATTCAAATTCGAACCGTTGTCAGTGATAACCCGCTCTGGGATTCCATATCTGCAGATAATATCTTTCTTGATAAATCTGGCTACCACCTTCTTGGTAACATTAGCATACGATGTCGCTTCAACCCATTTGGTGAAGTAATCTATAGCTACCAAGATAAACGATGTCCGTTGGAGGCGGTGGGCTCAATTTTCCCAATCATATCGATTCCCCACATGGAAAAAGGCCAAGGTGATGACATAACATTCAGAGGGCTCGGAGGCACATGAATCTTGTTTGCATAAATCTGGCATTTATGACACCTCTTTGCAAACTTGAAGTAATTTGTTTCCATCGTCAGCCAATAATACCCTGCTCGTAATAACTTTCTCGTCATTGCATGTCCGCCGGCATGCGTGCCAAATGTACCCTCGTGGATCTCTTCCATGAGCGACTTAGCCTCTTTCTCGTCCACACACCGCAACAACACTAAGTCATGGTTTCTCTTGTACAAAACACCATTCAGATTCAAATAGAAGTTGCCAGCCAATCTCCTAAGAGTCTTCTGATCACGACTGGATGCCCCAGCCGGATACTCTTGGTTTTTCAGGAAATTTTGGATATCATAATACCACGGTTTGCCATCAGAAGCTTCCTCAAAGGGGAATATGAAAGCGGGCCTATCAAGGCGAAAGATAACTATCCTGGGAGCCTCATTCCAGAAGTTAACTTTATACATTGAAGACAACGTCGCAAGAGCGTCTGCCATCTGATTTTCTGCTCGTGGTACATGGTGCAATTCCACCTTGTCAAAGAAAGGTAACAACCTCCTTGCATAATTCATATAGGGTATCAGATTGGGCTGATGAGTCTCCCACTCTCCCTTGATCTGGTTCACAACTAGAGCAGAGTCCCCGTACACATCAAGATTTTTAATTCTCAGATCAATAGCTTCTTCGAGCCCCATAATGCATGCTTCATATTCGGCCTTATTGTTGGTAACTGGAAAGGTCAATCTGGCAGTGAATGGGATGTGCGACCCATGGGGAGTAGTAATGATTTCCCCTATTCCACTTCTGTATGAATTAACGGCACCGTCAAATATCAATTGCCATTTGGAACCCAACTCTGGACCTTCATCAAGCAACGGCTCTTCACAGTCCTTCATTTTTAAGTACATGATATCCTCATCAGGAAAATCAAACCTCATCGGCTGGTAATCATCAATTGGCTGCTCAGCTAGGTACTCGGACAGAATGCTACATTTAATAGCCTTTTGAGAAACATACTGAATATCGTATTCCGTCAGTACCATCTGCCATCGGGAAATCCTTCCGGAAAGTGCTTGCTTTTCAAACACATATTTGATTGGATCCATCTTCGAAATTAGCATGGTTGTATGATTTAGCATGTATTGCCTCAAACGTTTGGCAGCCCAGGCTAGTGCACAACACATCTTTTCGAGCATTGAGTAATGGGACTCACAATCTGTGAACTTTTTACTCAAGTAATAAATCGCATGCTCTTTACGTCCAGTCTCGTCATGTTGACCGAGAACACAACTCATGCTTTTCTCAAGAACCGTCAAATACATAATCAATGGTCTCCCGGCTACTGGGGGTATCAATATTGGAGGTTCCTGTAAATATTCTTTTAATTTTTCAAACGCCTTTTGACAATCTTCATTCCAGGTCACAACCTGATCTTTTTTCAATAACTTGAATAATGGCTCGCACGTGGTCGTTAGATGAGATATGAACCGAGCAATGTAATTCAATCTCCCTAAAAAACCACGAACCTCCTTTTCTGTTTTCGGCGTTAGCATCTCTTGGATTGCTTTTATCTTAGCAGGATCAACCTCAATTCCTTTTTCGCTAACAATAAACCCCAATAGCTTACCAGATCTCACCCCGAAGGTACACTTGTTAGGATTCAGCCTCAGCCTGAATTTCCTAAGCCTCTTGAACAATTTCAGAAGATTGACCAGATGCTCTTCCTCCGTCTGGGATTTGGCAATCATATCGTCAACATAGACTTCGATCTCCTTATGCATCATGTCATGAAAGAGTGTTGTCATAGCTCGCTGATATGTTGCCCCGGCGTTCTTCAAACCAAAGGGCATCACTTTATAGCAGAACGTTCCCCACGGGGTAATAAAATTTGTTTTCTCCATATCCTCCGGCGCTATCTTTATCTGATTATAGCCCGAAAAGTCGTCCATGTAGGAAAACACGGAGAATTGAGTGGTGTTGTCGACCAACACATCAATATGAGGAAGCGAAAAGTCGTCTTTTGGGCTCGCCCTATTCAAATCTCGATAGTCCACGCACATTCGCACCTTACCATCTTTCTTTGGTACAGGTACTATATTGGCGACCCATAAGGGATAAGTTGTAACAGCCAGAAAACCGACGTCCCACTGTTTCTGAACTTCCTCTTTAATTTTCACAGCCATATCTGGTCTAGTTCTTCTGAGTTTTTGCTTAACCGGCGGACATTCCTCACGCAATGGCAAACGGTGAACCACCATATCAGTATCCAACCCAGGCATGTCTTTGTAAGACCAAGCAAAGGTATCACTATACTCTCAAAGCATCTCGATCAAACTTTGCTTGACATCACTTTGCAGTGCAGCCCCTATCCGGATATTCTTGACAACCTCTTCGGACCCCACGTTGATAATTTCAATTTCCTCCTGATGAGGCAGAATGACTCTCTCTTCTTGTTTCAAAAGTCGAGTCAGCTCTTCTGATAAGTCATCATCCTCAAGAATCTCTTCCTCTCCTTGAAATATCGTGTGCTCGAAGTCGAAGCGAGTCATAGGAAGTTTATGATCGGTGTCGTCTGAAATATGAATCCTGCAATGAGAATGGTTAAATTCTTCAAATAATGCAAACAAAGCACATAACCACATTGCCATTTTATTGTTAAAGCAAAAACAGGAAAAACAAGGATCACAAAAATTGCATGAGAAAAACGCCTTTATTAATGATTAAACAAAGCACACACATAAGCAGGTAGCCCTGAAAACAGAATCACTATTCCCCGGGTAGGACACTGGATTATACAATAATCGAGAAAACAAATCATTACTGTTTTATAGTCACTTGGACAAGTTCCTAGATAGACCAGTTGCATAGGCTCTGTCCTGGCACGCTGGGCTTGATCCACGAGTCCATATCGCAGTCACTATCTCCGTCCTCGGCATCGGAAGCAGCATTAATCGTTTCATAACGGACTCCACCTGGAGTGATCACCACTGGCCCTTTAAACTTTGGCACGCCTGATGCGGAAGATGACGACGTTGGGCGATACCCCAACCCAAACTTGTCCATCTTGACAGGAATTTCCAAGACTTGACCCCATCTTTTGGTTTCTCTGGCCTGAACCACTGCCTGAGCGTCTTTGTATGAAGACATGGCCACCTCTGGCCCTTTGTTGGGGACATGAGACTTGTTCTTGATCTGCAACCCTTCAAAGGCTTGGCATGGCGTCTCATGGATCTCCCCATCCACTTCGACGTACTTGAATGACGAAAGATGACTAACCAGAATGTCCTCCTCCCAGCAAATAGTAACAACACTGTCACCGACCATGAATTTAAGCTTCTGATGCAGCGTGGATGTCACAGCCCCTGCAGAATGTATCCATGGTCGCCCAAGTAAACAGTTGTAAGCTGGATGTATGTCCATGATGTAGAACACAGTGTCAAACACTTCTGGCCCGACCTGGAGTGGCAACGTTATGGACCCAAACACCGACCTTCTGGTCCCATCAAAAGCTCTCACAACCAAGTCACTTGGCGTGCATATGATTCCTCGGATATCTAGCTTCATCATAGCCTTCTTAGGAAACACATTCAAAGATGATCCAGTATCTACAAGAATGTGCGACATAACAGTGCCCCGGCATTCCACTGAAATGTGCAAAGCCATATTATGATCCCGACCTCTAGGCGTCAAATCAAAGTCAGCAAATCCCAGACTGTGTCCGGCATTCACATGCGCCAGTACCCCCTCAAGTTGATTAATAGATACTTCCTGAGGTACAAAAGATGTGTCCAAGATTTTCAACAAGGCATTTCAATGAGCCTCAGAACAAAGCAACAAGGATAGGATTGAAATTTTGGAGGGCGTCTGCTGCAAGTGCTCCACAATCTTATAGTCGCTTTTGCGAATTAACCTCATAAACTCTTCTGTATCCTTGATTGATGTTTCTTTCTCTCACACCTGGGAAGGTCCTTCTTCATTCACTTTGGCTTTGCCTTTAGCAATCCTCTCAGCCTCAATTTCAGGTGAAGTGAAAATTCTACCACTGCGGGTCATGCCTCCCGCTCCAATAAGATTGCCCACTGCCCCTGCCGGCTGGCTATCCACCTTAATCTTTTCCCCATTGCAAAAGCTTCCAACCCATAATTCCATGGAATGGCTTTCGTACTTTCATAAGGAATGGGCCCTGCTTTCGTTATCGTGATAGTTGGCCGCTTGGCGGGCGCTGATATCGTAATAGTCTTTCGTGGAATTGTAATTATTGCGACCTCTCCCTGCTTTTCAAATCTTACCTCACCAGGTTTCTCAATAGTAGTACGGTCGAATTGTAAAGTTCCCTCATCAATCATGGCCTGAATACCTCTCTTCAAATCAATACAGCCCTCTGGTCGGGTCCAACAATCCAAACAGTACTCATCACATCCCGGGAAGACCCCTCCTTTCAACAATCTGCTTTTAACATAGCTTAAAGGCGTCTTCAGATCATTTACGTCCATAACTAAATCCAAATCTTCTTCTGTCAGAATAGCATTCGCTCCATGATTCGGCATTGGTTGTTGTACAATGTTGGGACCATCATGACTGAAGTTAATGACTTTACTATCAATCAAATCTTGGACTTTGTGTTTAAAAGTATGACAACTCTCTATATCATGTTCGGGTGCCCCAGAATGAAATTCACAATGCTTACTAGTATCATACCCGTAAGGAAGTGTTCCTGTGGGCGGGTCCAATGTTCTCTTTTCAACCAGATTCAAACCTAACAGCGTTTGAAGCAGTTCTGCATACGTTGACGGAGGTGCATCAAATACCCTCTTTGGCTTCCCATTCAGAATCCTTCTCTGAGCGGGATTATGCCTTTGTTGTTGTTGTGGTTGTTGTCGTTGTTGTGGTATAGGAATCGTCACACTAGCAACCTGTTGTTGAATATACTGATTCCTACCTCTACCTCGTCCTCGACCACCATATACTGTGCTGGCGTCTCCTTGCCTTCTACCACCAAAGACCTTTTTTGCACCTCCAGCTGAGGTCGATTCACCGGCTTGATTCTTACCAATTTTAATGCCATTTTCAATCCGTTCTCCCATGAGTACCATGTCAGAGAAACTACCCATCGAGCAATTGAGCAATTTATCATAATACATCCCAGAGAATGTTCCAACAAAAATATCAATCAATTCCATTTCAACCATAGGTGGGTGTACCCTTGCCGCCAGATCGCGCCAACGCTGGGCATACTCCTTAAAACTCTCCCCGTTCTTCTGAGAAAGACTTTGAAGTTGAACCCTATTTGGTGCAAGTTCACTATTGTATTGGTAGTGTCTGACAAAAGCATCTTCCAACTCCTTCCAACTTCCGATCTATGCAGGCTCTAGTCCCATGTACCATTCCAGCGATGGTCCCGACAAACTATCTTGGAAAAAATGCATAAGCATCTTCTCATCATCAGAGTAAGCAGACATCCTCCGGTAATATGAATGCACATGAACCCGTGGGCATGTATCCCCTTTATATTTATCGAAAGTAGGAGCTTTGAACTTCAATGGCACTCTCGGCCCAGGAACCAGTTCCATGGTAGCCATGTCCAAACCTGCAGAATTTTGATTGGCTATACCTCTTATCTGTTCCTCCAGCATTTTAATCCTCCGATCATTATCAGTGGGACCCTCAAAACCCATGCCTTACCCAGAAAAGGCATCTTCCTGACGATATATGTCTCCATACGGACCCTCATTACCATACCCGTCATAAGCAGCATTACGACCATATCCTTGTTGATTAAAGTTAGGACCACGTCCTCTATTACCAAATCCTTGATTAGCCCCACCTGGTCCGAAACCAGCATTGAAAGGACCCATCCCAGCACCATTGGTATTCACATTGACAAACCTAGCATTTCCGTAGCCATTATTACCATAACCTTGAGTGTTATCACCAAACCCTCCGTTGCCGAAGCCCTGATTATTAAAGCCATCATTGCCATCCTGATTTCCAAAGCCAAAACCCTGATTGTTGTCACCGAAACCAGTATTAATACCAACATTCCTGTTGGTTTCCACGTTCCCATTGCCATTATCAGCATTCCCGTTACCAGCGTTGCCATTGTCGGTACCAGTCTCACCAGCATTTGGTATCACTTCCTCCCTGCGAGGGGTCTCAACACGAACAAAGTTATATTCAGTATTACCAGCCACTCGCGCCAGCAGCGGTTGCACCAGAGTTTGAAGATGTTCCTGGCCCTTGGCCACAGCCTCCATAGCCTGCATGAATTGGGCCAATCTATCCCGGATCTCCTGCATCTCAGCTTGTACCTGGTCCATGATCTTCTTACTGTTGCTTCTCGTAGCGTACCGGTGAATTCTCTGTTCGTCAATCTTGAAACAACCAGAAAGACGCAGTAGATAAGATTCGAGCTCAAAAAAAAAGTACCTGCCATGCAATATGAATATGCAGATGCACACATGTAAATATGCAACAGGTTAATTCCCCCCCCCCCCCCGATTCTAGTTCCGGAGAAGAAGCCATAACGACAATGGAGTCCCAAGTAAGCAAGCACAGAATCAGAAACCTCATACATAAACAAATGCCAAGAGGCAAAGTACAAAGGTAAAACCGAATACAACTGAAAAGACCTTGGCCAACAAGCCTGGTGATGGTCAAAATACAAGCACGAATAACATACTACAAGAGAAAAACAAAGATAAATCAGGACGGATGGCGCGCCCGGACATCCCCCAGTAGCCTCAACGTCTCTGGATGACCTGGTCTGGAGAGCAGTTCCTGTATCAGTAATGCGTGTCACCTAACAGTGGACCTCAGCTTTTTGGCATCCTCCACACAGGCTCCCTTGCCAAAACACTAATCAAGCCTGCATCTCTTGAAGCCAGCTTTCAGTTCACAGCCCCTCATTTCGTTGGCCATGTCGCTCACTCTAAACTCAGCGTCACGTCTAAGAGATGCCTCTTCATCGATCTTCGCATCCTTAGCGCTGAGCTACTCCTCTAACCGGGAAATTTGCAGCTTCAACTCATCTTCACGCTCCTTCCGGCTAGTAAGCGTGGCATTCCACAAAAATTCCCATTTGGAAAATCGAGAATAAACCTTGTTCAGAAGCTCTTTCTTAGTAGTAAGCACACTACTAACACCATTCAAGGCTACTCCCACCTTCTCTCTCCTGCTGGTCTCTTCAGTCAAATCTGAACCCAACCTATTAATCATCTCAGTCTGCTTCTTCAAAGTGAAGGTTGCCTCACTCTTTTCATGCCGAAGCTGGAACATCTCTTTCTCTAACTCTTCATTTGCTCTTTGCAACTCTTCTTTTTCAGCCAGCAGCTTGTTATACTTCTCAATCTCTACTGAAGTAGGTTCCTCAATCATCAGAGGACATAAAGGTTCTGCAGCAGGAAACGGCATCAAAGACTTTTCAACTCTTTCATGGATCCAGAGCCGATAAGGATTATAAGCTCGACTGTCACTCTTGCCAAGCAATGTCTTTCCTCTTCTGTGAACATTACCCCAAGCATGCCTCAATCTGACCAAAACATCTCCATCTAATATACTCGTGAGATACAGAGATTCATGTATCTCGTCTTCAACTAGAGAATCCCTCAAAGCATAGCCAAACTGTCTCACAAGCAGAGAAGGGTTATAGTTAATACAACCTTTCCGTCCAATCAAAGGAACATTCGGAAAGCCACTGCAACTATATATAATATTCACTCCGAGTAGGTTCCGATCAAACCAAACAATATTCTCAGCATACAATCCCATCAATCGGGAAGACCAATCTAAAGTACCAACGGTATCAACAAAAGGTCCTGTCTTAGGAAGATGTCCCTGAAACCACCTGTATAGAAGAGGTACACAGCAAGAAACATTCTTTCCCTGACGCTTCTCATTCTTATAGTGAATAGAATGATAAACGTCACCCAATAGAGTAGGAACCAGATTCTTCGAGGAAAGAATAAAGAAAGCATCTGAGTCAACAAAATCAGGCAAGTTGGGGAACAATACAATCCCATAAATGCAAACATCCAAAATAGAACTGAAGACAATCCAACATCCATCCTTCGCACACTGCGTAGCCTTCTCAACCAAGCAAGAAAGATGAAAACCATAAAATCCATTCAGCTTGACCAAACCTCCGGGGAACTCAGAAGCATCTAAACTGACAATCTCAGCAGGCTTAGCCAATTCAGGCTCAGTATCCTCGTGAATAAAAGGCATCTGATCTAACACAGGAACTCCTAGCATATCAGAATACTCCTCCAAAGTAGGAGCCAAAATAAAATCAGGGAACAAGAAGCATCTCAACTGAGGCTCGTAAAACTGCATCAAGGTATACAATCTAGTTATCTCAAACACAGAAGGCCTGCACACAAAACTGAGCAGTTTCCCATAAGACTCTCTAAACTCAACCCTCACTCTCTGATCTGCTAGAGCAACCAGCCGCAATAAGGAACTGATATCTGGAGAAGGCAACCTGTAAGCAATTGTCCTCTTCATGGACTTCATGTCTGGCAAGAAGAACACTAGAATCTGAGGGGAAAAAGCACACCTGAAACATAAATACACGTTAATGAAATGCAAACATGAAAAGGCATATGCAGACAGGGGATCAAGTGCAATGATGAAGAACTGTGTTGTGTTGTAATGCAGCTTGAGAACCATCAGATCTTCTCCTCAAACCAAACCAACCACAAAAGAACCCTCACAACCAATTTTCACTGACAGAGACAAACCAGGTATTCTGAGGCCAGAGTTTTCCTGCAAAAAGACCCACCTATCCCTCATAAGTATGTACTTAACTCGCAGACGAGGTACGACATCCTATGCGGTCATCAGCGTCACAGACTTTCAAGAGCGATGATACGATACCCAGAAGGTGTGGCATCATCGTCCCTTGAAGAGGCCTCACTTAGTCGAATCCTAAATGATAGGTCCCTAGAGTCGACAACCCTCAAATCCAACAACCTGTCGAGCCCAAAGGGCCAGGCAAGATGCCATCAAAGAGAATCTCGTCTGAGTGCAGATTTCGTAGCTAGCTGGTGCGAGCAAAGCAAGCAGGCTAACCACTACTTTCTACTTCTAAGTTTATCTGCACTCAAGCCCAGGTCCGGATTATCTCTCAAACTAACCCTCTATCCACAGCATAACAACAATAATATATAATACTGAAAGTAAAGACAGAAAGATAAATACATACAAAACCCCATACGGGAAAACAAGCGCTAGGACTGACTCGCATAGGGAACCGTTGGAGTCCCCAGCAGAGTCACCAGCTGTCACTACTGCGAAAATCGGCGCCGGCCATGACAGAAGAGTCGCCATCGTGCGTCATTTATCCCAAAAGAGGGAAAGGAAACGCTCAGAGAAAACCTAATGCAAAGAGAGAAAGGAATGGTCATCGCAACCAAATCCTGGATTCGGGAGTCGGTTACGCAAGGGGAAGGTATTAACACCCCTCACGTCCTTCATACTCGACAGGATCCACGCTTGTTTTCTATCTAGGGTATGTTTATCTATCTACTCTAAAGGTCTGGTCTAAAAACAAAAGAAAATGACTCGGCAAAGTATCGCACTTTATGCCTACGTATTCCCGTCTGGAACGAGAAATCAGAGTCAACGTAGTTCGCCTAACTACGGGAGAAGGGGGGAAGGTTGCTCGCCGAGATATCGCATCTTGTGCCTACGTACTTTCATACGGCATGAAAGATCAGAGCAAACGTAGTTCGGGCTACGGAAGACACAAGTTTGTCTGACAGTTTTTTATCTCCTTATGAAAGGGTTTTCCAGATTAAGGGTCCAAGAGGACAAAAACAGAGTTTGAATGTTTGATTGAATTTTTTATGAAAGAACTGTTTTTTAGGGTGTTCGCAATCTCCATCGCACTAGAGACTATGACCTAGGAGCGAATGCTTCGTATGTCACCCAAAGGCCACCATACTAAACATCCAGATTACTGGAGAGAAACCCTCCACCAACCTTTTCCCATATAGCTTAAGGCTCGTACTGTACGACTTCAATTAACCTTATTACTGTATTTTTGAATTGTTTTGAGATGAGAAGAGAAAGACACCCTAAGACTATGGTTGAAAGGGAATCTACCTACTGTTATCATGCATGGTTTAGAAACCTAATGTCTATCATAATTCCCTCTTGCACAGAGGAAATCAGAGATCCTAGGGGAAAACAGCAAAAGAAAACAAGCAATAAACGGTAAACAGTAAAATGCATGTTATGCAACAGTACAAGCGAGGCAAGGGAGTCCTGCTCAACCTCAAACCTAAGAAAACAACAGGCAAGGGGATACAAGCTCCACCTCAAACCTAAAGGTAAGTAACACAAGCAAACAGACAATACATAAAAAGAAAAGCAGAGGAAGCAGCCCAAGCAACAACAACAAACTTCTATAGACAACAACTTCAACCTTTAACAGCAGCTCTTGTCAGCAAAATTGAATTGACAGCAAAATTGAAAGCAAAAAGTCTTCATCTCCAAGCTAGCTCCTATCTTCATGCTTCTTCAATTCTTCATCTTCAAACTCTAGCAAGCTCCACAAGAAGAGAAATCATCATTGAGATCAAGTTACAATGCTAGGAAACCTGATGACAACCAAAGGAATTCATCAGGAACCATCATGGGAAGGAAAGTGCATCCTCAAAAGTTCTACTCATTAAGGCATGTCACTCATTCCTCCAAATGAGAGATGGGACTTCCTTAATAGGACTTTGCATCATAGGATGAGGATAAAAGCAAACAAGGAATTATATTTTTGATGAAAGGAAAATAACTAATTCTAATGGCTCTTCCTAAAACCTTAGGCCTATAAGCTTCTAAAAAGCTCCTAAAAGAGAAAGAAAGCTCCAAACTAAGCTTCACAAGACAATCCACAGAAGCTACAAGATGTCCAGCTCCTCCTCCAAAAAGGAAACCAAGCTCTTCAAGCTCCAAAGCCACCAACAGGATCAAACAAGGCAAGGCACCAAAGAAGGAACACCAAACGCAACACCTATTTGTGAATTACATCTAAAATAGAAAACTAAGTTCTAAAAATCTAAGAAATTTCCTAAGGGAACATGCATGTTTTAACATTCTAGGGTTCAAATATCAAAGCCTAAATCAACTTCTAGGTCCACTAAATAAATCCTAAGTTGAATTGTGTCAAGATAAACCATAAGTTGGGAAGGCTCTAAACATCTCACCTAAAACAGAACCTAAAATTGTTAAAAAAAATATATATAATAAACATCCTAAGGGAGCATGCACATCTAACCTACAACATACTCAAAAATCAAATTCAGAAACCAAACCAAATGATCAAACCAAAATCAACAAGACAGAAAGGCAATTATGCAAAATTAAAGAAATAACATAAAAGAGAAAAATGCAAATTAAATTGAAAAATGCAAGAAAATGCAATTTATTGATCCCAGAAAATCACAAATTGAAAGAGGAGCATGGACATATTTTTAAAATATTTTTCTGATCAAAGATGAATTTATTATGATTTTTGGAATCAATATGCATTTAAAATAAAACTAAAATGAAATAAAATAAAATAAAACACAAGAAATAATGTGGCGCGTTGGATTGTTTAACAAAGTAATCAGATCCAAGAGCAATGAGCGCATCCACGCAAGCATCCCAGTCACACGCTGACTGGGATTAATGAAACGATGTGCTTTTGGTTTTGGAGGCAAATCCTCAGATCAAATGCAAGCCACACGATGCGCATAACAAGTCAATCTTCAACAAGATCTGATGGTCATCAGTCATCGTCCCCAATTTGAATCCTCAGATGGAGGGAAGCCAGGTGTGATGGCCATAGAAGACCTCCGGTCGTCTTCTCCAGCGAGGTGGTGGTCTCAGGAAACCAAAACAAGTCATATCTTATATCAAATTCATCAGAATTTCACGTAGATCTCAAAAATCTCATCCACTTCCTCTAGATCTGGCTAGGTTTTGAAATTCGAAGGCAAACAAAAATGCTACCTCAACATTGATCACCACTAAACTCAAATCTAAAATCATAGGAATGATCCTCATGCTTCATACATTAACCTGATCTATCCAATTTCACTTAATTCCTTATGACCAGATCAAATCGCGCTCAAACAGAAATCACAAGTCACCTAAGTTTGTCTCTAATTGCTCCAATTCTTAACCAGAAACGATCTACACTTCAACTAGATCCTAACCACATGCACAACATGAACTACATCTTCCTAGAATTGTGAGAAATTTGAAGGTTACATACCTGGTGTAGATCCACTAACAGAGGTATCAAGAGCTCGATTCAGCCTTCAAAACTCTCCAGAAACACTCAAGGATGCAAGAGGAAGCTATTTGATCCTTCAATTTGATCTGAACTTGCCTTGAAATCAAAACCCGATCTGCACTTGCTTGCTTGCAAATTCACTTTCTCTCTCTGCTTCTACCATGAAATGAGCACCAAAATGATTCTGAAATCATCCAACCACTTAAATAGAACATGCCTATGGGCTTTTGAAGTCCAATTCAAGCCCAAATCAGTAGTTTTAATTTTTTGTTTTCTCTTCAAAATTTCCATGTGACAGTCGTGAATTGGCCATGGAACTTGCTCTAGAAGCTTCCTTTTCAATTGCAAAATGCCTTGTGAATGCAATGGGACCAAAAGGACTGCTTGAAATGCCTTGGTGAGTGACTTGGTCATGTAACTTGCATATGAAGAAACCAAATGATAACTTGTGAAAATCTGCCTCAACTCAAAAATCTACCAATGTCATTGTATTTGAAATGATATTTCCATTCAAAATGAGTATTTACTTGACATGTTTTGGTCACTTAACCATAAATTTGAATTTTTCAACTTTGAATCCTTTTAAAATCTTCCTTTTTAAGCCATTTCAAACCAAATCTTGATATGAGCCCAATCAATTCACCATGAGTTCTTCGTTATCCTAAAAACCACATTTTGAACAAGTTCCATGTTGAACAAAAATCCATTTGACAAGTGCAAATTGAGATTTTGACCTATGATTGAAAATAGCCTATAATCTCACTTTCCCAAAATACCCCTGACTTGTAAACCTCATAACTTGAGTTATACAAATCATATGGAAGACTTCTAATACAATTTGGAAAGCTAAGATCATAAGGAACAACTTCCATTTTGGCCAAAAGTTCAGGTGAAACTTCCTTCTATGTCAAAAATAGCTTGGAAGTCAGATGATTTTCACAGACAAATTTCAGAGGTATCTAAGGACCTATAACTTGTCTGGACCATAACTTGAGTTCTATAAATCCCCTTTAGTACTTGTAGTACTAAAAGTAAAGGTATTGAGATTCTATACAAGTTCCATGTTGGCCAAAAATCCATTTGAAACTTGTATCTTGACTTATGTGGTCTTGAAGTTAGGCACTAAACAGGGGATTTTACACTAAAACCCTAATTTAGCAACTTCCCACACTCTTGACTCTTCTTGACTTGATCTTGGCACAACACCACAAATGTCTCAACATATCATTTCATGAACTTCATGACCTAAAAGTAGGCTTTGATACTCTTCAACTGCACAGTTGACCTAGGATTGACCCAGATGAAACCCTAATTGCTTGCACTTCAACTATGGCTCTTGCATTTGACACAATGACTTGATTGAGATCTCCCATGGCCCTCTGGGAATTCTATGAGCTCCATACACATCCTCTACTAATATTCAACACTTCACATCCCTCTGATGATCTTCAATTGATCCTCAAGTTAGGAGAAAATCCACATGCAAGAACTTAAACCCCTAGGTACTCAAATTACCTCCTGATGACCTTAATAACCTCTCAAGCTTGAATAAAACCTCTAGCTAGGATCCTCTTGACAAGAATCACACTTGATCCCCTTCTATATGAATGATATCATGATATGCAAATGATATAACTATGCAAATGTTAATGCAATGAAACATAAGCCAAATAAGAAAAGAGATTGGGCAATTTTTGTGGTGCAACAGTCATGTCACCATAGCTCATCATAATAATCATCATCATACATCATGTCATCATAGCTCATCATAATAATCATCATCATACATCATGTCATCATAAACCATCATAGTAATCATCATCATACATCATGTCATCATAACTCATCATAGTAATCATCTTCATACATCATAGGAATCATTATAATAATCATCATCATACATCATGTACAACTCACATAGCGCTCACAATCATACTCATATTAATTCATCATATTTTCACATATTTTCACCTATTATCACATATTAAGTCATAATTATACTCGCAGAAATCCTCATACTATCGCCTATTAATCACATAAATTTCACAGTCCCACTCATGCTAATCTGTCACAGAAATCACAGAATCAAACATCAAAGCATCGTTGCACACGACCAATATACGCGAAACTCTGCTACGTTCGCTGGCATGTTCTCTAGGCGAGTCTGGGGCGACTTTCTTCGCTAAGATAAGAATTCTTCATTAGGCGAGTCTGGGAACAACATTGTTCGCTAGGCGAAGCATTCTTCGCTAGGAGAACTATGCGATGACAGCAACTTCTGCTATGCACCAGAACTTAACATCACTCAAAAACCCCACGATTCACTTTCCTAATGCCCCCAAATCATCTCTAAGGTCTTAAGGCGATAAAGGCTCAAAACCTACAGTTCATTAGGCCAATCCCGTAACATATTCACGTCCTAAATCACAAATTTCCCTACAATTTCCCCAAAGGCATCAGTGTTACTCACATTCAAATATTCATATCCCTTCAGGGTTAGACATATAACAATTCAAGGTTCTGGCCATGAAGGTCTACCTTTCCCTTTTCCTCAATGGATTCCACGGTTAGATTCACACTAACAGGTTTAGGCCATGAAGGCCAAAGATCACTATTTCTCATATCTATGCTCTAACAGTTAGGAATACTTACCACTACACCACAATCATCAGGGTTCTCACTATCAAATTTCCCTACAGGGTTAGACCAATGTCAAATCAGAGTTTTGGCCACGAAGGCCTAGTTTCCCTCTTTCTCACAATCAATCCCAAAATCCCTTAAACCCTTAAATCATCCATAATTATATTGAAAGTCACACATGGAAAATCATGAAAGGTTATACTCCCCATACCTTAATTGTCGATCAAATCCTTCTCATATCTTTCAGGGAACCTTTCGAAGCTTTTGCCTCTAATTTTCCTCCTCAGAGCTCTGGGCTCAATACTTTTCACAGTTAACAAAATGAATCCTAATTCCTTTTAGAATTACCTTTTTGTCAAACCTAGTCTTGGGCCACACAATTGGGCTTTCCCCATAATACCCTCACTAACTCCTCTTAATGTCCAAACTACCCTTATTTAACTTATATTTATTTTAACTAATAATAATACTAATATTTTCATATTTTATACTATTAATTAAATAAATAATCTAAAAATGCATAATTCCCAATAATCCACAAAACCACCGGAAATCATCGAAAAATGAATATTCTTAATTAAATAAATTAATTAAAATATTCCAATTAAATTTAGGGTGTTACAAGTAAGGCTCGGTATTTTGCTAAGGAAGGTTGTTGGGTAGTCTTCAATGTTATTCTGGCATTGCGCATATATGGTATTGTTCTATTTCCCAATATACCAGACTTTGTTGATATGGACGTTTTTCACATCTTTGCTTCCAAGAAACCTGTACCTACTCTCCTAGGAGATTTGTATCACTCAGTGCATTACAAAAATGAAAAGAGGAGAGGAAGAAATATTTTTTGTTGTGCATCATTGTTCCACAAATTGTTCATGGATCATCTTCCTTGTACTGGAGCTTTTGTTGATACAAAAGGTACATCTGAGTGGTCAGAGAGACTTATGGGCCTAACATCTAAGGATTTTATATGGTTTAATCGAGATCTTCTCAATGTGGATATTATCTTTAGTTGTGGGAGTTTTCCTAATGTACCTTTGATTAGGAGAAAAGGTGGGGTTAACTACAACCCTTCTCTTGCTATCAGACAGTTTGGATATGCCTTGAGGGGACCCCGAAGGAAGAAGAAGTGCAGGTATCTCTGTACTTTACAGGTGCAGCTTATTTTGATACTCTGGCTAAGATAAAGGAAGCCTGGGGGAGAATTCACAGAAGAGGAAAGTTTTCTTTGAGTAAAAGTGATTGCAGAGCTTTTGACCCTTATTTGGATTGGATCCAGAAGAGAGTAGAGAAAGTGTTGTTGCATTTCCCTTTCAGAGAACCCCTATATTCTTTAGTCATTGAAGAGCCTACGGCAATTGACATCATGAGATATAATAAGCTTTGAACGGAAAAGGAAGCATTGCGCAAAGAGAATGAAGAGTTGAAACAAGAGATCAGCCAGTTGAAACGTGACAAAGGAGAATCTGTTTATTTGGCTAAGAAGAAATCAGAGTCTGTAGTCAATAGGAAGAAAGAGTTATTTGAGCACCTCAAAATGCGAGAGCGGATTGGTCAAGACCTAAAAAGTACTTGCAGTATTTTGAAGCATAAGAAGGAGGATTTAGACAGAGCTTATCTGGAGATATCCAAATTCAACCAGCAATGGAATTCTACTTTAACTGCCAATAAAGAAAGGGAGGATCAGCTTTGTATTCAGATTGACCGATTGAAGACACGGCTCAAAGTCAAAGACAGAGAGAAAGAAAGAGAGAGAGAGAGAGAGAGAGAGAGAGAGAGAGAGAGAGAGAGAGAGAGAGAGAGAGAGAGAGAGAGAGAGAGAGAGAGAGAGAGAGAGAGAGAGAGAGAGAGAGAGAGAGAGAGACAGATAGACAGACAGACAGAGAGAGAGAGAGAGAGAGAGAGAGATAGGGGTGTGTCGCTTGCGCGAAAATAAGGTGACGGCACAACAGAAGAGTCGTCACCTTTCGTTATTTATCCCTCAGAGCGGGAAAGGAAACGATCGGAAAAACCTGACGAAAAAGGGTAAGGCAAGGTCGTCGCAACCGTTGTCTGGATTCGGGAGTCGGTTACGCAAGGGGAAGGTATTAGCATCCCTCACGTCCGTCGTACTCGACGAGATCCACGCTTGTTGTGTTTACTTGGACGGGTTGGTTTTATTCTATCTACCTAACAAGGCTGGCTGAAAAAGAAAAGAAAAATGACTCGGCAAAGCGCCGCACTTTATGCCTACGTATTCTCATCAGAGAATGAGAAATCAGAGTCAACGTAGTTCGGCCTACGAAGGGTTATGGGGGAAGGTAGCTCGCCAAGACATCGCCATCTTGTGCCTACGTACTCTCAACAGGCATGAGAGATCAGAGCTCACGTAGTTCGGGAAACTGCGGTTTATTTCCTGTCTTTTACGAAAGAAGTGTTTTTTATTGTGTTTGCGATTTCAACCGCACTAGAGACTATGACCTGAGAGTGAATGCGTCGCATGTCACCCAAAGGGTACCATACTAAACATCCAGACTGTGGAAAATAAACTCTCCCACAATCCTTTCTCAGATAGCTTAAGGCTCGTAACGTACGAAAGAAATCATCCATGATTACTGTATCTTAAACTGTTTTGAGATGAGAAGAGAACAGGCCCAACTAGGAGGGAGACTATCAAGTCCTACTGTTGTCATGCCATGGATTCATCCTATGGTTGAGGTTTGAACAGGGAACTCCTAGAAGTTGTCATGCATAGTGTCGCTACTGCGAAAATCGGCGCCGGCTGAACAGAAGAGTCGCCACCGTACGTTATTTATCCCACGGGAGGGAAAGGAAACGCTCAGAGTAAACCTCGCACAACACGGGAAAGGTATGGTCATCGCAACCAAAACCTGGATTCGGGAGTCGGTTACGCAAGGGGAAGGTATTAGCACCCCTAACGTCCGTCGTACTCGACGGGATCCACGCTTATTTTCTAGTACGGATTGTTATTTCTATCTACACTAAGGGTCAGGGGTTAAAAGAAAATAAAATGACTCGGCAAAGTATCGCACTTTATGCCTACGTATTCCCGTCTGGAACGAGAAATCAGAGTCAACGTAGTTCGCCTACCTACGGGAAAGGAGGGGAAGGTTTCTCGCTAGGATATTGCATCCTATGCCTACGTACTTTCATACAGCATGAAAGATCAGAGCAAACGTAGTTCGGGCCACGTACGACACAAGTATGTCTTGATTGATTTTATTCCTTCTGAAAAAGGTTTTTCTGATTAACAGTCCAAGCGGACAAAAAATGACGTTTTGATGAGTTCACATTCTTTTACGGAAGAAGTGTCTTTTATTGTGTTTGAAATCTTTTATGGTGTTTTTCTGTTTGTTTTGAGAAAGAAGAGACAGAACTCTAACCTACGGTTGCGAAAGGAATCACACTAACCTAATGTTATCATGCATGGGTTAAGGCCTAATGTCTATCATGCTCCTCTCTTGCGCAGAGAGAAACAGAGATCCTAAGGGAATAGACGGGAACAGAAACAATATTAGATATATACAGTAAAGCAGTAAAATGCATGGATGCAGCAATACAAGCGAGGCAAGGGAGTCCCACTCAACCTCGAACCTAGAAAACAATAGGCAAAAGTGAACAGCATTCACTTTCAACCCAACAGGTTAAACAGCAAGCAATACAGTCAGGAAAACCAGTCAATACATCAGAAATGAAATACAGCAAAGATAAACAGCATCAGCAGCTCTGAATCAACATCTGACTTCAAGTAATCTCCAATCAGCTACAAGCATCAATCTCCATCTCCACAGCCTTCCAGCAAGGTCTTGATCATCAGTCTTCCATCTACAATGGCTTTTCTTCAAGTCTCAAACTCCCAGGAGGAATATCAGTCAACAAGATGAAGTGAAAGAATGTTAGACAGTCAATTACCTACCAAGGGTGGTTCATTAACTGTTAACATTGTACAGACAATTTTCCCTCAAAAGTTCTATCTTTCAAATACATTCATTGATCCTTCCAAAGGAAGGAGGTGGATATTGGAAAGAGACTTTGAATCATAGAGAAAGGATGGATGCAGACAAGGCATTCCATGTTTGAGAAACAAGCTTTCTAATCTAGAGCTCTGCCTAGCTCCTAAACCCTAGTCTCCTCAACAGCTGCTAGCAGGATCTCCTCTTCAATTCTGGAAGTTGACCTTCATACTCTTGATCTCCAATGGCTTCATCATCACAAGCCTTCATCTCCCCCAATCCCCAAGCAATCCCCATACCCACACAAACAAGCAATAATCCCCAGGGGGCACACCACACCAGTCAATCAAATACAGACAGTATTAATAGCAGTAGGGGAACCCTAATAATGTCTAAGGGATCTAATAACTACCCATAGTCCCTATAGTCCCATATCCCAAAATATTCAATCTCTAAGTCCTAAGGGAAATGATTCAATTCTCCTATGTCATCACTTAAACCCTAATCTTGGTCATGCTATTCACCTCTAATCAAATCACCTAAAATTAATTTCTAAAATTGTGAATTAAATCCTATATACAAGATACATGTCTAACCTAATCAACCTAAAAAGAAGGGATTAAAAATGCTAAAGCATCTATTAGAACAAAAATCATCAAATTTAAGCATGAAACTAAACTTAACAATATGCTATTTACAAGAAAAATGCATGAAAAATATTAAAACAAAATAAAATGTCAATTTTATTTTTTCATATTTTTCTAGACAGGATTATGGACCTATAGCAAAAAGAACCAATTAAAACAAGCCATTTTCCATTTTTGTATGATTTTTTTAAGACATTAAAAATATTAAAGAAAATTAAAACACAAAATAAGAAATAAAAGGGAGGGGGTATGAATAGCAGCTTCGCCCAGTTCAAATTCCAGGTGGGCCATGAAACCAGGGGTGTGAATATGAATTACCCTAAGCCCAGCGCGCTTCAGAAATGAATTAAAAAAAACAAAAGAAAATGATTAAACCTTCGGTGCAAATAGTAACTCAATCACGTGTAAAACATTGGGCTTCTCAATTGGGGGGTGGGGATAGAAAATTGGATCCAAGCCCAAACGCGCGTTTAAGTGAAACGCCGCGTTTCACTTCAGTCTCTCCCTCCATTTTCAATTTGAATAATGGCCACACGATGCGATGAAAAGGTCAACAAATCAGGACAATCGGACGGCCCACGGTCATCGTCCTAAACGAGTTAGGGTTTGCAGAAAAAAAACAGCTCCCATGCACAAACTTCAAGCTCCTCGTTCTCCCTCAATATGCCATGAAAACGAAACTTGTAAAGACCAAATTCACTCCATTTCTTCCCCTCTACAAGACTATGCTCTTAGTTTTGTCTAAAACTAACTCCATAATAAAACCCGATAGGTGGAACCTCATAGAATACTAACTGCACTCATCAGTGGAGCCTCACAATTCTCCAATTCAACTGTCCTATCTTGTTCACCATGTTACCCTGATCTCATCAAGCCAATGCATGCTCATTAACACTCAATATATAACCTATCCTCAGTCATCAAAGTCAATACACCCTGCCATGGAACCTCACAGAAATCTCTCCACTTCTCAGGAATCAAACACCTATGGTCTCTAAGCATTTTGATCCTAACCATTCCATCTAATACTACCTAGATGAAGGGATATAGATTGAAATGCATACCTTGCAATTTTGATGAAACAGTCGTGGAATCGTGCACTTCAAGGCCTGGCAAGCTTCACTAATGATCTTTAGATGATGCTAGGGTTTCTGTTTGCAAAAGAAATGGTGGAAAGTGCTTGGATTCTTGGCTGCAATTCTGATGTGGATTCTTGCAATGTGAAAGCTAGCTCTTCAATCCTCCATTGTTGGACCTCTGATCTTGCTTACAATCCCTCACAATACACCAAATATTGAAGATGAATGGGAAGCTTGAACAGAAATGGAAGATTATGGTGATTCTCTCAATTTCTTACAATGGAAGCAACTTCTTAATTCTCTCTATTCTCCACCTCAATGCACCAACCCCTTGCACAAATGACTTCACTTCATTATATAGATGATGACTAACAGCTTGAGAAGTTTCTAGAATGATCTTGGAGGATTCTAGAAAATTGTGGAAATTCATGGAAATTCTCATTTGATGGTACTTTGAATTCTCATGATATCTCTCCTTTATCTCTTGATAGCCCCTTAACCATGAGTGAATATCTCCTTGCATGACAAATTGGAATGATAAGAGAGCTTACATGCCTTTATTTTTGCTTTATGTTGAACTTCTCATGTGTATCTCATTATGCAAGTAACAAAATAACAAAGCAAGTCCAAAACTTAACACTTAAATCAAAAAAGTAGATGAACCAATGTCTTGAAAATGATGTTTGGAATCAATTTGGTATATTGGATGACCCATATTGGATTTGTAGATCTCTCAAACCAATTTTTTATTTCAACTTTTTCAACTTATATGCCTTTTTTAGGTCATTTTTCACCAACTTTGGTCAAGTCTCCTTCCATGCATTTCCAAACTTCCATGACTTCTTTTCTAGACTTAAAATGGCATTTTGAGCAACTTTGATGTTGTGAAGTTTTTCATTTGAAGCTTCCTTGTATGAGTTTTAGGCATAGGCTAAGAATGACCTGTAATCCTCAGATGACCAAAATACCCTTTGCTTGCCAAGACCATAAGTATAGTTACACAAATCATATGAAGGCATACCATACCTTTATAGAAAGATAAGACAATGAGTAACAACTCTCATGTTTACAAGAAATCCATTTGAAATCTCCTTGAGGGTCAAAAATAGCTTGGAAGTCAAGTCACTTTCACAGACAAAATCTCAGATACCTCAGATGACCTGTAACTTACAAGGATCATAACTTGAGTTCTATAAATCTCCTTTATGTCTTCCACCACTCAAATTAAAGGTCTTGAGATCCTCTACAAGTTTCATGTTGGCCAAGGATCCATTTGAAGCTTGAATTTTGACTTATCTTGCTTGGAAATTTGACCTAAACTAGGGGATTTTACACAGAAACCCTAATTTAGAAACTCCTCTTCTCCTTGATTCCTCTTGATTTCTTCTTATCATATCACCATATCCTTCTTTATATGTCAAATGATGAACCCCACATCTCTCCAATAGACCTTAATGTCTTTCAATCAGTCATTTGACCTAGGGTTGACCTAGAGTTGACCCCAGATGAAACCCTAGTTGACTGTCTCCAACTGCAATACTTGTGATCATACCAATGACTTGTCTCCTTCTCCAAATGACTTTCTAAGTCTCCCATGATGCCCATATACTATCCATGCTCAGCCCACAGCTCACAATTTCTTTGTTGATCTTCAGATACCCTCAGATAGGAGATGGATGCACTGCTTGATCCATTGACTTTCCAGCTTTCAAATTCTTTCTGATGACTTGAAAGGGATTGAAGTACAATAATAACCTCTTGACAGGCTCATAGAGATGAGACTGATTGGTCCCTGTTAGATGATTTGCTATGCTATGCTATGCAGATGATTAGACTATGTACATGACTCTATATGCAAATGCTAATGATATTGAAACATAAACCAAGTGAATAAGGTTGAGCAAATTTTAGGGTGCAACAGCTGCCCCTATTCAAGCGACTCGGACCCGATTGGGTGAAGAGCGAACGGCCTTCAAACATTCGTGGTACGAGACGGTTGAATACTAGGAACCCGGAAATTTGCCAACCGCAGAAATAAACTGCGCCCCTGCTTGGGGGAACGACATTCATCGACTGAATCTAACTGTTACGGCAACCAACTGATCCATCAGCGACCGTGCTGGGGATGACTCGTCTGCCTTTCATCAGGAATAAATCGTCCACGTTAGGAGTAAACTCTTGTCCACGTTAGGAATAACATTGTCCACGTTAGGACTCACCCTTCCACGTAAGGAATAACCGTTCCACGTTAGGAATAACACCGTCCACGTTAGGACTCACCTTTCCACGTAAGGAATAACCTTTCTTTCCACGTCAGGAATAAACTTGTCCACTTGATTTATCCACGTAAGGACTCCAAGGAATACCCTCATCTTTCCACGTAAGGAATACTTCTTAAAACTCTTTCCACGTAAGGAAACATCTCTTCTTCCACGTAAGGAATACAAACTTTCCATGTAAGGAAACACCTCTATCTTTCCACGTAAGGAAACCAACTTGATCTGTCCACGTAAGGACTCCAATCTTTCCATGTAAGGAAAAATCTTTTTCCACGTAAGGAAACCAACTCCTTCCAATTTGTCCGCGTCAGGACTAAACTTTCCACGTAAGGAATACTTCTTTTGGATCTGTCCGCGTCAGGACCACACTCTTCCACGTAAGGAATGCCATCTTAATCTGTCCACGTAAGGACTCCAATCTTTCCACGTAAGGAATACAATCTTTCCACGTAAGGAATCAATCTTTCCACGTAAGGAATCAATCTTTCCACGTAAGGAATCACAATCTCTTTTCCACGTAAGGAATCAATTTTCTTCCACGTAAGGAATCAACTCCGTCCACGTAAGGACTCACCTTTCCACGTAAGGAATAAATCTAATATGTCCATGTTAGGACTAAACTCTTCCACGTTAGGAATACATTTTCTTTTGGTTTGTCCATGTAAGGACTCAACTTTCACCTCGCTTTGTCCACGTAAGGACTCTGATCTTTCCACGTAAGGAATACAATCTTTCCACGTAAGGAATCAATCTTTCCACGTAAGGAAACGCTTTTCGTCTTGATTTGTCCACGTCAGGACCCACCTCTTGACTCGCTGAGGAAATAAAACCTTGTCCACGTCAGGACTCCTGCACCTTCGACCCACTGGGGAAGTGAGATTTGTCCACGTCAGGACTCCCATCTCAACCTGCTGACGTAATAGAACCTGTCCACGTCAGGACTCGCGTCTTTGACTTGCTGGGGAAATAAGACTGTGTCCACGTCAGGACTCATACTTTGCCCACAACACAACGAAGGATAAATTTGTCCATGTCAGGACCCTCGCGTCTTGTCATCACAAAGAACTGCAGACTTGTCCATGTCAGGACGCACATTTCACCATTACGAATAGAGCTATCTGCTGGCAATACATTGTCCACGTCAGGACACCAACACGAAGAGTAACCTACTTTTGTCCACGTCAGGACTTCACCTTCGATCAACACCGAGAACTCGAATCTGTCCACGTTAGGACTAACACCTACCGTAAACTGGAAGAAATGTCCACGTTAGGACTCCACATTTCAACAATTCTGAAAAATCGAACCTGTCCACGTTAGGACTAGCACCTCCTAGCAGCCCAGGGAAATAAAACTGTCCACGTTAGGACACCCACCTCTCTAGCACGAAGAAATCCTGTCAACATCGGAATAAATTGTCCACGTCATGACTTATTGCTCCATCGATCCCAAACCACAAACTTCTTAGCACTGACGTGACAGCGACTTTGAGGCGGACTCTACTGGGGATATTTGGAAGCCAAACTACTGGATGCCTGTTCTAATAACTGGCGGCAGCCTCTGAAATTCTGATTCATGAACCTGCTGATGACAAATAACTTTGCTTGGAACTGAGGAGAGATTTTGTCTACTAATTCTGGCGGGGAAAACACGAGAAATTCACAAATAATTCTGCTCGGAGAATAAGAGAACTTCATCACGATAACTCTGCGGGGAATAACGCCAAAGTTGACACTTCATTGAATGTCTCACGTCGAGATCTTGAATGCTTGATACTTCATTCGAGCAAGAGCTCTCTCTACCTGCAAGAGAAACAATACTTGAAACAAACTGTTAGCCCACCTGGTTTATGTTTCAAAAATGCGTATGTTTGATAGCGATGCAATGCTACATTCAACATGGAAATGCTACGCTTTTATTTGGTGGACGCAAGTATGACACTATATGCCGATGCCAATATGACCCTATATGCCAATGCACTATATGCCGATGCAAATGCAGACTCGAACTGCTGGGTACAGAAGCTGCTTCAGCAAAATAAATGCTGAAGATAGTGCCAACTCCGCTGGGGATAGCCAGATACTACAGAATTATTCCAGCAAAATAAATGCTGGAAGAGTGAAGTCAACTCAGTTGGGAAGTTGGGAATTTGAACCAAACATCTCATTGAAGTAACACCCTGCTGGGAATACAACTCTGCTGGGGAATAGCAGATGCACTCGGTATGATCGGACTTATGCTGGGGAGTGAACGGATATCACACAGTATTCTGACAAAACAAATGCCAATGCGCCACACCAACTCTGCCGGGGAGAGCCGCAATCTTCGAGTTCCACTAGGAGGATGAAAATACCTGCTGAAAAGAGAATTCCGCTGGGGCGGGAACGATTCTCTTGGGGAAAATCAACTGACTCCGATGGGGGAGAGGTAAACTGACCCTGAGGGAAAAGGTGAACTTGTCTGAATACAGTTCATCAATGTTAATCTTCTGAGACTAAACCAACTCGGCTTGAGATACACTGTCTGAGTACAGCCTTATAATCTTGGAATCGCTAAATTCTGCTGAGGATGAATGACTTTGCTGGAGCATGTCCTTTGGATAGGCTACGGCTAGCTGGGGAATTCGATCCTTCCTCAGGAAGAACATGCATGACCTGCGTGGGAGTCGAGTCTTTCGTTATTACAATCTTTTGATCGTCTTCCTCGTACGGCTATGAAACCTGCAACAACACAAACAAGACAAGACAAGCCTATGCAACCCAATCTATTCAGGTTAGTGACGTTATTTTCAGTTAATTCAAAGCTTTAGCAATTGTTGGCAAGGGCCAGTGATGTTATACACATGCTAGTTTCAGTAAATTTAGGCGCTTTATTATGCACAAAACAGTAAAGAACCAGTATCAAGTACTGAATAACATATTTTATTGATCGGGCCCCTGAATGGGCGGAGTTTTTGTACACAGGATGTAACTCCTGAAAAGAGGAAGCTACGCAAAGCAAGTATACAACTATGCACAAGAAGCATAAATATATTGACAAACTAAATTTGTACACATGTCGGCAACGGGATGCAGATGAACACCACGAACTGATCCTCCTATGACTCGCCCAACTCCAATGCTTCCCCGGTATCCATACTTCCGAAGAGATTGTATCTGATAATCGACTCCTCAGGCATATTCTCCTGCACTGATGCTCACTGTAATATCAAATTTGGACTGCAGTCATTTGCTTTTCAAATCCCTAACTTTTGCGTGAACCGCCCTTTACGGGTTTTCAGTTCACCGGGATACCCCTTTTTGCCGAAGCCGCCCAGTGTAGGTTTTCAACTTCGCGGGTGTACATTTTTTAGTTTTATCCCTAACTTTTGCCCGAACCTTTCATTCCGTTTTTGGTTCACCAGGATGCCCCATTTTTGCCTGGACTCTCTTTTTTCTGTCCAGCGGGTCAATTTTAAGCAAAGTATTTTTTAACTGCGTCCGAATTCACAGGCGACGTAAAGTCTTCACCGTCCATAGTAGACAACAATAAAGCTCCTCCTGAAAAGACTTTCCTGACAACGTATGGCCCTTCGTAGTTGGGGGTCCAGTTGCCCCTGTGATCTGCCTGCGGCGGGAGAATCCTTTTCAGCACAAGGTCGCCCGTCTGAAAGCTTCGCGGATGTATCTTCTTATCATACGCTTTCTTCATTCGGCTCTGGTACAAACGACCATATGCTAGAGAAGATAGCCTCTTCTCATCCATTAAACTCAGTTGGTTCAACCTGTCTTTCACCCATTCTGCCTCGTCTAGTTGTACGTCTCACAATACCCTCAGAGAAGGGATCTCAACTTCCAATGGTAGCACAGCTTCCATTCTATATACCAACGAGAACGGGGTTGCCCCGGTTGATGTGCGTACCGTCGTACGATAACCGTGCAAAGCAAAAGGTAGCATCTCATGCCAATCCTTATAGGTCACCACCATCTTCTGAACAATTTTCTTTATATTCTTGTTGGCTGCTTCAACAGCGCCATTCATCTTGGGTCGGTAAGGGGAGGAGTTGTGATGTTCGATCTTGAAATTATGACAGAGCTCCTTCATCATTTTGTTGTTCAGGTTTGAACCTTTGTCAGTGATTATCCGCTCGGGGATCCCATATCTGCAAATGATGTCTCTCTTGATGAATCTGGCCACCACCTGCTTAGTTACATTTGCATAAGACGCTGCTTCTACCCACTTGGTGAAATAATCGATTGCTACTAGAATGAATCGGTGCCCATTAGAAGCCGTCGGCTCGATCTTTCCAATCATATCGATTCCCCACATCGAGAATGGCCATGGCGATGACATCACATTTAGAGGACTTGGAGGCACATGGATCTTATCAGCGTAGATTTGGCACTTGTGGCACTTCCTCGCAAACTTGAAACAATCAGTTTCCATAGTCAGCCAAAAATAACCTGCCCGCAGCAGCTTTCTCGTCATAGCATGCCCACCAGCATGCGTACCAAAGGTACCCTCGTGTATTTCCTCCATGAGCAGCCTTGCCTCTCTTTCATCTACGCAACGCAACAGCACCAAGTCGTGGTTTCTTCTGTACAAGACACCATCCGGATTCAAATAGAAATTACCCGCTAATCTCCTGAGAGTCTTCCGATCTTGACTGGATGCCCCAGCCGGATACTCTTTGTTCTTCAGGAAATTAAGGATATCAAAATACCACGGTTTGTCGTCGGATGCTTCGTCAATAGCAAACACGAATGCTGGTTTGTCAAGCCGAGATATAATAATTCTGGGAGCCTCGTTCCAGAAGTTGACTTTGTACATGGAAGACAAAGTGGCTAAGGCGTCAGCCATCTGATTTTCTGCTCTCGGTACATGATGCAATTCAACCTTGTCGAAGAAAGGCAACAATCTCCTTGCATAGTTCATATAATGTATCAAGTTGGGCTGACGTGTCTCCCATTCTCCTTTGATCTGATTCACCACTAGAGCTTAGTCTCCGTATACGTCCAGATGCTTGATTCGCAAATCAATGGCTTCTTCAAGCCCCATTATACAAGCTTCGTATTCGGCCTCATTATTGGTAACGGCAAAGGTTAATCGGGCAGTAAACGGGATGTGCGACCCGTGGGGAGTAGTGATGATTGCCCCTATTCCGCTACCGTAAGCGTTCACAGCTCCATCAAATATCATCTTCCACTTGGAACCCAACTCTGGTCCTTCGTCTGGCAACGGCTCTTCACAATCTTTCATCTTTAGGTACATGATATCCTCGTCAGGAAAATCAAACCTCATCGATTGATAGTCTTCAATAGGCTGCTCAGCCAAGTACTCAGACAGTACACTCCCTTTTATAGCCTTTTGCGAGACGTATTGAATGTCATATTCAGTCAAGACCATCTGCCAACGGGCAATTCTCCCTGACAACGCCTGCTTTTCGAATACATATTTGATAGGATCCATCTTCGAGATGAGCATGGTTGTATGATTCAGCATGTATTGCCTCAAACGCTTGGCGGCCCAGGCTAGCGCGCAACAAGTTTTCTCAAGCATTGAGTATCGAGATTCACAATCTGTAAATTTCTTACTCAAGTAGTAAATTGCATGCTCTTTTCTCCCTGTCTCGTCATGTTGACCGAGAACACAACCCATGCTTCCCTCAAGAACTGTCAAATACATGATCAAGGGTCTCCCTGCCACTGGGGGTATCAAAATAGGAGGCTCCTGCAAATACTGCTTTATTTTATCGAACGCCTTTTGACAGTTTTCGTTCCACGTTACAGCTTGATCTTTCTTCAGCAACTTGAACAATGGTTCGCACGTAGCAGTTAGATGAGATATGAACCGGGCGATGTAGTTCAACCTCCCTAAAAACCCGCGCACCTCTTTCTCTGTTTTAGGCGTCGGCATTTCTTGGATCGCTTTTATTTTAGCAGGATCGACCTCTATTCCTCTTTCACTTACGATAAACCCCAGCAGCTTACCCGATCTCACCCCGAAGGTGCATTTGTTAGGGTTCAGTCTCAGCCTGAACTTCCTAAGCCTTTTGAACAACTTCAGCAGATTCACCAGATGCTCTTCCTCCGTCTGGGATTTGGCAATCATATCGTCAACATAAACTTCGATCTCTTTATGCATCATATCATGAAAAAGAGTCGTCATCACACGCTGATACGTTGCCCCAGCATTCTTCAAACCAAAGGGCATCACTTTATAACAAAATGTTCCCCAAGGCGTTATGAAAGTAGTCTTCTCCATGTCCTCTGGCGCCATTTTAATCTGATTATAGCCTGAAAAGCCATCTATGAAGGAGAATACGGAGTATTGAGCAGTATTATCAACTAGCACATCGGTATGAGGAAGTGGAAAATCGTCTTTTAGGCTCGCCTTATTCAAGTCCCTATAATCCACACACATATGAACCTTGCCATCTTTCTTTGGCACTGGTACGATGTTAGCAACCCATGAGGGATACTTTGTCACAGCCAGGAAACCGGCATCCCACTGTTTTTGAACTTCCTCTTTGATCTTTACTGCCATGTCTGGTCTAGTTCTGTGAAGCTTTTGTTTGACCGGTGGGCATTCTTCTTTCAATGGCAGACGGTGCACAACCATATCTGTATCGAGCCCTGGCATATCTTCATACGACCAAGCGAATACATCACTATACTCTCGGAGCATTTCAACCAGTCTTCGCTTGATATCGATCTGCAGTGCGGCTCCGATACGAATATTCTTCTCAACCCCTTCCGACCCCAAGTTGATAATTTCGATGACCTCATCATGAGGCAGAATGATTCTTTCCTCTTGCTTCACCAACCAAGACAGTTCTTCAGGAACGCCACTATCTTCAACAACCTCTTCTTCGGCCTGAAATACTGGGTGTTCAAAGTCGGGACGAGTCATAGGTGGTTCAAGGATGTCATCTGAAAATGTTATCCTGCAAAAGGAATGGTTAAATGCTTCAAAATGCGTATAAAGTGAATAACCACGTTGCCATTTTATTGAAAAATACAAAACAAGAAAGACAGAGATTACAATATTTGCACATGAGAAAACGCCTTTTATTTAATGATAAGCACGCAATGTTTATAACAGCACAGCCCTAAGCAAATCATGATGCCCCGGGCAAGACATCAGATTGTTCAACAATTAATAAAGCAAAGCATTATTGTTTAAAAGTCACAGGAACAAGCTCCTGAATGGACCAGTTGCACAGTCCTTGCCCTGGCGTGCTTGGCTGAATCCAGGCATCCATATCACAGTCGATGTCTCCTTCATCGGACTCCGAAGCAGCGTTGATGGTCTCATGACATACTCCACTCGCAGAGATGGTTATTGGCCCTCTGAAACGGGGTGCTCCCACAGCAGGTGTTGATGACGACGGTTGGTACCCCAACCCGAATCGGTCCATCTTCACAGGAATATCCAGCACTTTGCCCCAGCCCTTTGCTTCTCCTGCCTCCACCAGAGCTTGACCTTCTTTATACGACGAGACGGCTATCTCCGACACTCTGCTCGGCCCGGGACCTTTGTCCTTGATACACAACCCTTCAAATGCCTGGCAGGGTGTTTCGTGGATCTCTCCATCGACCTCCACATATTTAAATGACGACAGATGGCTAACCAGGATGTCCTCTTCTCCGCATACGGTGACCATGCTGTCTCCGACCATATATTTCAACTTCTGATGCAGGGTAGACGTGACTTCCCCAGCCCCATGAATCCAGGGTCGTCCGAGCAGGCAGCTATATGCAGGCTGTATATCCATGATATAAAATTCTGTCGCAAACACCTCCGGCCCCACCTGTAGAGGCAATGTTATCGATCCAAAGACTGTTCTTCGCGTGCCATCAAACGCTCTAACTACCAAGTCACTGGGCGTGCACAAGATTCCTCTGACATCTAGCTTCATCATCGCTTTCTTGGGCATCACATTTAAGGATGATCCGGTATCGACCAATACATGCGACATTACATTACTGACCCTCTACACTCAACAGATATGTGCAGCGCCATATTATGATCTCTCCCCTTCGGGGTCAAATCGAAGTCGGTAAAGCCCAAGCTGTGACCTGCATTCACATGTGCCAACACTCCTTCCAGCTGATTCACGGAGACGTCTTGGGGTACGAAGGAAGTATCCAGGACTTTCAACAAAGCATTTCTGTGAGCTTCAGAACACAAGAGCAATGACAGGATAGATATCTTTGAAGGCGTCTGTTGCAGATGCTCCACAATCTTATAATCACTTTTTTGAATCAAGCGCATGAACTCTTCTACATCTTTCGAAGCCGATGCTTTTTCGCTTGCCTGCACTGGGACATTTTCAACCACTTTTCCTTTCCCCTTTGCCAGTCTTTCGGCCTCCACTTCAGGCGATATGAAGATCCTACCACTCCTTGTCATACCCCCTGAACCAACAACGTTGTCCACGGTCTCAGCTGGCTGTTTATTAACATCAATCTTTATTCCGTCACAATACACTTCCAACCCATATGACCATGGGACTGCTTTTGTGCTCTCGTACGGGATTGGTTCGGCTTTAGTTATGGTGATCGGCGGTCGCTGAGCCGGTGTTGTTATAGTGATTGTCTTTCGAGGAATCATTACAGTGGCCACATCACTTTGATCATCTACTACTGCCCCTGCCGGCTCTTCAGTTGCGGCCCGGTCAAACTGCAATGTGTCGTCATCAATTAAATCCTGAATGCCTTTCTTCAAATCATCACACCCCCCAGTTAGGGTCCAGCATTCCAAGCAGTACTCGTCACATCCTGGGTAAACACCCCCTTGCAACAATCTGCTTTTTATCTCTCTCAGCGGCGTCTTTAAATCATCGACATTCATAATCAGATTCAACCCTTCCTCAGTCAGAATGGCGTTTGCCCCATGATTAGGCATGGGTTTCTGCACTATATTCGGGCCTGCCGTTCAAAAATTGATAGCCTTATTGTCCAAAAGATCCTGCACAACGTGCTTAAAAGCATGGAAACCCTCTACATCGTGGCCCGGAGCCCCAGAGTGGAACTCGCAGTGCCTGCTTGCATCATAACCATACGGAGGAGTTCCCGTTATTGGTGCCAGAGTTCTCTTCTCTACCAGGTTCAAACCCAACAATGTCTGTAACAAATCAGCATACGTTGAGGGAGGCTTCTCAAAAACTCTTCTTGGTTTACCACCCTGGAATCTTCGCTGAGCCTGCTGCGCCCCCTGCTGTGGCTGTTGCTGCTGCTGCTGTTGCTGCTGTTGAAACGGTTGTTGTTGATATGGAATAGTAACACTCGCCACCTGCCGCGGCTGATGATATTGGTTCCGACCTCTGCCTCGGCATCGGCCTCGGCCTCCAAATACTGCGCTTGCCTCGCCCTGACGGCGCCCACCAAAAGCCTTCCTATTGTTGCCAGATGCATTTGATTCCTCAGCCTAGAACCTGCCTTGCTTAATGTTGTTTTCAATCTTTTCCCCCATCAGAATCAAGTCTGAGAAACTAGCCAAAGATGTGTGAAACAACTTGTCATAAAACATGCCTGTGAACGTGTCGATGAACATGTCATTCATTTCCTTGTCTTCTAAAGGAGGACGGACCCTGGCATCCATATCGCGCCACCTTTGCGCGTACTCTTTAAAGCTTTCACCCTTCTTCTGAGACAGCCCTGTCAATTGGACCCGATTGGGCGCCAAGTCGCTGTTATACTTATAGTGAGCTACAAATGCCTCTGCCAATTGCTTCCATGTCTTTATATTAGTTGGCTCCAACCCCATGTACCACTCTAGGGAAGGGCCCGACAGACTATCTTGGAAGAAATGCATTAGCATTCTCTCATCAGTTGAGTATGCAGACATCTTTCTGTAATAAGCCCGCACGTGCACTTTCGGACAGGTATCTCCTTTATACTTATCAAACGCAGGAGCTTTGAATTTGATTGGTACCCTCAAGCCAGGTACCAGACCCATTGTTGCCATGTCTAAGCCCACAGCACTTTGGTTCAGGACCCCCCTCATCTGCTCTTCTAGCATTCTGATCTTCTGGGAGTCATCCATCGGCCCTTCGAAACCTCCGCCGGAGAAAGCGTCCTCCTGCTGATCTTCTTGCCACATATCATTCCCAGCTCCATACCCATCATATCCATTATTGCGGCCAGCTCTAATCTGATTCATCACCGGGCCTCGGCCTCTGTTGCCGTACCCCTGGGCAACTCCAGCAGGTCCAAAAGCCATTAACATAGCGCCGTTTCCATTTCCGAAACCTCCGTAACCCGGATTGGCCACGCCATAACCCTCTTGCCCAAAGCCTTGAGCATTGAAACCATATTTCCCAGCGTTATCGAATCCCTGATCGTTGAACCCGAATCCAGCATTGCCGAAGCCGTTGCCTCCCATATTATCACCCAAGTTGATATCACCAAGCCCAACGTTATGGACAGCAGTCTCGTTCCCCACTCCGACGTTACCGTTCCCAGCAGCGGTAGCGTTGTTGACATTAGCAGCAGGTATATTGACTACGGGTGGAGCCACTGGCATGGGAGTGCCATCTCCCTGAACAGTATCGACTCGCACAGACTGATGATCCTCATTACCGTGACCGGCGTTTCTGACCAACAGAGGCTGCACCATGGCTTGCAAATTCTCCTGACCTTTTGCAATAGCTTCCATGGTCTGCATAAAGAGAGCTAGCTTCTCGCGCACATCTTGCATCTCGTTCTGCATTTGATCCATGATTCTTCGACAGTTGGTGCGAGTGGAATAGCGGTGCGGGTGCTGATCTGCAATCCTGAAAACACCTGGTACAGAGCAGGAAAATAAGATATCATCCGATGATTACCTGTAATGCAATATGAATATGAATGCAATGCAACGTGTGTGTTTGTGCATTAGGGAATAGCATTCCCCGATTCTAGTGTGAAGGTGCCAGTGCTAGCAATACAAAGATCGAAGTTGAATCATAGAAAGCCTCATATATTACAGAGAAAACCAATAAGCCAGGAATACAATGTCACTGAGTACAAAGAAAGGCATGACCCCAACCAACAATCCTGGTGATGGTCAGCACTATGCAAATAAAGCATACAAGTAAATACATGAAATGATCAAGCACTCCCATAAGTCTGGTACTCTTCTATTAACTTCTTGGTCTCCGGATGACTTGGTCTGGTAAGCAGCCCTTCAACAAGTTGGTTTCTTTTCTTAAGAACACGTCGCACGTCTTCGGCAGTTTCCTCCCATGCCCCTCCTCCAAAGCGATCCTCTAGTTTACGCTTCTGAGACACAGCTTCATCTCTGCCTTTGATGGCTTTGTTCAGTGCATTCTGGAGATTGTACCGGGTCATCACTTCTTCTTCACACTTCTTGATGCTGGACTTCAACTGCTCTTCGAGGTCGGAAATTTGTTGCTTCAACTTATCTTCCCTCTTTTTATTGTTGGTGAGTGTGGCATTCCAAGTCTTATTGCAAGAAGAGATTTCTCGGTGAGCGATGTCAAGTGCTTTCTTTTTGGATTCAAGCATGTCATGGGAGCTTCTGAACTCTTGCCCCAGACGTTCGCGCTTCTTCCTCTCCTCAGTCAACTCGGCCCCTAATCTGTTTATTAGCTCAATCTGCTGTTGAAAAGCATGCACGGCCTTGTTTTTCTCCCTGCGTATCTGGGCTAGCTCTTGCTCTAACCCTTCGTTGATCTTCATCAAGGCTTCTTTTTCTTTCACAACTTGCTCGTAGGCCTCCCTAGGAACAGTAGTTGGCTCTGCTACCGGAACGGGGACAAGAACTGGTGCATCTGGAAATGGCATCCGCAACTGACTTGCTCTCTCCTGGATCCAAACTCTGTAAGGTGCATAAGCCTGACAGTCATTCTTCCCTAACAGCGGCTTCCCTCTTCGGTTAATACGCGTCCAGGCATGCTGCAGCTTGGCTAACAACTCTCCACCCAAATCTCCGGTGAAGTACAGAGATTCCTGTACTTCTTCCTCCTTTGGTGGGTTCTTCAGCGCGTATCCGAACTGACGGACCAACAACGATGGGTTGTAGTTGATACACCTTTTTCTTCCTATCAGCGGGACATTAGGGTACCCAGAACAACTGAATATAAGCTCAGACCCTAGCAGGTCTCGATCAAACCACTCAACATCTTCGGAAGATAGCCTCATCAGGCGCTCTGACCAGCTAGCTGTGGGTGCACTCTCCACAAAAGATCCCTTCAAGGGATGGTGGCTCTTGAACCACATATTTAACAAAGGCGCACAGCAGTAAACAACCTTTCCCCTTCTGTTTTCATTCTTGTAGTGCAAGGAGTGGTAGAAGTCTCCGATCAACGTTGGCACTGGATTGCCAGCAGCAAATATATGGAAAGCGTCCAAGTCTACGAAATTGGGCAAGTTAGGAAACAACACAATTCCATAAATGCATAGAGCCAAAATAGCATTGAAAACCACCCAACATCCGTTCTTGACATACTCCTGAGCTTTGCCGACCAGGAAGTCAAGAGAGAAACCTGAAACCCCAAGCCAAGAAGTCACTAATAGTTCTGCAGCGTCCATATGCAAAGCCTTGGCTAAGTCCTCCAACTTGGGCTCAGCAGCAGAGTGAATGAAGGGAACCTTGTTCTGCACTGGTAGCTCAGTAAACTCCACATACTCCTCAATGGTAGGCCCTAGAATGAAGTCAGCAAACGTAAAACATCTCAATGCGGGGTCATAGAACTGCATCAAGGTGTACAGCCCGTTCATCTCATCAGCAGTGGGCTTGCAGACTAATCTCAGTAATCTCCCATGACTCATTCTGAAGCTTCTCCTAACCTCCTCATCAGCAAGAGATATCAGACCAAGCAAAGGAGTAATATCATGTGTCGGCAACTTATACGCAACTGTTTTCCTCAAACCAGCCATAATCAATACTCAGAAGTCTGGGCACTAGAATCAGAGGATATGCAAATGCACCTGCAGCACAGACACACGTTAATGGGATGCAATGGTAATGGGTATGCAAACAATGCAATGCAAGTAACGTGCAACAGGGACCAAAGGTCGTAGCTGAATAGCCTGAACCACATCAAGAAGTCTCAAACAGACTCTTTAGAAATCCTCAAACCCTGGCCTCAGATAGACCTAAAACAAAGCTCCAACAAAGGTCTCTGACAGACCTCAAACCATAACTCTAACTGGTCTCTGGTAGACCTCAAATCACATCTCCAACTGGTCTCTGACAGACCTCAGAACCCTCCAACTGGTCTCTGACAGACCTCAGAACTCTCCAACTGGTCTCTGACAGACCTCAGAACTCTCCAACTGGTCTCTGACAGACCTCAGAACTCTCCATAAATACCCAGGATCTCAGATCAAGAAACAACCGGTATCTGAAGGTCTAGTTACCTGCATAACCCCAAACCCTCTCACTGGTGGATGTCCTAGTAACTGACAAAGGTATGGCATCCTATGCGGTCGTCGGCGTCACAGACTTTCAGGGTTGATGATACGATTCCCAGAAGGAGTGGCATCATCAAATTCTGAAGAGGCCTCACTTAGCCAACTTCCAAATGATCGGTTCTCGGAGTCGACAATTCAGCTGACCAACAACCCCTTCGACCCAAAGGGTAGAAAAAGAAGCCAACCAGAAGAACCTCGTCCGAGTGTAGATTTCATGAGACACTAATGCAAGCAAAGCCGGCACGCGCCCACTACTTTCTACTCTAATTCTAGGTGCACTCAAGCCCAGGTCCGACTTATCTTTCAATCAAAGAACACCCGTCACACCCCAATACAGCAATAATAATCAATAATATAAAGCTGAAAAATAGAGGTCAGAAATATAAAATAACTCCATACAAAATCCTCGACGGGAAAACAAGCGCTAGGATCGACTCGCTCAAAGGGACGTTGGATCCCAAATGCATAAGAACTATCGCAGTTCTTAGCAGCCAGGGGACGTCGGGTCCCCAGCTGAGTCGCCAGTTGTCGCTACTGCGAAAATCGGCGCCGGCTGAACAGAAGAGTCGCCACCGTGCGTTATTTATCCCACGGGAGGGAAAGGAAACGCTCAGAGTAAACCTCACACAACACGGGAAAGGTATGGTCATCGCAACCAAAACCTGGATTCGGGAGTCGGTTACGCAAGGGGAAGGTATTAGCACCCCTCACGTCCGTCGTACTCGACGGGATCCACGCTTGTTTTCTAGTACGGATTGTTATTTCTATCTACACTAAGGGTCAGGGGTTAAAAGAAAATAAAATGACTCGGCAAAGTATCGCACTTTATGCCTACGTATTCCCGTCTGGAACGAGAAATTAGAGTCAACGTAGTTCGCCTACCTACGGGAAAGGAGGGGAAGGTTGCTCGCTAGGATATCGCATCCTATGCCTACGTACTTTCATACAGCATGAAAGATCAGAGCAAACGTAGTTCGGGCCACGTACGACACAAGTATGTCTTGATTGATTTTATTCCTTCTGAAAAAGGTTTTTCTGATTAACAGTCCAAGCGGACAAAAAATGACGTTTTGATGAGTTCACATTCTTTTACGGAAGAAGTGTCTTTTATTGTGTTTGAAATCTTTTATGGTGTTTTTCTGTTTTTTTTTAGAAAGAAGAGACAGAACTCTAACCTACGGTTGCGAAAGGAATCACACTAACCTAATGTTATCATGCATGGGTTAAGGCCTAATGTCTATCATGCTCCTCTCTTGCGCAGAGAGAAACAGAGATCCTAAGGGAATAGACGGAAACAGAAAAAATATTAGATATATACAGTAAAGCAGTAAAATGCATGGATGCAGCAATACAAGCGAGGCAAGGGAGTCCCACTCAACCTCGAACCTAGAAAACAATAGGCAAAAGTGAACAGCATTCACTTTCAACCCAACAGGTTAAACAGCAAGCAATACAGTCAGGAAAACCAGTCAATACATCAGAAATGAAATACAGCAAAGATAAACAGCATCAGCAGCTCTGAATCAACATCTGACTTCAAGTAATCTCCAATCAGCTACAAGCATCAATCTCCATCTCCACAACCTTCCAGCAAGGTCTTGATCATCAGTCTTCCATCTACAATGGCTTTTCTTCAAGTCTCAAACTCCCAGGAGGAATATCAGTCAACAAGATGAAGTGAAAGAATGTTAGACAATCAATTACCTACCAAGGGTGGTTCATTAACTGTTAACATTGTACAGACAATTTTCCCTCAAAAGTTCTATCTTTCAAATACATTCACTGATCCTTCCAAAGGAAGGAGGTGGATATTGGAAAGAGACTTTGAATCATAGAGAAAGGATGGATGCAGACAAGGCATTCCATGTTTGAGAAACAAGCTTTCTAATCTAGAGCTCTGCCTAGCTCCTAAACCCTAGTCTCCTCAACAGCTGCTAGCAGGATCTCCTCTTCAATTCTGGAAGTTGACCTTCATACTCTTGATCTCCAATGGCTTCATCATCACAAGCCTTCATCTCCCCCAATCCCCAAGCAATCCCCATACCCACACAAACAAGCAATAATCCCCAGGGGGCACACCACACCAGTCAATCAAATACAGACAGTATTAATAGCAGTAGGGGAACCCTAATAATGTCTAAGGGATCTAATAACTACCCATAGTCCCTATAGTCCCATATCCCAAAATATTCAATCTCTAAGTCCTAAGGGAAATGATTCAATTCTCCTATGTCATCACTTAAACCCTAATCTTGGTCATGCTATTCACCTCTAATCAAATCACCTAAAATTAATTTCTAAAATTGTGAATTAAATCCTATATACAAGATACATGTCTAACCTAATCAACCTAAAAAGAAGGGATTAAAAATGCTAAAGCATCTGTTAGAACAAAAATCATCAAATTTAAGCATCAAACTAAACTTAACAATATGCTATTTACAAGAAAAATGCATGAAAAATACTAAAACAAAATAAAATGTCAATTTTATTTTTTCATATTTTTCTAAACAGGATTATGGACCTATAGCAAAAAGAACCAATTAAAACAAGCCATTTTCCATTTTTGTATGATTTTTTTAAGACATTAAAAATATTAAAGAAAATTAAAACACAAAATAAGAAATAAAAGAGAGGGGGTATGAATAGCAGCTTCGCCCAGTTCAAATTCCAGGTGGGCCATGAAACCAGGGGTGTGAATATGAATTACCCTAAGTCCAGCGCGCTTCAGAAATGAATTAGAAAAAACAAAAGAAAATGATTAAACCTTCGGTGCAAATAGTAACTCAATCACGTGTAAAACATTGGGCTTCTCAATTGGGGGGGTGGGGATAGAAAATTGGATCCAAGCCCAAACGCGCGTTTAAGTGAAACGCCGCGTTTCACTTCAGTCTCTCCCTCCATTTTCAATTTGAATAATGGCCACACGATGCGATGAAAAGGTCAACAAATCAGGACAATCGGACGGCCCACGGTCATCGTCCCAAACGAGTTAGGGTTTGCAGAAAAAAAACAGCTCCCATGCACAAACTTCAAGCTCCTCGTTCTCCCTCAATATGCCATGAAAACGAAACTTGTAAAGATCAAATTCACTCCATTTCTTCCCCTCTACAAGACTATGCTCTTAGTTTTGTCTAAAACTAACTCCATAATAAAACCCGATAGGTGGAACCTCATAGAATACTAACTGCACTCATCAGTGGAGCCTCACAATTCTCCAATTCAACTGTCCTATCTTGTTCACCATGTTACCCTGATCTCATCAAGCCAATGCATGCTCATTAACACTCAATATATAACCTATCCTCAATCATCAAAGTCAATACACCCTGCCATGGAACCTCACAGAAATCTCTCCACTTCTCAGGAATCAAACACCTATGGTCTCTAAGCATTTTGATCCTAACCATTCCATCTAATACTACCTAGATGAAGGGATATAGATTGAAATGCATACCTTTCAATTTTGATGAAACAGTCGTGGAATCGTGCACTTCAAGGCCTGGCAAGCTTCACTAATGATCTTTAGATGATGCTAGGGTTTTTGTTTGCAAAAGAAATGGTGGAAAGTGCTTGGATTCTTGGCTGCAATTTTGATGTGGATTCTTGCAATGTGAAATCTAGCTCTTCAATCCTCCATTGTTGGACCTCTGATCTTGCTTACAATCCCTCACAATACACCAAATATTGAAGATGAATGGGAAGCTTGAACAGAAATGGAAGATTATGGTGATTCTCTCAATTTCTTACAATGGAAGCAACTTCTTAATTCTCTCTATTCTCCACCTCAATGCACCAACCCCTTGCACAAATGACTTCACTTCATTATATAGATGATGACTAACATCTTGAGAAGTTTCTAGAATGATCTTAGAGGATTCTAGAAAATTGTGGAAATTCATGGAAATTCTCATTTGATGGTACTTTGAATTCTCATGATATCTCTCCTTTATCTCTTGAAAGCCCCTTAACCATGAGTGAATATCTCCTTGCATGTCAAATTGGAATGATAAGAGAGCTTACATGCCTTTATTTTTGCTTTATGTTGAACTTCTCATGTGTATCTCATTATGCAAGTAACAAAATAACAAAGCAAGTCCAAAAATTAACACTTAACTCAAAAACGTGGCTGAACCAATGTCTTTAAAATGATGTTTGGAATCAATTTGGTATATTGGATGACCCATATTGGATTTGTAGATCTCTCAAACCAATTCTTTATTTCAACTTTTTCAACTTATATGCCTTTTTTAGGTCATTTTTCACCAACTTTGGTCAAGTCTCCTTCCATGCATTTCCAAACTTCCATGACTTCTTTTCTAGACTTAAAATGGCATTTTGAGAAACTTTGATGTTGTGAAGTTGTTCATTTGAAGCTTCCTTGTATGAGTTTTAGGCATAGGCTAAGAATGACTTGTAATCCTCAGATGACCAAAATACCCTTTGCTTGCCAAGACCATAGGTATAGTTACACAAATCATATGAAGGCATACCATACCTTTCTAGAAATATAAGACAATGAGTAACAACTCTCATGTTGACCAGAACTCCATTTGAAATCTCCTTGAGGGTCACAAATAGCTTGGAAGTCAAGTCACTTTCACAGACAAAATCTCAGATACCTCAGATGACCTGTAACTTACAAGGATCATAACTTGAGTTCTATAAATCTCCTTGATGTCTTCCACCACTAAAATTAAAGGTCTTGAGATCCTCTACAAGTTTCATGTTGGCCAAGGATCCATTTGAAGCTTGCATTTTGACTTATCTTGCTTGGAAATTTGACCTAAACTAGGGGATTTTACACAGAAACCCTAATTTAGAAACTCCTCTTCTCCTTGATTCCTCTTGATTTCTTCTTAGCATATCACCATATCCTTCTTTATATGTCAAATGATGAACCCCACATCTCTCCAATAGACCTTAATGCCTTTCAATCAGTCATTTGACCTAGGGTTGACCTAGAGTTGACCCCAGATGAAACCCTAGTTGACTGTCTCCAACTGCAATACTTGTGATCATACCAATGACTTGTCTCCTTCTCCAAATGACTTTCTAAGTCTCCCATGATGCCCATATACTATCCATGCTCAGCCCACAGCTCACAATTTCTTTGTTGATCTTCAGATACCCTCAGATAGGAGATGGATGCACTGCTTGATCCATTGACTTTCCAGCTTTCAAATTCTTTCTGATGACTTGAAAGGGATTGAAGTACAATAATAACCTCTTGAAAGGCTCATAGAGATGAGACTGATTGGTCCCTGTTAGATGATTTTCTATGCTATGCTATGCAGATGATTAGACTATGTACATGACTCTATATGCAAATGCTAATGATATTGAAACATAAACCAAGTGAATAAGGTTGAGCAAATTTTAGGGTGCAACAGGTGCCCCTATTCAAGCGACTTGGACCCGATCGGGTGAAGAGCGAACGGCCTTCAAACATTTGTGGTACGAGACGGTTGAATACTAGGAACCCGGAAATTTGCCAACCGCAGAAATAAACTGCGCCCCTGCTTGGGGGAACGACATTCATCGACTGAATCTAACTATTACGGCAACCAACTGATCCATCAGCGACCGTGCTGGGGATGACTCGTCTGCCTTTCATCAGGAATAAATCGTCCACGTTAGGAGTAAACTCTTGTCCACGTTAGGAATAACATTGTCCACGTTAGGACTCACCCTTCCACGTAAGGAATAACCGTTCCACGTTAGGAATAACACCGTCCACGTTAGGACTCACCTTTCCACGTAAGGAATAACCTTTCTTTCCACGTCAGGAATAAACTTGTCCACTTGATTTATCCACGCAAGGACTCCAAGGAATACCCTCATCTTTCCACGTAAGGAATACTTCTTAAAACTCTTTCCACGTAAGGAAACATCTCTTCTTCCACGTAAGGAATACAAACTTTCCATGTAAGGAAACACCTCTATCTTTCCACGTAAGGAAACCAACTTGATCTGTCCACGTAAGGACTCCAATCTTTCCATGTAAGGAAAAATCTTTTTCCACGTAAGGAAACCAACTCCTTCCGATTTGTCCGCGTCAGGACTAAACTTTCCACGTAAGGAATACTTCTTTTGGATCTGTCCGCGTCAGGACCACACTCTTCCACGTAAGGAATGCCATCTTAATCTGTCCACGTAAGGACTCCAATCTTTCCACGTAAGGAATACAATCTTTCCACGTAAGGAATCAATCTTTCCATGTAAGGAATCAATCTTTCCACGTAAGGAATCACAATCTCTTTTCCACGTAAGGAATCATTTTTCTTCCACGTAAGGAATTAACTCCGTCCACGTAAGGACTCACCTTTCCAAGTAAGGAATAAATCTAATATGTCCATGTTAGGACTAAACTCTTCCACGTTAGGAATACATTTTCTTTTGGTTTGTCCATGTAAGGACTCAATTTTCACCTCGCTTTGTCCACGTAAGGACTCCGATCTTTCCACGTAAGGAATACAATCTTTCCACGTAAGGAATCAATCTTTCCACGTAAGGAAACGCTTTTCGTCTTGATTTGTCCACGTCAGGACCCACCTCTTGACTCGCTGAGGAAATAAAACCTTGTCCACGTCAGGACTCCTGCACCTTCGACCCACTGGGGAAGTGAGATTTGTCCACGTCAGGACTCCCATCTCAACCTGCTGACGTAATAGAACCTGTCCACGTCAGGACTCGCGTCTTTGACTTGCTGGGGAAATAAGACTGTGTCCACGTCAGGACTCATACTTTGCCCACAACACAACGAAGGATAAATTTGTCCATGTCAGGACCCTCGCGTCTTGTCATCACAAAGAACTGCAGACTTGTCCATGTCAGGACGCACATTTCACCATTACGAATAGAGCTATCTGCTGGCAATACATTGTCCACGTCAGGACACCAACACGAAGAGTAACCTACTTTTGTCCACGTCAGGACTTCACCTTCGATCAACACCGAGAACTCGAATCTGTCCACGTTAGGACTAACACCTACCGTAAACTGGAAGAAATGTCCACGTTAGGACTCCACATTCCAACAATTCTGAAAAATCGAACCTGTCCACGTTAGGACTAGCACCTCCTATCAGCCCAGGGAAATAAAACTGTCCATGTTAGGACACCCACCTCTCTAGCACGAAGAAATCCTGTCAACATCGGAATAAATTGTCCACGTCATGACTTATTGCTCCATCGATCCCAAACCACAAACTTCTTAGCACTGACGTGACAACGACTTTAAGGCGGACTCTACTGGGGATATTTGGAAGCCAAACTACTGGATGCCTGTTCTAATAACTGGCGGCAGCCTCTGAAATTCTGATTCATGAACCTGCTGATGACAAATAACTCTGCTTGGAACTGAGGAGAGATTTTGTCTACTAATTCTGGCGGGGAAAACACGAGAAATTCACAAATAATTCTGCTCGGAGAATAAGAGAACTTCATCACGATAACTCTGCGGGGAATAACGCCAAAGTTGACACTTCATTGAATGTCTCACGTCGAGATCTTGAATGCTTGATACTTCATTCGAGCAAGAGCTCTCTCTACCTGCAAGAGAAACAATACTTGAAACAAACTGTTAGCCCACCTGGTTTATGTTTCAAAAATGCGTATGTTTGATAGCGATGGAATGCTCCATTCAACATGGAAATGCTACGCTTTTATTTGGTGGACGCAAGTATGACACTATATGCCGATGCCAATATGACCCTATATGCCAATGCACTATATGCCGATGCAAATGCAGACTCGAACTGCTGGGTACAGAAGCTGCTTCAGCAAAATAAATGCTGAAGATAGTGCCAACTCCGCTGGGGATAGCCAGATACTACAGAATTATTCCAGCAAAATAAATGCTGGAAGAGTGAAGTCAACTCAGTTGGGAAGTTGGGAATTTGAACCAAACATCTCATTGAAGTAACACCCTGCTGGGAATACAACTCTGCTGGGGAATAGCAGATGCACTCGGTATGATTGGACTTATGCTGGGGAGTGAACGGATATCACACAGTATTCTGACAAAACAAATGCCAATGCGCCACACCAACTCTGCCGGGGAGAGCCGCAATCTTCGAGTTCCACTAGGAGGAATGAAAATACCTGCTGAAAAGAGAATTCCGCTGGGGCGGGAACGATTCTCTTGGGGAAAATCAACTGACTCCAATGGGGGAGAGGTAAACTGACCCTGAGGGAAAAGGTGAACTTGTCTGAATACAGTTCATCAATGTTAATCTTCTGAGACTAAACCAACTCGGCTTGAGATACACTGTCTGAGTACAGCCTTATAATCTTGGAATCGCTAAATTCTTCTGAGGATGAATGACTTTGCTGGAGCATGTCCTTTGGATAGGCTACGGCTAGCTGGGGAATTCGATCCTTCCTCAGGAAGAACATGCATGACCTGCGTGGGAGTTGAGTCTTTCGTTATTACAATCTTTTGATCGTCTTCCTCGTACGGCTATGAAACCTGCAACAACACAAACAAGACAAGACAAGCCTATGCAACCCAATCTATTCAGGTTAGTGACGTTATTTTCAGTTAATTCAAAGCTTTAGCAATTGTTGGCAAGGGCCAGTGATGTTATACACATGCTAGTTTCAGTAAATTTAGGCGCTTTATTATGCACAAAACAGTAAAGAACCAGTATCAAGTACTGAATAACATATTTTATTGATCGGGCCCCTGAATGGGCGGAGTTTTTGTACACGGGATGTAACTCCTGAAAAGAGGAAGCTACGCAAAGCAAGTATACAACTATGCACAAGAAGCATAAATATATTGACAAACTAAATTTGTACACATGTCGGCAACGGGATGCAGATGAACACCACGAATTGATCCTCCTATGACTCGCCCAACTCCAATGCTTCCCCGGTATCCATACTTCCGAAGAGATTGTATCTGATAATCGAATCCTCAGGCATATTCTCCCGCACTGATGCTCACTGTAATATCAAATTTGGACCGCAGTCATTTGCTTTTCAAATCCCTAACTTTTGCGTGAACCGCCCTTTACGGGTTTTCAGTTCACCGGGATACCCCTTTTTGCCGAAGCCGCCCAGTGTAGGTTTTCAACTTCGCGGGTGTACATTTTTTAGTTTTATCCCTAACTTTTGCCCGAACCTTTCATTCTATTTTTGGTTCGCCAGGATGCCCCATTTTTGCCTGGACTCTCTTTTTTCTGTCCAGCGGGTCAATTTTAAGCAAAGTATTTTTTAACTGCGTCCGAATTCACAGGCGACGTAAAGTCTTCACCGTCCATAGTAGACAACAATAAAGCTCCTCCTGAAAAGACTTTCCTGACAACGTATGGCCCTTCGTAGTTGGGGGTCCACTTGCCCCTGTGATCTGCCTGCGGCGGGAGAATCCTTTTCAGCACAAGGTCGCCCGTCTGAAAGCTTCGCGGATGTATCTTCTTATCATACGCTTTCTTCATTCGGCTCTGGTACAAACGACCATATGCTAGAGAAGCTAGCCTCTTCTCATCCATTAAACTCAGTTGGTTCAACCTAGGGCTGGAAATGAGTCGAGTCGAGTCGAACTCACCTCAGCTCGGCTCGACTCGTTAAGAATTTTTTGAATTCGAGTTCGAGTTCGAGTTCGACACGGACTTTTTTTTAAGCTCAAACTCGACTCGTTATAAGTTCACGAACAGTTCGGTTCGACTCGTTAGGTTCATCTCATTAGGTTCATCTCACGTGGTTCACGAACTTAAAAACTATTTTTTTAAATATATATATTTTTTAGTATGTTTGACATTTTAAATAAATATATATTTTTTAAATAAAATATTAAAATAAAATAAAAGTTATCATATTGAAATTTAACTTTATCTTCGAAATCTACTAATTCAAAACCTACACAACTTTAAAGAGATACATTTGAGAGTCTAATTCAAAAACTACTAAATTTAAGATTAAATTTGTCTAAGATTTAAAGTAAATATTTAAACCTAATCTTAAAGACAGTATAATTCTTTTCATATGTAATCGAGTTGACTCATGAACCTAACGAGTCGAACTATGTATAGTTCAAGTTCAGCTCATTTAGTTAACGAACTTAATTTTTCGCTCATACTCAACTCATTTGGTTCATGAACCTAGTTCAACGATTTAATTGTCGAGTCGAATTCCGAACTATCTTCGAGTTGGTTTGGTTCATGAACTTCAACCTGTCTTTCACCCATTCTGCCTCGTCTAGTTGTACGTCTCGCAATACCCTCAGAGAAGGGATCTCAACTTCCAATGGTAGCACAGCTTCCATTCCGTATACCAACGAGAACGGGGTTGCCCCGGTTGATGTGCGTACCGTCGTACGATAACCATGCAAAGCAAAAGGTAGCATCTCATGCCAATCCTTATAGGTCACCACCATCTTCTGAACAATTTTCTTTATATTCTTGTTGGCTGCTTCAACAGCGCCATTCATCTTGGGTCGGTAAGGGGAGGAGTTGTGATGTTCGATCTTGAAATTCTGACAGAGCTCCTTCATCATTTTGTTGTTCAAGTTTGAACCGTTGTCAGTGATTATCCGCTCGGGGATCCCATATCTGCAAATGATGTCTCTCTTGATGAATCTGGCCACCACCTGCTTAGTTACATTTGCATAAGACGCTGCTTCTACCCACTTGGTGAAATAATCGATTGCTACTAGAATGAATCGGTGCCCATTAGAAGTCGTCGGCTCGATCTTTCCAATCATATCGATTCCCCACATCGAGAATGGCCATGGCGATGACATCACATTTAGAGGACTTTGAGGCACATGGATCTTATCAGCGTAGATTTGGCACTTGTGGCACTTCCTCGCAAACTTGAAACAATCAGTTTCCATAGTCAGCCAAAAATAACCTGCCCGCAGCAGCTTTCTCGTCATAGCATGCCCACCAGCATGCGTACCAAAGGTACCCTCATGTATTTCCTCCATGAGCAGCCTTGCCTCTCTTTCATCTACGCAACGCAACAGCACCAAGTCGTGGTTTCTTCTGTACAAGACACCATCCGGATTCAAATAGAAATTACCCGCTAATCTCCTGAGAGTCTTCCGATCTTGACTGGATGCCCCAGCCGGATACTCTTTGTTCTTCAGGAAATTAAGGATATCAAAATACCACGGTTTGTCGTCGGATGCTTCGTCAATAGCAAACACGAAGGCTGGTTTGTCAAGCCGAGATATAATAATTCTAGGAGCCTCGTTCCAGAAGTTGACTTTGTACATGGAAGACAAAGTGGCTAAGGCGTCAGCCATCTGATTTTCTGCTCTCGGTACATGATGCAATTCAACCTTGTCGAAGAAAGGCAACAATCTCCTTGCATAGTTCATATAATGTATCAAGTTGGGCTGACCTGTCTCCCATTGTCCTTTGATCTGATTCACCACTAGAGCTGAGTCTCCGTATACGTCCAGATGCTTGATTCGCAAATCAATGGCTTCTTCAAGCCCCATTATACAAGCTTCGTATTCGGCCTCATTATTGGTAACAGCAAAGGTTAATCGGGCAGTAAACGGAATGTGCGACCCGTGGGGAGTAGTGATGATTGCCCCTATTCCGCTACCGTAAGCGTTCACAGCTCCATCAAATATCATCTTCCACTTGGAACCCAACTCTGGTCCTTCGTTTGGCAACGGCTCTTCACAATCTTTCATCTTTAGGTACATGATATCCTCGTCAGGAAAATCAAACCTCATCGATTGGTAGTCTTCAATAGGCTACTCAGCCAAGTGCTCAGACAGTACACTCCCTTTTATAGCCTTTTGCGAGACGTATTGAATGTCATATTCAGTCAAGACCATCTGCCAACGGGCAATTCTCCCTGACAACGCCTGCTTTTCGAATACATATTTGATAGGATCCATCTTCGAGATGAGCATGGTTGTATGATTCAGCATGTATTGCCTCAAACGCTTGGCGGCCCAGGCTAGCGCGCAACAAGTTTTCTCAAGCATTGAGTATCGAGATTCACAATCTGTAAATTTCTTACTCAAGTAGTAAATTGCATGCTCTTTTCTCCCTGTCTCGTCATGTTGACCGAGAACACAACCCATGCTTCCCTCAAGAACTGTCAAATACATGATCAAGGGTCTCCCTGCCACTGGGGGTATCAAAATAGGAGGCTCCTGCAAATACTGCTTTATTTTATCGAACGCCTTTTGACAGTTTTCGTTCCACGTTACAGCTTGATCTTTCTTCAGCAACTTGAACAATGGTTCGCACGTAGCAGTTAGATGAGATATGAACCGGGCGATGTAGTTCAACCTCCCTAAAAACCCGCGCACCTCTTTCTCTGTTTTAGGCGTCGGCATTTCTTGGATCGCTTTTATTTTAGCAGGATCGACCTCTATTCCTCTTTCACTTACGATAAACCCCAGCAGCTTACCCGATCTCACCCCGAAGGTGCATTTGTTAGGGTTCAGTCTCAGCCTGAACTTCCTAAGCCTTTTGAACAACTTCAGCAGATTCACCAGATGCTCTTCCTCCGTCTGGGATTTGGCAATCATATCGTCAACATAAACTTCGATCTCTTTATGCATCATATCATGAAAAAGAGTCGTCATCGCACGCTGATACGTTGCCCTAGCATTCTTCAAACCAAAGGGCATCACTTTATAACAAAATGTTCCCCAAGGCGTTATGAAAGTAGTCTTCTCCATGTCCTCTGGCGCCATTTTAATCTGATTATAGCCTGAAAAGCCATCCATGAAGGAGAATACGGAGTATTGAGCAGTATTATCAACTAGCACATCGATATGAGGAAGTGGAAAATCGTCTTTTGGGCTCGCCTTATTCAAGTCCCTATAATCCACACACATCCGAACCTTGCCATCTTTCTTTGGCACTGGTACGATGTTAGCAACCCATGAGGGATACTTTGTCACAGCCAGGAAACCGGCATCCCACTGTTTTTGAACTTCCTCTTTGATCTTTACTGCCATGTCTGGTCTAGTTCTGTGAAGCTTTTGTTTAACCGGTGGGCATTCTTCTTTCAATGGCAGACGGTGCACAACCATATCTGTATCGAGCCCTGGCATATCTTCATACGACCAAGCGAATACATCACTATACTCTCGGAGCATTTCAACCAGTCTTCGCTTGATATCGATCTGCAGTGCGGCTCCGATACGAATATTCTTCTTAACCCCTTCCGACCCCAAGTTGATAATTTCGATGACCTCGTCATGAGGCAGAATGACTCTTTCCTCTTGCTTCACCAACCAAGACAGTTCTTCAGGAACGCCACTATCTTTAACAACCTCTTCTTCGGCCTGAAATACCGGGTGTTCAAAGTCGGGACGAGTCATAGGTGGTTCAAGGATGTCATCTGAAAATGTTATCCTGCAAAAGGAATGGTTAAATGCTTCAAAATGCGTATAAAGTGAATAACCACGTTGCCATTTTATTGAAAAATACAAAACAAGAAAGACAGAGATTACAATATTTGCACATGAGAAAACGCCTTTTATTTAATGATAAGCACACAATGTTTATAACAGCACAGCCCTAAGCAAATCATGATGCCCCGGGCAAGACATCAGATTGTTCAACAATTAATAAAGCAAAGCATTACTGTTTAAAAGTCACAGGAACAAGCTCCTGAATGGACCAGTTGCACAGTCCTTGCCCTGGCGTGCTTGGCTGAATCCAGGCATCCATATCACAGTCGTTGTCTCCTTCATCGGACTCCGAAGCAGCGTTGATGGTCTCATGACATACTCCACTCGCAGAGATGGTTATTGGCCCTCTGAAACGGGGTGCTCCCACAGCAGGTGTTGATGACGACGGTTGGTACCCCAACCCGAATCGGTCCATCTTCACAGGAATATCCAGCACTTTGCCCCAGCCCTTTGCTTCTCCTGCCTCCACCAGAGCTTGACCTTCTTTATACGACGAGACGGCTATCTCCGACACTCTGCTCGGCCCGGGACCTTTGTCCTTGATACGCAACCCTTCAAATGCCTGGCAGGGTGTTTCGTGGATCTCTCCATCGACCTCCACATATTTAAATGACGACAGATGGCTAACCAGGATGTCCTCTTCTCCGCATACGGTGACCACGCTGTCTCCGACCATATATTTCAACTTCTGATGCAGGGTAGACGTGACTGCCCCAGCCCCATGAATCCAGGGTCGTCCGAGCAGGCAGCTATATGCAGGCTGTATATCCATGATATAAAATTCTGTCGCAAACACCTCCGGCCCCACCTGTAGAGGCAATGTTATCGATCCAAAGACTGTTCTTCGCGTGCCATCAAACGCTCTAACTACCAAGTCACTGGGCGTGCACAAGATTCCTCTGACATCTAGCTTCATCATCGCTTTCTTGGGCATCACATTTAAGGATGATCCGGTATCGACCAATACATGCGACATTACATTACTGACCCTCTACACTCAACAGATATGTGCAGCGCCATATTATGATCTCTCCCCTTCGGGGTCAAATCGAAGTCGGTAAAGCCCAAGTTGTGGCCTGCATTCACATGTGCCAACACTCCTTCCAGCTGATTCACGGAGACGTCTTGGGGTACGAAGGAAGTATCCAGGACTTTCAACAAAGCATTTCTGTGAGCTTCAGAACACAAGAGCAATGACAGGATAGATATCTTTGAAGGCGTCTGTTGCAGATGCTCCACAATCTTATAATCACTTTTTCGAATCAAGCGCATGAACTCTTCTACATCTTTCGAAGCCGATGCTTTTTCGCTTGCCTGCACTGGGACATTTTCAACCACTTTTCCTTTCCCCTTTGCCAGTCTTTCGGCCTCCACTTCAGGCGATATGAAGATCCTACCACACCTTGTCATACCCCCTGAACCAACAACGTTGTCCACGGTCTCAGCTGGCTGTTTATTAACATTAATCTTTATTCCGTCACAATACACTTCCAACCCATATGACCATGGGACTGCTTTTGTGCTCTCGTACGGGATTGGTTCGGCTTTAGTTATTGTGATCGGCGGTCGTTGAGCCGGTTCTGTTATAGTGATTGTCTTTCGAGGAATCGTTACAGTGGCCACATCACTTTGATCATCTGCTACTGCCCCTGCCGGCTCTTCAGTTGCGGCCCGGTCAAACTGCAATATGCCGTCATCAATTAAATCCTGAATGCCTTTCTTCAAATCATCACACCCCCCAGTTAGGGTCCAGCATTCCAAGCAGTACTCGTCACATCCTGGGTAAACACCCCCTTGCAACAATCTGCTTTTTATCTCTCTCAGCGGCGTCTTTAAATCATCGACATTCATAATCAGATTCAACCCTTCCTCAGTCAGAATGGCGTTTGCCCCATGATTAGGCATGGGTTTCTGCACTATATTCGGGCCTGCCGTTCCGAAATTGATAGCCTTATTGTCCAAAAGATCCTGCACAATTTGCTTAAAAGCATGGCAACCCTCTACATCGTGGCCCGGAGCCCCAGAGTGGAACTCGCAGTGCCTGCTTGCATCATAACCATACGGAGGAGTTCCCGTTATCGGTGCCAGAGTTCTCTTCTCTACCAGGTTCAAACCCAACAATGTCTGTAACAAATCAGCATACGTTGAGGGAGGCTTCTCAAAAACTCTTCTTGGTTTACCACCCTGGAATCTTCGCTGAGCCTGCTGCGCCCCCTGCTGTGGCTGTTGCTGCTGCTGCTGTTGAAACGGTTGTTGTTGATATGGAATAGTAACACTCGCCACCTACCGCGGCTGATGATATTGGTTCCGACCTCTACCTCGGCCTCGGCCTCGGCCTCCAAATACTGCGCTTGCCTCGCCCTGACGGCACCCACCAAAAGCCTTCCTATTGCTGCCAAATGCATTTGATTCCTCAGCCTGGAACCTGCCTTGAATAATGTTGTTTTCAATCTTTTCCCCCATCAGAATCAAGTCTGAGAAACTAGCCAAAGATGTGTGAAACAACTTGTCATAAAACATGCCTGTGAACGTGTCGATGAACATGTCATTCATTTCCTTGTCTTCTAAAGGAGGACGGACCCTGGCAGCCATATCGCGCCACCTTTGCGCGTACTCTTTAAAGCTTTCACCCTTCTTCTGAGACAGCCCTGTCAATTGGACCCGATTGGGCGCCAAGTCGCTGTTATACTTATAGTGAGCTACAAATGCCTCTGCCAATTGCTTCCATGTCTTTATATTAGTTGGCTCCAACCCCATGTACCACTCTAGGGAAGGGACCGACAGACTATCTTGGAAGAAATGCATTAGCATTCTCTCATCAGTTGAGTATGCAGACATCTTTCTGTAATAAGCCCGCACGTGCACTTTCGGACAGGTATCTCCTTTATACTTATCAAACGCAGGAGCTTTGAATTTGATTGGTACCCTCAAGCCAGGTACCAGACCCATTGTTTCCATGTCTAAGCCCACAGCACTTTGGTTCAGGACCCCCCTCATCTGCTTTTCTAGCATTCTGATCTTCTGGGAGTCATCCATCGGCCCTTCGAAACCTCCGCCGGAGAAAGCGTCCTCCTGCTGATCTTCTTGCCACATATCATTCCCAGCTCCATACCCATCATATCCATTATTGCGGCCAGCTCTAATCTGATTCATCACCGGGCCTCGGCCTCTGTTGTCGTACCCCTGGGCAACTCCAGCAGGTCCAAAAGCCATTAACATAGCGCCGTTTCCATTTCCGAAACCTCCGTAACCCGGATTGGCCACGCCATAACCCTCTTGCCCAAAGCCTTGAGCATTGAAACCATATTTCCCAGCGTTATCGAATCCCTGATCGTTGAACCCGAATCCAGCATTGCTGAAGTCGTTGCCTCCCATATTATCACCCAAGTTGATATCACCAAGCCCAACGTTATGGACAGCAGTCTCGTTCCCCGCTCCGACGTTACCGTTCCCAGCAGCGGTAGCGTTGTTAACATTAGCAGCAGGTATATTGACTACGGGTGGAGCCACTGGCATGGGAGTGCCATCTCCCTGAACAGTATCGACTCGCACAGACTGATGATCCTCATTACCGTGACCGGCGTTTCTGACCAACAGAGGCTGCACCATGGCTTGCAAATTCTCCTGACCTTTTGCAATAGCTTCCATGGTCTGCATAAAGAGAGCTAGCTTCTCGCGCACATCTTGCATCTCGTTCTGCATTTGATCCATGATTCTTCGACAGTTGGTGCGAGTGGAATAGCGGTGCGGGTGCTGATCTGCAATCCTGAAAACACCTGGTACAGAGCAGGAAAATAAGATATCATCTGATGATTACCTGTAATGCAATATGAATATGAATGCAATGCAACGTGTGTGTCTGTGCATTAGGGAATAGCATTCCCCGATTCTAGTGTGAAGGTGCCAGTGCTAGCAATACAAAGATCGGAGTTGAATCATAGAAAGCCTCATATATTACAGAGAAAACCAATAAGCCAGGAATACAATGTCACTGAGTACAAAGAAAGGCATGACCCCAACCAACAATCCTGGTGATGGTCAGCACTATGCAAATAAAGCATACAAGTAAATACATGAAATGATCAAGCACTCCCATAAGTCTGGTACTCTTCTATTAACTTCTTGGTCTCCGGATGACTTGGTCTGGTAAGCAGCCCTTCAACAAGTTGGTTTCTTTTCTTAAGAACACGTCGCACGTCTTCGGCAGTTTCCTCCCATGCCCCTCCTCCAAAGCGATCCTCTAGTTTACGCTTCTGAGACACAGCTTCATCTCTGCCTTTGATGGCTTTGTTCAGTGCATTCTGGAGACTGTACCGGGTCATCACTTCTTCTTCACACTTCTTGATGCTGGACTTCAACTGCTCTTCGAGGTCGGAAATTTGCTGCTTCAACTTATCTTCCCTCTTCTTATTGTTGGTGAGCGTGGCATTCCAAGTCTTATTGCAAGAAGAGATTTCTCGGTGAGCGATGTCAAGTGCTTTCTTTTTGGATTCAAGCATGTCATGGGAGCTTCTGAACTCTTGCCCTAGACGTTCGCGCTTCTTCCTCTCCTCAGTCAACTCGGCTCCTAATCTGTTCATTAGCTCAATCTGCTGTTGAAAAGCATGCACGGCCTTGTTTTTCTCCCTGCGTATCTGGGCTAGCTCTTGCTCTAACCCTTCGTTGATCTTCATCAAGGCTTCTTTTTCTTTCACAACTTGCTCTTAGGCCTCCCTAGGAACAGTAGTTGGCTCTGCTACCGGAACGGGGACAAGAACTGGTGCATCTGGAAATGGCATCCGCAACTGACTTGCTCTCTCCTGGATCCAAACTCTGTAAGGTGCATAAGCCTGACAGTCATTCTTCCCTAACAGCGGCTTCCCTCTTCGGTTAATACGCGTCCAGGCATGCTGCAGCTTGGCTAACAACTCTCCACCCAAATCTCCGGTGAAGTACAGAGATTCCTGTACTTCTTCCTCCTTTGGTGGGTTCTTCAGCGCGTATCCGAACTGACGGACCAACAGCGATGGGTTGTAGTTGATACACCATTTTCTTCCTATCAGCGGGACATTAGGGTACCCAGAACAACTGAATATAAGCTCAGACCCTAGCAGGTCTCGATCAAACCACTCAATGTCTTCGGAAGATAGCCTCATCAGGCGCTCTGACCAGCTAGTTGTGGGTGCACTCTCCACAAAAGATCCCTTCAGGGGAAGGTGGCTCTTGAACCACATATTCAACAAAGGCGCACAGCAGTAAACAACCTTTCCCCTTCTGTTTTCATTCTTGTAGTGCAAGGAGTGGTAGAAGTCTCCGATCAACGTTGGCACTGGATTGCCAGCGCAAATATATGGAAAGCGTCCAAGTCTACGAAATTGGGCAAGTTAGGAAACAACACAATTCCATAAATGCATAGAGCCAAAATAGCATTGAAAACCACCCAACATCCGTTCTTGGCATACTCCTGAGCTTTGCCGACCAGGAAGTCAAGAGAGAAACCTGAAACCCCAAGCCAAGAAGTCACTAATAGTTCTGCAGCGTCCATATGCAAAGCCTTGGCTAAGTCCTCCAACTTGGGCTCAGCAGCAGAGTGAATGAAGGGAACCTTGTTCTGCACTAGTAGCTCAGTAAACTCCACATACTCCTCAATGGTAGGCCCTAGAATGAAGTCAGCCAACGTAAAACATCTCAATGCGGGGTCATAGAACTGCATCAAGGTGTACAGCCTGTTCATCTCATCAGCAGTGGGCTTGCAGACTAATCTCAGTAATCTCCCATGACTCATTCTGAAGCTTCTCCTAACCTCCTCATCAGCAAGAGATATCAGACCAAGCAAAGGAGTAATATCAGGTGTCGGCAGCTTATACGCAACTGTTTTCCTCAAACCAGCCATAATCAATACTCAGAAGTTTGGGCACTAGAATCGGAGGATATGCAAATGCACCTGCAGCACAGACACACGTTAATGGGATGCAATGGTAATGGGTATGCAAACAATGCAATGCAAGTAACGTGCAACAGGGACCAAAGGTCGTAGCTGAATAGCCTGAACCACATCAAGAAGTCTCAAACAGACTCTTTAGAAATCCTCAAACCCTGGCCTCAGATAGACCTAAAACAAAGCTCCAACAACGGTCTCTGACAGACCTCAAACCATAACTCCAACTGGTCTCTGGTAGACCTCAAATCACATCTCCAACTGGTCTCTGACAGACCTCAGAACCCTCCAACTGGTCTCTGACAGACCTCAGAACTCTCCAACTGGTCTCTGACAGACCTCAGAACTCTCCAACTGGTCTCTGACAGACCTCAGAACTCTCCATAAATACCCAGGATCTCAGATCAAGAAACAACCGGTATCTGAAGGTCTAGTTACCTGCATAACCCCAAACCCTCTCACTGGTGGATGTCCTAGTAACTGACAAAGGTATGGCATCCTATGCGGTCGTCGGCGTCACAGACTTTCAGGGTTGATGATACGATTCCCAGAAGGAGTGGCATCATCAAATCCTGAAGAGGCCTTACTTAGCCAACTTCCAAATGATCGGTTCCCGGAGTCGACAATTCAGCTGACCAACAACCCCTTCGACCCAAAGGGTAGAAAAAGAAGTCAACCAGAAGAACCTCGTCCGAGTGTAGATTTCATGAGACACTAATGCAAGCAAAGCCGGCACGCGCCCACTACTTTCTACTCTAATTCTAGGTGCACTCAAGCCCAGGTCCGGCTTATCTTTCAATCAAAGAACACCCGTCACACCCCAATACAGCAATAATAATCAATAATATAAAGCTGAAAAATAGAGGTCAGAAATATAAAATAACTCCATACAAAATCCTCGACGGGAAAACAAGCGCTAGAATCGACTCGCTCAAAGGGACGTTGGATCCCAAATGCATAAGAACTATCGCAGTTCTTAGCAGCCAGGGGACGTTGGGTCCCCAGCAGAGTCGCCAGCTGTCGCTACTGCGAAAATCGGCGCCGGCTGAACAGAAGAGTCGCCACCGTGCGTTATTTATCCCACGGGAGGGAAAGGAAACGCTCAGAGTAAACCTCACACAACACGGGAAAGGTATGGTCATCGCAACCAAAACCTGGATTCGGGAGTCGGTTACGCAAGGGGAAGGTATTAGCACCCCTCACGTCCGTCGTACTCGACGGGATCCACGCTTGTTTTCTAGTACGGATTGTTATTTCTATCTACACTAAGGGTCAGGGGTTAAAAGAAAATAAAATGACTTGGCAAAGTATCGCACTTTATGCCTACGTATTCCCGTCTGGAACGAGAAATCAGAGTCAATGTAGTTCGCCTACCTACGGGAAAGGAGGGGAAGGTTGCTCGCTAGGATATCGCATCCTATGCCTACGTACTTTCATACAGCATGAAAGATCAGAGCAAACGTAGTTCGGGCCACGTACGACACAAGTATGTCTTGATTGATTTTATTCCTTCTGAAAAAGGTTTTTCTGATTAACAGTCCAAGCGGACAAAAAATGACGTTTTGATGAGTTCACATTCTTTTACGGAAGAAGTGTCTTTTATTGTGTTTGAAATCTTTTATGGTGTTTTTCTGTTTGTTTTGAGAAAGAAGAGACAGAACTCTAACCTACGGTTGCGAAAGGAATCACACTAACCTAATGTTATCATGCATGGGTTAAGGCCTAATGTCTATCATGCTCCTCTCTTGCGCAGAGAGAAACAGAGATCCTAAGGGAATAGATGGAAACAGAAACAATATTAGATATATACAGTAAAGCAGTAAAATGCATGGATGCAGCAATACAAGCGAGGCAAGGGAGTCCCACTCAACCTCGAACCTAGAAAACAATAGGCAAAAGTGAACAGCATTCACTTTCAACCCAACAGGTTAAACAGCAAGCAATACAGTCAGGAAAACCAGTCAATACATCAGAAATGAAATACAGCAAAGATAAACAGCATCAGCAGCTCTGAATCAACATCTTACTTCAAGTAATCTCCAATCAGCTACAAGCATCAATCTCCATCTCCACAGCCTTCCAGCAAGGTCTTGATCATCAGTCTTCCATCTACAATGGCTTTTCTTCAAGTCTCAAACTCCCAGGAGGAATATCAGTCAACAAGATGAAGTGAAAGAATGTTAGACAATCAATTACCTACCAAGGGTGGTTCATTAACTGTTAACATTGTACAGACAATTTTCCCTCAAAAGTTCTATCTTTCAAATACATTCACTGATCCTTCCAAAGGAAGGAGGTGGATATTGGAAAGAGACTTTGAATCATAGAGAAAGGATGGATGCAGACAAGGCATTCCATGTTTGAGAAACAAGCTTTCTAATCTAGAGCTCTGCCTAGCTCCTAAACCCTAGTCTCCTCAACAGCTGCTAGCAGGATCTCCTCTTCAATTCTGGAAGTTGACCTTCATACTCTTGATCTCCAATGGCTTCATCATCACAAGCCTTCATCTCCCCCAATCCCCAAGTAATCCCCATACCCACACAAACAAGCAATAATCCCCAGGGGGCACACCACACCAGTCAATCAAATACAGACAGTATTAATAGCAGTAGGGGAACCCTAATAATGTCTAAGGGATCTAATAACTACCCATAGTCCCTATAGTCCCATATCCCAAAATATTCAATCTCTAAGTCCTAAGGGAAATGATTCAATTCTCCTATGTCATCACTTAAACCCTAATCTTGGTCATGCTATTCACCTCTAATCAAATCACCTAAAATTAATTTCTAAAATTGTGAATTAAATCCTATATACAAGATACATGTCTAACATAATCAACCTAAAAAGAAGGGATTAAAAATGCTAAAGCATCTATTAGGAAAAAAATCATCAAATTTAAGCATCAAACTAAACTTAACAATATGCTATTTACAAGAAAAATGCATGAAAAATATTAAAACAAAATAAAATGTCAATTTTTTTTTCTTCATATTTTTCTAAACAGGATTATGGACCTATATAAAAAAGAACCAATTAAAACAAGCCATTTTCCATTTTTGTATGATTTTTTTAAGACATTAAAAATTTTAAGAAAATTAAAACACAAAATAAGAAATAAAAGGGAGGGGGTCTGAATAGCAGCTTCGCCCAGTTCAAATTCCAGGTGGGCCATGAAACCAGGGGTGTGAATATGAATTACCCTAAGCCCAGCACGCTTCAGAAATAAATTTAAAAAAAGAAAAGAAAATGATTAAACCTTCGGTGCAAATAGTAACTCAATCACGTGTAAAACATTGGGCTTCTCAATTGGGGGGTGGGGATAGAAAATTGGATCCAAGCCCAAACGCGCGTTTAAGTGAAACGCCGCATTTCACTTCAGTCTCTCCCTCCATTTTCAATTTGAATAATGGCCACACGATGCGAAGAAAAGGTCAACAAATCAGGACAATCGGACGGCCCACGGTCATCGTCCCAAACGAGTTAGGGTTTGCAGAAAAAAACAGCTCCCATGCACAAACTTCAAGCTCCTCGTTCTCCCTCAATATGCCATGAAAACGAAACTTGTAAAGATCAAATTCACTCCATTTCTTCCCCTCTACAAGACTATGCTCTTAGTTTTGTCTAAAACTAACTCCATAATAAAACCCGATAGGTGGAACCTCATAGAATACTAACTGCACTCATCAGTGGAGCCTCACAATTCTCCAATTCAACTGTCCTATCTTGTTCACCATGTTACCCTGATCTCATCAAGCCAATGCATGCTCATTAACACTCAATATATAACCTATCCTCAGTCATCAAAGTCAATACACCCTGCCATGGAACCTCACAGAAATCTCTCCACTTCTCAGGAATCAAACACCTATGGTCTCTAAGCATTTTGATCCTAACCATTCCATCTAATACTACCTAGATGAAGGGATATAGATTGAAATGCATACCTTTCAATTTTGATGAAACAGTCGTGGAATCGTGCACTTCAAGGCCTGGCAAGCTTCACTAATGATCTTTAGATGATGCTAGGGTTTCTGTTTGCAAAAGAAATGGTGGAAAGTGCTTGGATTCTTGGCTGCAATTCTGATGTGGATTCTTGCAATGTGAAATCTATCTCTTCAATCCTCCATTGTTGGACCTCTAATCTTGCTTACAATCCCTCACAATACACCAAATATTGAAGATGAATGGGAAGCTTGAACAGAAATGGAAGATTATGGTGATTCTCTCAATTTCTTACAATGGAAGCAACTTCTTAATTCTCTCTATTCTCCACCTCAATGCACCAACCCCTTGCACAAATGACTTCACTTCATTATATAGATGATGACTAACAGCTTGAGAAGTTTCTAGAATGATCTTGGAGGATTCTAGAAAATTGTGGAAATTCATGGAAATTCTCATTTGATGGTACTTTGAATTCTCATGATATCTCTCCTTTATCTCTTGACATCCCCTTAACCATGAGTGAATATCTCCTTGAATGACAAATTGGAATGATAAGAGAGCTTACATGCCTTTATTTTTGCTTTATGTTGAACTTCTCATGTGTATCTCATTATGCAAGTAACAAAATAATAAAGCAAGTCCAAAAATTAACACTTAACTCAAAAAAGTGGCTGAACCAATGTCTTTAAAATGATGTTTGGAATCAATTTGGTATATTGGATGACCCATATTGGATTTGTAGATCTCTCAAACCAATTTTTTATTTCAACTTTTTCAACTTATATGCCTTTTTTAGGTCATTTTTCACCAACTTTGGTCAAGTCTCCTTCCATGCATTTCCAAACTTCCATGACTTCTTTTCTAGACTTAAAATGGCATTTTGAGCAACTTTGATGTTGTGAAGTTTTTCATTTGAAGCTTCCTTCTATGAGTTTTAGGTATAGGCTAAGAATGACCTGTAATCCTCAGATGACCAAAATACCCTTTGCTTGCCAAGACCATAAGTATAGTTACACAAATCATATGAAGGCATACCATACCTTTATAGAAAGCTAAGACAATGAGTAACAACTCTCATGTTTACAAGAAATCCATTTTAAATCTCCTTGAGGGTCAAAAATAGCTTGGAAGTCAAGTCACTTTCACAGACAAAATCTCAGATACCTCAGATGACCTGTAACTTACAAGGATCATAACTTGAGTTCTATAAATCTCCTTTATGTCTTCCACCACTCAAATTAAAGGTCTTGAGATCCTCTACAAGTTTCATGTTGGCCAAGGATCCATTTGAAGCTTGAATTTTGACTTATCTTGCTTGGAAATTTGACCTAAACTAGGGGATTTTACACAGAAACCCTAATTTAGAAACTCCTCTTCTCCTTGATTCCTCTTGATTTCTTATTAGCATATCACCATATCCTTCTTTATGTGTCAAATGATGAACCCCACATCTCTCCAATAGACCTTAATGCCTTTCAATCAGTCATTTGACCTAGGGTTGACCTAGAGTTGACCCCAGATGAAACCCTAGTTGACTGTCTCCAACTGCAATACTTGTGATCATACCAATGACTTGTCTCCTTCTCCAAATGACTTTCTAAGTCTCCCATGATGCCCATATACTATCCATGCTCAGCCCACAGCTCACAATTTCTTTGTTGATCTTCAGATACCCTCAAATAGGAGATGGATACACTGCTTGATCCATTGACTTTCCAGCTTTCAAATTATTTCTGATGACTTGAAAGGGATTGAAGTACAATAATAACCTCTTGACAGGCTCATAGAGATGAGACTGATTGGTCCCTGTTAGATGATTTGCTATGCTATGCTATGCAGATGATTAGACTATGTACATGACTCTATATGCAAATGCTAATGATATTGAAACATAAACCAAGTGAATAAGGTTGAGCAAATTTTAGGGTGCAACACATAGGTTTCAACCTAAAAGTCTATCATCAAATCCTTATCAAAGGAAATGAGAGTCCTAAGGGATCATGTCAATGATACACCAAAGCAGACAAAGCATCAGCTTAACAGTAAAATGCATGCAATGCAAGTGAGGGAGGAAATGTGTGTGGGGCTTCAGCCTCCACAAGCTCATCTCAACCTCAAGCCAGAATGGATAATAGTAATCATACTAAAATATAAACAACATGCTATCAAGCAATAAACAGTAAACTGCAATCATACAGATAAAATGAAATGAAATGCCATCAGGCAAACAAACCACATGGGCAAGGGAGCTGGGCTCTACCGAATACCCGCAAGCAAAGCCACACAGTAACAATACAAGCAGAGGGAGCAACTCAACCTCTAGTGCAATCATGCCCCTAGATTCTACCTATTCTAGATATGAACTTATTCTAATGCATCAAACAAGTCAAACAAAACACAGCAATATAGAAAAGAAAAAGAAGGAAACAGATCAACTCCTCTCTCAACTCCAAGCTTCAGCTCTTCCAACAGCAACTCAGTCTTCAGACTTCAATCACTCTTGACGACCATCAATTGCTTTTCCAGGTTTCAACCCTACAACATAAGTTTCAACTTATCTTCTCCCTTTAAGCTTCAGCTTCTTGATCAGCTCCACCTTCAGGCTTCAACTAATCTTCAGGGGTCTTCCAGTATCAACTTGCTCTTGTTGCTCTTCAAGCTTCAGCTGGAATGGCAATACTCAAGGATTCATCCTCTTCAATAGTCTTCAATGAAGTATTCATCTTCAAGCTCAGGCTCAACATCTCTCAAGACAATCAAACCAGAGAAAATCACTTACTGGATAAGCTGGAGGATACTGAACTGCTTATTGACCACCAAAGGTGACCTATAAGGGTTCAACATCAAAGGAATGGTTCCCTCAAAAGTTCTACTTCCTAGGTACATCACTTATCCCTCCAAAGGAGAGAGGTTTATACCATGGAAGGACTTTGAATCATAGGGAGGAATGGAGGTGACAGATACCATCCATGTTTAAGAAAGAAGTTATCTACATCTAAACTCTTCCTAATCCCTAACCCTAAAACAAAACAAAAAGGAAAAAGAACAAGCTCTCAAGCTCCTCAATGCATCTTCAAGTCTTCTACTATGCTCCTCAATGCTCCACAATGAGATACCAAGCTTTCCAAGCCCACAAAGCAAAGCAACTAAAGCAAACATGCCCTAAAGGCAACACAAACAATCAACCAATACAAAAATCAACTAAAAATAGCATACTACTATATTAAATCCTAATATAATTTCTAAGGGGTCCTACATACCTACCCTTAATACCCATATATGCCCCATAGTCTAAATTGTCCTAAAAACCCAAAATCTAAAGTTATTATGGACCTATGTTGAAGTTTTAACCTAATTCTACACAACCTAATAGCATCTAATCAAAACTATCCTAAAAATCATCACAAAAATATGGAATTAATCCAGGGGGAACCTAAAACATATATCTAACTACCCTAAAAAGATTGACCTAAAAATCTAAAGGGAGTTACCTAAACTAAATTCTACAAATTAAGGTATCAACATAAAAGCATTAAAAATCTATTAAAATGAAAAATATGCAAAAAATATTAAAATGCATGATATGGAAGATGTTTTCATTTTATATTTTTCTAGACAAAAATATGAAAAGGGAGAAAAAACTCCCATTAAAAAATATTGATTTTTCTATTTAAAATGAGTTTTATAAAATTGAAATAAAATGGAGAAAAAATGAAAATAAATCATGAGCCAGGGGTGTAACAAGCAATAATATCTAGTTCATATACGCGCTTGGGCCCAGACACGGGGGTGCGAGCAGAAATACGCTAGGCCCAGCATTTAATCAGAAAAACAATTAAAAAATCTAAAGAAAATAAGAAAATATGCGGTGCGAAAAGAAAGGGATTTCAGTTGAAAATACAATTGGGCCTGCTTGGGGGGTGGGAATAGCATTGATGACTTAAGCCCAGACTTTGGCTTTAATGAAACGCGGCGTTTCATTCTTGCTGGCTCCCTCCTATTTTCGTTTTGAATCTCAACCATTGGATCAGCGCGTGGTCAACTAGTCAATGAGGGATCCAACGCACGCGAGTTCGTCTTCAACCTTGGATTAGGGTTTCTGAAAAACCTCCATTAAAATACCTCTTCCATGCACAGAATTCTACCAACTCGTTCTCTCTCATTTCTTGACCAAATTCCAAAATGTAAAACACAATCTTGATCTATTTTCCACGCTGATTACGACTATGGCATTAGTTTTCATTGAAACGGTCTAAATCGTGCAACCCGATAGTGAATCCAACCTAATCTCAAAATGTCATCAATCCACGACCTCAACCAAACTCAACTTTCTTTACATAAAAATGATCCTTGCATTATACTAATCAAAATCAGCCATCAATATTGCATTAACACTCATTATACCACTAGTTCTCACTCCATCAAGAAATGACATCCATAGTTGAAACTTCACCAATCACTCCTAAACTCATCAGAAATGATCACCTAATTGTCTCTAACAGTTCTACACTAAGAATTCATCCTAACCATGCCTAAATAATGAGTTAGAAGAGCTTTTGCAAACCTGGCTTCTTGGATTGGTAGTGATGGTAGATCTTCAATTCAGGCCTTGCAACTCTTCAAGAATGCTCCTTGAATGATGAATCTTCTTCTGTTTGCAAAAGATTTGGAGGAGAGAGCTTGTACTTCAAGATCCAATGGTAATTGCTTCTTTGCAAATTCAATGTGAATACCTTCAAATCTTCATCAATGGAGCTTCAATCTAGTATGAACACACTCAGAAATATCTATGGAGAAGGTTTGTGAAGAAAAAGGGGATGGCAATGAAGAAAAATCAAGAGCTTGAATGTGATTTGTAATGGAGGAATTTTTGTTTCACTCTCTCTTCTCTACACCAATTAACACCAACCTTGCATTTGAGCAAGTCACAATGGTTATATAGAATGGCTTAGAACAGTCTAGAACCATCTAGGATCATCTAATGAGAAATTCATCTTTTCATGCCATGGTATTTTGAATTCTCATTTCTCATAACATGGTATCTCATGCCAAATGCCTTGCAACCTTGGTTTCTGATTTGAAATTATCCTTACATGAGATCTAAGATGAGATACAATGCATATCTTCCTTGTTTATTAAGTTTTTCCTTGTTTTGGTTTGGTACCTTAAGATGCAAGTAATCAAATTCCAAAGCAGCCCTATGATGCAAGCCTCAAATCAAAATTGTGGCTGAACCATTGTTCTTAGAATGTCATTTGGAGTCAAAATGACCTATTACGTGGCATGGTTTAGACTTATAACTTGGGATTTATGATTTTCAAATTCACTTGAATTAACTTATGCCTCATTTTTAGGCCATTTTTATCACTTTTTGATATGAGCCTTTTCAACATATCATGACCACCCTACTAGCCTTAAAACATCATTATAAACAAGTTTGATGTTGAAGATTTTTCCATTTGAAGCTTGGAAGTAGGAGATATGGCCTTATGCTTGAAATGACCTATAACTTCCAAATGACCAAAATGCCCTTGGCTTGTCAAAGCCATAAGTTGAGTTCTACAAATCCTATCAAGGACTTCTAGTACTATCTAGAAAGCTAAGAAGATGCTCTTCAACATTAATGTTGACCAAGAGTTCATAGGAATCATCCTACTAGGGCAAACGTTGTCTGCAAGTTGGGTGACTTTCAAGGACCCAAATTCACATACCTCAGATGACCTGTAATTTGTCAAAACCATAACTTGAGCTCCACAAATCCTATCAAGGACTTTTACTACTAAAATTAAAGCTAAGAACAAGCTCTACAACATTCATGTTGTGGGGAAGATGAGATGACAATCACATCTTGATCTACATTGCCTTGAAGATGGGGATCAAACTAGGGGATTTTACACTGTTAATCCTTAGAAACCCTAGCTTAAAACTTCTCAAACTCCTCAATCATGATGAGTTAGTCTAGGAATCATCCTTATAGTATCTCAATACATCATTCCATGATCACATGGCTCTTGGATTAGGTCTCAACCCTCTCTAAATCATCAGTTGACCTAGGGTTGACCCAGTCAAACCCTAATTCTACCACTCATGGCTGAATCTTCTGAATTCTTGTATAATGATCTCTCTGGGCTTCATGATGGCTTTCAATACATATCATAAGCTTTCTCAATGCTTCAAGTCTATCCTCATAGTCTCAGAATTATCTGAGGAGCTCCCACAACTCTCAAGTTATGAGACACACAACCTTGGTTTCAACCAATTCCTCTGAGGATCTCTTGAGTTCTCTGATAAAGGTATCAACCTTTGAACATTTGAACAACTCTCTTGGCTAGCTTCAAAGTCTCATACAACTCTTGCTAGGTAAATAAATGTTGGTCGAATTTTGGGGTGCAACAGCTGCCCCTATTCAAACGGCTTGAACCTGACTGGGTGAGGAGCGAACGGCTCTCAGCCAATCAAGGTGCGAGGCGGTTGAATATCGGTAAACCCGGAAATTTGCCAACTGCTCAAGTACTGGAATGATAGCTGCACGGCAACTAGCTGGAGACATACTGATCTGACATCGCCGTCAGTTATCCACATTAAATTCCTTTGACATTGTCATCAGACAACCAAAACATCCAACATCGCCGCTGGAAGACTAAATCACCTGACATCGCTGTCAGAAACAAACATACCCAACATCACCGCTGGAAACAAACAGCCAACATCGCCGTCGGACAACCATAACACTCAACATCGTCGTTGGAAAAATACAGAATCTGACATCGCCGTCAGAGAACAACCAAAACACCCAACATCGCCGCTGGAGAGACTACAGAGTCTGAGAGACACCCAACATCGCTGCTGGAACACTAAATCAACTGACATCGCCGCCAGACACGAACAAGATACCCAACATCGCCGCTGGAGAACTGAATTACCTGACAAAAACACCCAACATCGCCGCTGGAGAACTAAATCACCTGACATCGCCGCCAGAAACAAACCGTCCAACATCGCCGCTGGAGAACTCAAAGTAATCTGACATCACCTTCAGAAGCAAACATCCAACATCGCCGCTGGAGAACAACAAAGAATCTGAGAACCACCCAACATCGCCGCTGGAAAACTAAACTATCTGACATCACCGTCAGAACAGACAAAACACCCAACATCGCCGCTGGGTAAATAGAGAATCTGACATCGCCGTCATAAACAAACATAACTCTGAGAGACACTCGACATTGTCGTCGAACAAACATAATCTCTACTGGGGAGTTAAAGAGTCTGACATCGCTGTCAAACATAATCTCCTGACATCGCCGCCAGAAACAAACATCCAACATCACCGCTGGACACAAACATAATCTGACCTCGCCGTCAAAAATATCCAACATCGCCGCTGGAAACAAACATAATCTGACCTCGCCGTCAAACGTAAACATCCAACATCACCGCTGGAGAACTAGATCAACTTGACATCGTCGCCAAGAACAAAACATAACCCTGGGAAACACTCGACATCGCCGTCAGGTACTCAACATAATCTGACTTCGCCGTCAGAAACAGATATCCAACATCGCCGCTGGAGAATTAAATCAACTGACATCGCCACCAGAAACAAACATCCAACATCGCCGCTGGGGAACTAAAGAATCACCTGACCTCGCCGTCAGAACAAACATCCATTGGGGAATTGGTCACACGGTAACCAGTAGTACATAGTCGATCATGCCATCAGGCACTCAAAGAACACTGTCGGGCATCAGCCGGACTTCAACCATCAGGTTGATCATGCCATCAGGCATTCAAAGGAATTGTCGGGCATCATCCGGACTTCAACCATCAGGTTGATCATGCCATCAGGCATTCCGCATTAGCTGAGATAACTGCTTCATTAACACGGTCAGACTTCAATCATGAAGTATTCAAGGGAGATTTCAACTTCGCCGTTGGAAAACCTGCTGGGGATGACGCTTCACCGCTGGGGAATCTGGAGAACTATCAAGTAACTCCACTCTGGGGGTCCAGAAATCATTCTGGATGAATCAACTCTGCTGAGGTCTTCAAGAATCATCTTGAACCAATAACTCCGTCGGGGACTTCAAGAATCATCTTGAACCGAGAACCATTCTGGAGATTTCAGGAATCATCCTGAGCAAACACTCCGTTGGGGATTCCAGAATCATCTGGGGCAACTCTTGCCGGGGACAAACCAATCATGGCTTGATCAGCTTCCAAGGATTCGGCTCTCTTGGGGCTTCAGGAATCATCCTGGGCAACCTTCACTGGGGACGCTACTAGGGAGCTTAAGAATCATCTTAAGCCAACGGCCCTGCTGAGGAATTCAAGAATCATCTTGAACCGAAGACTTCGCTGGGGATCTCAAAAATCATCTTGAGCAAGCGACTTCGTTGGGGAGAATGCCAGGAATCATCCTGAGCAACTGATCCTTCGGTGGAACACCTGCAAAACAAGAACGGTAGCAACCTAGATCATGTTTATTATGCATATGCTTCGGCGCCATGGTCCACACGGTGGAAATGCTATGCGTTTATCCTAAATGCTATGCAATCATGCACAAAGATGCGATCCCGTCAGCAAAATAAATGCCGAGGGGAACCCTCCTGTCAAGGAGAAAGAACTACTCAGATAGAGGAATCATCCTGCTGAGGAGAACATGGCCACGCCAATATCAATTGGACTCCGCAGGGGACGCAACTTCAGTTGACTGCTGCGGGGGAAACAACTTCAGTTAATCACTGCAGGGGATGAAGCTCTACGAGAACCTGGACCTGCTGAGAGAAAGCGATATCAATCACGGGAATAAACTGCGTGGCCGTCATGGCTACTCTTCTGGGGATGATAACTCTGTGGGGAAACAACTTCAGCTGCTCAACATTCCACTGGGGAAAAACCAATCATGGTCTGATCAATTTCCAAGGATTCGGCCCTCTTGGGCATCTGCAATACTCGGCTGGGGAAGGAGAAATCATTCTGCTTCACTGGAGAATACGACTCTGGGGGAAATACAGCGTCAGCTGTTCACTGCTCTGCAAGGGAAAACCAATCATGGTCCCTACTGCTTCCAAGGATTCGGCTCTTTTGGGGGTTTGCGAACTCATTCGGGGAAGGAGAAATCATTCTACTTCACTGGAGAGTACAACTCTGATGAGGAATTTCAATTCCGCTGGGGAAGAAGGAATCATCCGACTTCAGGGGAGAGTACAACTCTGCAGGGGAATACAGCATCAGCTGTTCCGACACTCTATTGGGGAAGAGGGGCTCATCCGACTTCGGGAGAGAGTACGACTCTGGTGGGGAATCTCAATTCTGCTGGAGACTTCAGTCTGGCACCATCAGTTGCTGCATACTTTGGCGTATGAACAGTTTCCTACGAAACCTGCACTTGTGACCCGGTGCGGGGGGAAAGAACACGAGCTTCGGCGCCCGAACATCTCTATGGAACCTGCACTTGTGACCCGGTGCTGGGGGAAACACGAGCTTCGGCGCCTGAACATTTTTATGAAACTTGCACTTGTGACTCGGTGCTGAGGGAGTGAACACGAGCTTCGGCGCTTGACTCAGCTGAGGAGATGACGTTCCTTCAGGATGCGTCTGCTTGTGGAGAGAATCATCTCTGCATGGGGAGACATATCAATGCTCATTATCTCGCGTTCAGACTCTGCGGAGAAAGGCTACTGAACTCTGCTGGAGAAAGAGGAATCATCCTGCTTCCGGGATGCGCACGGTGTACTGTCTGGGATATATGCTACACCTGTAACAATACAAACAAACAGATAAGATACCCTTCTCAAAGGGACCTATCGAGGTTATTATCTCGTGACAATGTTCAAGTAATTAATTGTTTCAACAATCAATGGCCTAGGCCAGTAAGTTTATGTATGCGCATTTTATCAAAACATCGGCGTTCTTTTTCGCAAACAAAACAGATAAATGCTAAACAGGCAAACAGAATTGCTGAATAGTATGCATTTTATTGATAACGAACCCCTGAATGGGTAAAAAATGTTTTATAACAGAGGCAAGCTCCTGGAATGAGGAATCCGCGCAAAAATAAAACATAAATATACATCAGTATATACAAATGTCGGCAACGAGGCGTAGACGAACACCATGAGTTGATCCCTCTAAGACCCACTCGACTTCGATACTTCTCCGACGCTTCAGCTTCGGAAGAGATTGATTCATATAAACGGCCCTCAGGTCCTCCAAACCACTAAACAAAGAAAGTCCACACGCGGAACGCAGTCATCTGCTTATCCAATCCCTAACTTTTGCGTGAACCGCTCTTTACGGGTTTTCAGTTCACCGGGATACCCTTTTTTGCCGAAGCCGCCCAGTGTAGGTTTTCGACTTCGCGAGTGTACATTTTTTTCAATATATCCCTAATTTATGCCCGAACCTTTTATTCTGTTTTTGGTTCGCCGGGATGCCCCTTTTTTGCCTGGACTCTCTTTTTTTGTCCAGCGGGTCGCTTTCAAGCAAAGTATTTTTTAACTGCGTCCGCGTTCACCGGGGATGCAAAATCTTCACCATCCATTGTGGATAACAACAAAGCTCCTTCCGAGAAGACCTTGCTGACGACATACGGACCTTCGTAATTCGGAGTCCACTTGCCCCGGTGATCGGAGTGTGGCGGAAGAATCTTCTTCAGGACGAGATCACCCGTCTGAAAGCTTCTAGGACGCACCTTCTTATCATAAGCTTTCTTCATTCGGCTTTGGTACAGGCGACCAAATGCAATCGATGCTAACCGCTTCTCGTCCATCAGGCTGAGCTGGTTCAAACGATTCGTAATCCATTTCGCCTCGTCGAGTTTCACATCAACCAAAACTCGCAAAGAGGGGACCTCCACTTCTAACGGTAGGACAGCTTCCATACCGTACACTAAGGAGAAAGGAGTTGCCCCGGTTGATGTACGGACCGTCGTACGATAACCGTGCAATGCAAACAGCAGCATCTCGTGCCAATCTTTGTACGTCACAACCATCTTCTGAACAATCTTCTTTATGTTCTTGTTGGCCGCTTCGACAGCGCCATTCATCTTCGGCCGGTAAGGAGATGAGTTGTGGTGTTCGATCTTGAAGCTCTGGCACAGCTCCTTCATCATCTTGTTATTCAAATTTGAACCATTATCAGTAATGATCCGCTCGGGAATTCCGTAACGACAGATGATGTCCCTCTTTATGAATTTAGCTACCACCTGCTTGGTCACATTAGCGTACGAGGCTGCCTCCACCCACTTGGTGAAGTAGTCGATAGCTACCAGAATGAAACGATGACCGTTAGATGCAGTGGGCTCGATCTTGCCTATCATGTCGATGCCCCGCATGGAGAACGGCCACGGGGAGGACATGACATTCAACGGGCACGGCGGCACATGAACTTTATCAGCATAAATCTGGCATTTATGACATCTCTTCGCGAATCTGAAGCAATCCGACTCCATCGTCAGCCAATAGTATCCTGCTCTCAGGATCTTTCTCGTCATGGCATGCCCGCCGGCGTGCGTACCAAATGTGCCTTCATGGACTTCTTCCATGAGCATACTCACCTCTTTCTCATCTACACATCTGAGTAGCAAGAGATCGTGGTTTCTCTTATACAACACTCCATCAGGATTGAGATAAAAATTGCCAGACAGCCTCCTTAGAGTCTTCTTATCCTGGGTTGACGCACCCGTAGGATATTCCTTAGTCATAAGGAAAGTCTGGATGTCGTAGAACCATGGTTTGCCGTCGGCGGCATCCTCGATTGCAAAGACAAATGCCGGTCTATCAAGACGCGAAAGGACAATTCTTGGAGCCTCATTCCAAAAATTGACTTTATACATTGAAGCCAACGTGGCTAAGGCATCAGCCATCTGATTTTCATCCCTGGGCACATGATGGAGTTCCACTCGATCAAAGAACGGAAGTAGCCTCCTGGCATAATTCATGTATGGCACCAAATTCGATTGACGAGTCTCCCACTCCCCTTTAATTTGGTTGATTACAAGCGCTGAGTCACCATATATGTCTAGGTTCTTGATTCTCAAATCAATTGCCTCTTCTAGACCCATGATGCATGCTTCGTACTCCGCCTCATTGTTGGTAACTGGAAACGTCAGTCTCACAGTAAACGGGATGTGGGATCCGTGGAGAGTCGTGATGATAGCCCCGATGCCACTTCCATAGGGATTAACCGCTCCGTCGAATATCAACTTCCACTGGGATTTCCTATCTGGCCCCTCGCCGGGCAACGTCTCATCGCAATCCTTCGCTTTGAGAAACATAATATCCTCATCAGGGAATTCAAACTTCATCGGCTGGTAGTCCTCGATCGGCTGCTCGGCAAGGTAATCAGACAATACGCTTCCCTTGATGGCCTTCTGGGACACGTACTGAATATCATATTCCGTTAACACCATTTGCCATCTGGCATTCCTGCCCGAAAGAGCCTGCTTCTCGAAGACGTACTTGATCGGATCCATCTTCGAAATTAGCATAGTGGTATGGTTGAGCATGTACTGTCGTAGACGTTTGGCGGCCCAAGCTAGTGCACAACACGTCTTCTCCAGCATCGAGTATCGAGATTCACACTCAGTGAACTTTTTACTCAAATAGTAAATGGCATGCTCTTTTCTGCCCGTCTCGTCGTGCTGACCGAGAACACACCCTATACTATTCTCCAGAACTGTCAAGTACATGATTAATGGCCGTCCAGCCACTGGGGGTATCAAGATTGGAGGTTCTTGAAGATACTGCTTTATCTTATCGAATGCCTTCTGGCAATCCTCATTCCAAGTAATCGCCTGATCTTTCTTTAAAAGCTTGAACATCGGTTCACAAGTGGCCGTGAGCTGAGAGATAAACCTTGCAATGTAGTTTATTCGGCCCAAGAAACCACGAACTTCTTTTTCTGTTTTCGGCGCTGGCATTTCTTGAATGGCTTTTATTTTCGTAGGATCAACCTCGATACCTCGTTCACTAACGATAAACCCCAGCAACTTTCCGGACCGCACTCCGAAAGTGCATTTGCTAGGATTCAGCCTCAACCTGAACTTCCTAAGCCTCTGAAAAAGCTTCAACAAGTTGACCAGATGCTCTTCCTCCGTTTGGGACTTTGCAATCATGTCATCAACATAGACCTCGATCTCATGATGAATCATATCGTGAAACAAAGTTACCATTGCTCGTTGGTAAGTGGCCCCTGCGTTCTTCAGACCGAAGGGCATTACCTTATAGCAAAATGTTCCCCAGGGGGTGATAAACGTCGTTTTCTCCATGTCCTCCGGCGCCATCTTGATCTGATTGTAACCGGAGAAGCCATCCATGAACGAAAACACGGAGAACTGGGGTGTGTTGTCGACCAACACATCGATATGAGGCAACGGGAAATCATCTTTAGGGCTTGCCCTATTCAAATCCCGATAATCGACGCACATGCGTACCTTACCGTCCTTCTTCGGTACAGGCACTATGTTGGCGACCCACGGAGGGTAAGTGGTGACCGCTAAGAAGCCAGCATCGAGCTGTTTCTGCACTTCTTCTTTGATCTTAACGGCCATGTCTGGTCTCGTCCTCCTAAGCTTCTGCTTGACGGGAGGGCAATCTTCTCGCAGCGGCAAGTGGTGGACCACGATGTCCGTGTCAAGTCCGGGCATATCTTCGTATGACCAAGCAAAGACGTCACTATACTCTCGAAGCATCTCGACCAATCTCTGCTTGACATCACTCTGCAGCGCAGCCCCTATCCTTACATTTCTGACGAGCTCTTCAGAACCCAGATTTACGATCTCAATTTCCTCCTCGTGAGGCAGAATAACCTTTTCCTCTTGTTTCAACAAGCGGGCCAACTCTTCAGGAAGGTCTTCGTCTTCATCAATCTCTCCCTCGGCTTGGTAGATCGAGCAATCGAAGTCGAAGTGAGCCGTAGAAGGTCCAGAGTCGATGTCGTCTGTTATGTGGATCCTGTAATAACAAGGGTTAAGTTTAAAACAAGAATATGCAGGTTAGCACAAATCCCGTTGCCATTTTACTGTTTTTCAAAACAAATATAAAACAGGAATAACAGAGAACACAATATTTGAATACGGATAAAACGCCTTTGATTTATTAACAAAATGAACGTACATAATCCAACAAGGCCCTGACAATAAAACCGATATGCCCTGGGTAAGACATAGGGTTGTACACTGATTGAAAAAAGTAAATCATTACTCTTCACTTGTCAGCTGGATAATGTCCTTGATGGTCCAATTGTTGAGGCGCTCGCCTGGCTTGCTTGGCTGAATCCAAGAGTCGAGATCACAATCGCTATCCCCGCTGTCTTCAGACGCTGCGTTGATGCTTTCGAAGATCACTCCGCCACTGGTAAATAGGATCGGCCCCTTACGCGTGACGCACTGCTAGACGAAGAAGAAGAAGCTTCAGCTTCAGGAGAATACCCCAATCCAAACTTATCCTGCTTGTTCGGTATCTCTAAAATATGCCCCCAGCCTGGGGTGGAACCGGCTTCGACGACGGCCCGAGCTTCTTTGAATGAGGATAGATTCATCTCTGGCTTCTCTGTGACGACAGGAGCTACCTCTTTCACCTTGACGACTTTAAATGCTTGGCAAAGAGTTTCATGGACTTCGCCATCCATTTCAACATACTTAAAGGATGACAAATGGCTCACCATTATGTCCTCCTCACCACACACGGTTACTATGCTTCCTCCGACAGCATATTTGAGCTTTTGGTGCAACGTGGAGGTCACAGCACCAGCAGCATGGATCTACGGTCGGCCCAAGAGGCAACTGTAGGCAGGCATGATATTCATGATATAAAAGACCGTGTCAAACGGTTCCGGACCAACTTGGATTGGCAGGGTCAACTCTCCGAAAACGTGGCGCTTAGTTCCGTCAAATGCTTTCACCACCAGATCACTGGGTGTGAAAAGCAATCCACGAGTGTCCAACTTCATTAATGCCTTCTTCGGAAGCACATTAAGCGACGAACCCGTGTCCACCAGGACATGCGACATGATTGTGCCTCTGCACTCTATCGAGATGTGCAAGGCGCTGTTGTGATCTCTCCCTTTAGGAGTCAGCTCTAGATCTGTGAAACCTAGCCCGTTGCCAGCATTAACATGGGCTACCACCTCTTCTAGCTGATTCACGGATATCTCTTACGGTACGTAGGCAGCGTTCAATACCTTCAGTAACACGTTGCGGTGCGCTTCAGAACACAACAACAGGTTAAGAATAGAAATCTTCGAAGGCGTCTGATGGAGATGGTCTACAATCTTGTAGTCGCTCTTTTTGATTAACCGCATAAACTCCTCAGCATCTTTGACCAGCAAATCTTTCTCCACCCCACACGGGACCTCTTCGACGACTTTGCCTTTACCCTTATCAGCCGCATCAACTCTGACCACTTTATTTGCCACGACCTCTGGCGGTGCAAACACTCTTCCACTTCGGGTAATACCGCTGATTCCTGCGAGATTCTGCACAGTCGACCCATATAGCTCCAGCTCTAACCTCTGACCGTTGCAATAGACTTCAGCTCCATAATGCCACGGAACAGCGTTAGTGCTCTCGAATGGGATCGGCCCAGCTTTGGTAATAGTGATTGTAGGCGGTCGGGGCGCAGAAATAGTTATGGGTTGGCGAGGAATGGTGATGGTGGCGACTTCATCGGCCTGCTTCAACACTACCTCCCCTGATACATTTTCAGCCCTCCGGCTAAACTGCAAAATACCCTCAGTCATCAGACTTTGGATTCCTTCTACCAGCTGCTCACATCCATCAGAATGTGTAGCACAGTCCATGCATAACTCTACGCATCCTGGAAAGAACCCTTTCTTCAACAACTTAGCCTTGACGAAGCTAAGCGGCGTCTTTAAGTCTTTGACATCAGTCAACAGATCTGCGCTCTCTTCCTCGATAATGGCGTTCACTCCGCCTCCCCTATGATTCGGCATAGGGTTTTTCGTAACATTGGGCACATTATCGGAGAAATTAATGATCTTGGCATCTACCAGGTCCTGCACCTTGTGCTTAAAGGCTTTGCAGTTCTCGATTGTGTGGCCTGGTGCCCCTGTATGGAAATTGCAAGTGGCATTTGCGTCGTACCCTGGTGGAGGTGCCCCTGTCAAGGGAGCCATCGTCCTCTTCTGAACCAACTGAAGCTGAAGCAAAGTCTGCAAGAGTTGCGCATACGACATGGGCGGTGCCTCGAAGTGACGGTTTGTCAAAGGTGCCCGATTCTGGTACTTTCTATATCCCTGTTGATTCGGTTGCTGCTGCTGCCGCTGCTGCGGAGTTGCTGGGATATTTATACTGGCTACCTGCTGTTGACGGCCTTTGCCCTTCCTTCGAGTGTTGGTCACAGCGCTCATCTCTCCTTCTCGTCGCTTACCAGCATAAGGTTTATTTCCACCTCCTCCAGCTGAGGATGATTCACCTTGAATTTTCCCGATCTTGATACCATTCTCGACGTGCTCGCCCATGGTAATGAGAGCTGAGAACGTCCACAACATACCGCTGACTAACTTTTCATAGTAAATTCCCAGGAGGGTAGCCACAAACATCTGCACGAGCTCGCGTTCAACCATCGGCGGTTGAACCCGAGCAGCCAACTCACGCCACCGCTGGGCGTACTCCTTAAATCCTTCATTATTCCTCTGCGAAAGGTTCTGGAGCTGAACTCGGTTCGGGGCCAAGTCGCTATTGTACTAATAGTGGAGGACAAACGCTTCAGCGAGATCCTTCCAGGTGCGCACGCTAGTGGGCTCCAAGCCCATATACCACTCGAGGGATGGCCCATAAAGACTATCTTGGAAGAAGTGCTCCAGCAACTTCTCGTCTTCGGAATAGGCAGACATCTTTCTATAATACGATCGCAGGTGGACACGAGGGCAAGTAGTGCCCTTATATTTCTCGAAGTCAGGCACCCTGAACTTAGGAGGTACCTTGAAATCAACAATTAACCCCAGTTTGGACATATCAACGCCCAAAGTATTCTGATTCTCAATATCTCTCATTTTATCTTCAAGTGCTTTGAATCTGAGTCGCGCTTCAGCATTCAGCTCCCCTTCTGCCCCTCTTTGAGAAAACACATCATCCTGATGATCCTCAAGCCACGGTTGAGGCACCAACAGATTCTCAACGCCAGCATTGCCGTTGACAGGCCCGATGTTGACATTAGCTCCCAGACTCCCATTACCGACGCCCGTCGCATTGAGTCCGATGTTGGCCATCATGTTTCCATTAGCACTGCCGTTGCCCCCGACAACAGGAACACCATTCTGTGGAGTATCCACTGGTGGAGGAGTAGGCACAGCCCCGCCATGAAGTATGCTGTTACTATCAACCCTGGAGATCAAAGGTTGAACGAAAGTCCTGAGCTGGTCTTGACCATTGGCGACCACCTACATAAGTTCCATAAAGCGATCCATTCGCTCACGGAGCTCCTGAACATCTGTCTGCACCTGGTCCATAATCCTGGTCTGATTAGCTCGAGTTGAATAACGGTGAATGAGTCTCTGATCAATCCTGGAGTCACCGGAAACAGCCTGGAACTTGTAAACCTGAAAAACCTGCAAACACTAAAGATTAGGAAAAACAACAAAATGTGCGCCATGCAAATGCTTCATGCAGATGCATGTGTGTGTCTATGTGTTTGGGAGATTTCCCCCGATCCTAATGCCTGAGTGCCAGTGCTGATAATAATAAGAAGAAGAAGTCTGAGTCCAATCATGGAAACATCAATCTTATATATAAAGGAAAGCCTATCAAGGCAGTACATAGCATCAGCAAGTACAAGACAAATCAACAGCGTGACCTCAGCCAACAAGCCTGGTGATGGTCAGCATACAACAAAGATCAAAACAAAAGGAATACAACTAGTCAAGTACGGCCACGGGCGCGATACTCTACTAATAACTCCTTCGTCTCTAGATGATCTGGCAAAGTGAGCAACCCCTCGACGAGTAGTTCCCTCTGCACAATGGTATACTGAAGTCCCTGAACTGAACTTTCCCATGCTCCTTCGCCGAAGCAATCTTCTAATTTCCGCTTTTTTGACTCAACCGTCAGCTTGCGCTCCTTCAGGTTAGCGAGAGCTTTGTTGAGTTGGCCTTCGGCGGCGTACCTGTGGGCGGTTTCTTCGTCAAACCTCCGTTCACTGACCTTCACCACGGCTTCCAGCTTGGAGATCTGCAACATCAGCTTATCCTCCCGCTCTTTCCTGGTGGCCAGGGAAGCCTTCCAGTGCTGGTCGAACTTAGATATCCTCCGATATGCCTCGTCCAAATGCTGCTTCTTCGTAGCTAGTACGTCGTTGACAGCCCTGAAGTCTTGACCCATGCGTTCACGCTCGGCAATCTGCTTCGTCAGGTCTGTACCCAGCTGGTTCACCAACTCTGTCTGCTTTTTGAGAGAATGAACGGCCTCGTTCCTCTCGCTTCGGAGCTGAGCTAATTCCTTCTCCAGTTCTTCGTTCGCCCGCTTCAATTCATCCCGCTCAGCTAATACCTGGTTATGCTGATGAATGGGCACAGTAGTAGGCTCTTCGATTGTTGGAGGACTTTCTGGTCTGGCATGAGGAAACGGCATCCCTATAGCATTGGCTCTGGCTCTTATCCAAGCTGTATACGGAGGGTAGGCTTGATTGTTGCTTTTTCCCACCAAAGGCTTTCCTCGCTTACCGATACTATTCCACGCACGCTGAAGCTTGGACAACAAATCCCCTTCTAGAATACCCGTGAGGTATAGAGATTCCTGTACCTCTTCCTCCTTCGGCGGAGTTCTCAAAGCATACGTGAATTGTCGAACCAGCAACGACGGATTGTAGTTTATGCAGCCCTTCCTACCTATCAGAGGTACATTAGGAAACCCGCTGCAACTGAAGATCACCTCAGTACCCAACCTGTCTCTGTCGAACCAATCAATATCCTCTGCAGATAAACTCATCAGATGCTCAGGCCACTCAAATGTGGCAGCAGACAAGACAAAACGACCCCTCTTGGGCAGATGGCTATCAAGCCATTTGTACAGCAAAGGCACGCAGCATGAGACATTCTTCCCCCTCCTGTTCTCATTCTTATAGTGGACTAAGTGATAGACATCTCCGATCAGGGTAGGGACTGGATTCCCTGACGCAAAGATGTGAAACGCATCAAAGTCTACAAAATCAGGCATGTTAGGGAACAGGATAATGCCATATATGCATAGAGCGAGGATGGCATTGAACGCGTCCCAACATCCGTCCTTGGCACACTGCTGAGCCTTAACCATCAGAAACTGCAAGGAGAACCCAGGAACCTTGTTCCAACTAGTCACTACTAACTCGGAGGCGTCCAAATAAAGTGAAGGAGCTAAACCAGCCAGATCAGGCTCAGCATCCATGTGGACAAAAGGCATCTGCCTCTTGATAGGCACACCTAGCAAATCAGCATACTCTTCTAGCGTCGGCGCGAGAACGAAGTCCTGAAAAGTGAAACATCTCAGTGGAGGGTCGTAGAACTGCAGCAGAGCATGCAACCCATTCAACTCGAACACAGAAGGCTTACAAACCAAACTGAGCAACCTGCCATAAGATTTTCTGAACTCATCCTTCACAGAATCATCTGCTAGAGCTAATGCAAATGAACATGCAACACAGACACACGTTAATAAAATGCAAATGAACATGCAAACTAATGCAAAATACAATCATGCAATAATATATCCGGGTAGCTGCTGTTGAGATTCTGTATCAACAAAACCACGACCACTGATGAGAAGAAAACCCTGGCGTAGGACCACAAATCTGATCTGCCAAGAACAACCCTCTGATAGGACCATATACATAGGATCACAATTCTGCTATGTCAAGAACAAATGTTTGATAATAAGGACCTCTGATGTATGATCAAGAAATATTTGCTGATGAAGTCTTTAGACCCCCAATCAAAAATCTGCTCTATCAAGAACAAACATACAGTTGCTGATGAGATCTTCAGACCCCACTCAAAATCTGCTCTATTAAGAACAAACAACATCTGCTGATGAGATCTTCAGACCCCAAAAATATGCTCTATCAAGAACAAACCACTGATGACAATACTCTGATCAAACCCGCTCTATCAAGAACAGACATACACCTGATGATAAGATCCTCTAATCAAAACCTGCTCTATCAAGAACAGACAAATCTGCAACTGAGAAACCCTGGTACCAACACAACTGATTCACTGTCAAGAAAACCAGGTAGTCTGAAGGTCAAGGTTTCCTGCAATAAACCCAATCCCACTCACAGGTATGGACCTAAACTGACTCAAGGTACGGCATCCTATGCGTTCATCAGCGTCACAGACTTTCAAGAGGGGTGATACGATACCCAGAAGGTGTGGCATCACCAGCTCATGAAGCGGCCTCACTTAGCTGAATCACAAATGATCGGTCCCCAGAGTCGACAATCCACCAAACCAGCAACCGTCTCAACCCAAAGGGTTGAAAGTGAAGCCAACCGGATGAACCTCGTCTGAGCGTGGATTTCATGAGACACTAGTGCCTTCAAAGCAAGCACGCGCCCACTAATTTCCACTCTAAGTCTATAGTGCACTCAAGCCTGGGTCTGGCTTTTCACTCATCAGAACTCCCATCCCACAATAGCACAAATAATCATATTATACTGAAAATAAAATGCGGGAAATAAAGTGCCAGAAGTAAAATGCGATAAATAAACGCAACCCAACAGGTAAACATACAAGCATTAGGATTGACTCGCATAGGGAACCGGAGAACCAGAGATTCTGGGTTCGATCCCCAGCAGAGTCGCCAGCTGTCGCTTGCGCGAAAATAAGGTTCCGGCACAACAGAAGAGTCGCCACCTTTCGTTATTTATCCCTCAGAGCGGGAAAGGAAACGATCGGAAAAACCTGACGAAAAAGGGTAAGACAAGGTCGTCGCAACCGTTGTCTGGATTCGGGAGTCGGTTACACAAGGGGAAGGTATTAGCACCCCTCACGTCCGTCGTACTCGACGGGATCCACGCTTGTTGTGTTTACTTGGACGGGTTGGTTTTATTCTATCTACCTAACAAGGCTGGCTGAAAAAGAAAAGAAAAATGACTCGGCAAAGTGTCGCACTTTATGCCTACGTATTCTCATCAGAGAATGAGAAATCAGAGTCAACGTAGTTCGGCCTACGAAGGGTTATGGGGGAAGGTAGCTCGCCAAGACATCGCCATCTTGTGCCTACGTACTCTCAACAGGCATGAGAGATCAGAGCTCACGTAGTTCGGGAAACTGCGGTTTATTTCCTGTCTTTTACGAAAGAAGTGTTTTTTATTGTGTTTGCAATTTCAACCGCACTAGAGACTATGACCTGAGAGTGAATGCGTCGCATGTCACCCAAAGGGTACCATACTAAACATCCAGACTGTGGAAAAGAAACTCTTCCACAATCCTTTCTCAGATAGCTTAAGGCTCGTAACATACGAAAGAAATCATCCATGATTACTGTATCTTAAACTGTTTTGAGATGAGAAGAGAACAGGCCCAACTAGGAGGGAGACTATCAAGTCCTACTGTTGTCATGCCATGGATTCATCCTATGGTTGAGGTTTGAACAGGGAACTCCTAGAAGTTGTCATGCATAGGTTTCAACCTAAAAGTCTATCATCAAATCCTTATCAAAGGAAATGAGAGTCCTAAGGGATCATGTCAATGATACACCAAAGCAGACAAAGCATCAGCTTAATAGTAAAATGCATGCAATGCAAGTGAGGGAGGAAATGTGTGTGGGGCTTCAGCCTCCACAAGCTCATCTCAACCTCAAGCCAGAATGGATAATAGTAATCATACTGAAATATAAACAACATGCTATCAAGCAATAAACAGTAAACTGCAATCATACAGATAAAATGAAATGAAATGCCATCAGGCAAACAAACCACATGGGCAAGGGAGTTGGGCTCTACCGAATACCCGCAAGCAAACCCACACAGTAACAATACAAGCAAAGGGAACAACTCAACCTCTAGTGCAATCATGCCCCTAGATTCTACCTATTCTAGATATGAACTTATTCTAATGCATCAAACAAGTCAAACAAAACACAGCAATACATAAAAGAAAAAGAAGGAAACAGATCAACTCCTCTCTCAACTCCAAGCTTCAGCTCTTCCAACAGCAACTCAGTCTTCAGACTTCAATCACTCTTGACGACCATCAATTGCTTTTCCAGGTTTCAACCCTACAACATAAGTTTCAACTTATCTTCTCCCTTTAAGCTTCAGCTTCTTGATCAGCTCCACCTTCAGGCTTCAACTAATCTTCAGGGGTCTTCCAGTATCAACTTGCTCTTGTTGCTCTTCAAGCTTCAGCTGGAATGGCAATACTCAAGGATTCATCCTCTTCAATACTCTTCAATGAAGTCTTCATCTTCAAGCTCAAGCTCAACATCTCTCAAGACAATCAAACCAGAGAAAATCACTTACTGGATAAGCTGGAGGATATTGAACTGCTTATTGACCACCAAAGGTGACCTATAAGGGTTCAACATCAAAGGAATGGTTCCCTCAAAAGTTCTACTTCCTAGGTACATCACTTATCCCTCCAAAGGAGAGAGGTGTATACCATGGAAGGACTTTGAATCATAGGGAGGAATGGAGGTGACAGATACCATCCATGTTTAAGAAAGAAGTTATCTACATCTAAACTCTTCCTAATCCCTAACCCTAAAACAAAACAAAAAGGAAAAAGAACAAGCTCTCAAGCTCCTCAATGCATCTTCAAGTCTTCTACTATGCTCCTCAATGCTCCACAATGAGATACCAAGCTTTCCAAGCCCACAAAGCAAAGCAACTAAAGCAAACATGCCCTAAAGGCAACACAAACAATCAACCAATACAAAAATCAACTAAAAATAGCATACTACTATATTAAATCCTAATATAATTTCTAAGGGGTCCTACATACCTACCCTTAATACCCATATATGCCCCATAGTCTAAATTGTCCTAAAAACCCAAAATCTAAAGTTATTATGGACCTATGTTGAAGTTTTAACCTAATTCTACACAACCTAATAGCATCTAATCAAAACTATCCTAAAAATCATCACAAAAATATGGAATTAATCCAGGGGGAACCTAAAACATATATCTAACTACCCTAAAAAGATTGACCTAAAAATCTAAAGGGAGCTACCTAAACTAAATTCTACAAATTAAGGTATCAACATAAAAGCATTAAAAAGCTATTAAAATGAAAAATATGCAAAAAATATTAAAATGCATGATATGGAAGATGTTTTCATTTTATATTTTTCTAGACAAAAATATGAAAAGGGAGAAAAAACTCCCATTAAAAAATATTGATTTTTCTATTTAATATGAGTTTTCTAAAATTGAAATAAAATGGAGAAAAAATGAAAATGAATCATGAGCCAGGGGTGTAACAAGCAATAATATCTAGTTCATATACGCGCTTGGACCCAGACACGGGGGTGCGAACAGAAATACGCTAGGCCCAGCATTTAATCAGAAAAACAATTAAAAAATCTAAAGAAAATAAGAAAAGATGCGGTGCGAAAAGAAAGGGATTTCAGTTGAAAATACAATTGGGCCTGCTTGGGGGGTGGGAATAGCATTGATGACTTAAGCCCAGACTTTGGCTTTAACGAAACGCGGCGTTTCATTCTTGCTGGCTCCCTCCTATTTTCGTTTTGAATCTCAGCCATTGGATCAGCGCGTGGTCAACTAGTCAATGAGGGATCCAACGCACGCGAGTTCGTCTTCAACCTTGGATTAGGGTTTCTGAAAAACCTCCATTAAAATACCTCTTCCATGCACAGAATTCTACCAACTCGTTCTCTCTCATTTCTTGACCAAATTCCAAAATGTAAAACACAATCTTGATCTATTTTCCACGCTGAATACGACTATGGCATTAGTTTTCATTGAAACGGTCTAAATCGTGCAACCCGATAGTGAATCCAACCTAATCTCAAAATGTCATCAATCCACGACCTCAACCAAACTCAACTTTCTTTACATAAAAATGATCCTTGCATTATACTAATCAAAATCAGCCATCAATCTTGCATTAACACTCATTATACCACTAGTTCTCACTCCATCAAGAAATGACATCCATAGTTGAAACTTCACCAATCACTCCTAAACTCATCAGAAATGATCACCTAATTGTCTCTAACAGTTCTACACTAAGAATTCATCCTAACCATGCCTAAATAATGAGTTAGAAGAGCTTTTGCAAACCTGGCTTCTTGGATTGGTAGTGATGGTAGATCTTCAATTCAGGCCTTGCAACTCTTCAAGAATGCTCCTTGAATGATGAATCTTCTTCTGTTTGCAAAAGATTTGGAGGAGAGAGCTTGTACTTCAAGATCCAATGGTAATTGCTTCTTTGCAAATTCAATGTGAATACCTTCAAATCTTCATCAATGGAGCTTCAATCTAGTATGAACACACTCAGAAATATCTATGGAGAAGGTTTGTGAAGAAAAAGGGGATGACAATGAAGAAAAATCAAGAGCTTGAATGTGATTTGCAATGGAGGAATTTTTGTTTCACTCTCTCTTCTCTACACCAATTAACACCAACCTTGCATTTGAGCAAGTCACAATGGTTATATAGAATGGCTTAGAACAGTCTAGAACCATCTAGGATCATCTAATGAGAAATTCATCTTTTCATGCCATGGTATTTTGAATTCTCATTTCTCATAACATGGTATCTCATGCAAAATGCCTTGCAACCTTGGTTTCTGATTTGAAATTCTCCTTACATGAGATCTAAGATGAGATACAATGCATATCTTCCTTGTTTATTAAGTTTTTCTTTGTTTTGGTTTGGTACCTTAAGATGCAAGTAATCAAATTCCAAAGCAGCCCTATGATGCAAGCCTCAAATCAAAATTGTGGCTGAACCATTGTTCTTATAATGTCATTTGGAGTCAAAATGACCTATTACGTGACATGGTTTGGACTTATAACTTGGGATTTATGATTTTCAAATTCACTTGAATTAACTTATGCCTCATTTTTAGGCCATTTTTATCACTTTTTGATATGAGCCTTTTCAACATCTCATGACCACCCTACTAGCCTTAAAACATCATTCTAAACAAGTTTGATGTTGAAGATGTTTCCATTTGAAGCTTGGAAGTAGGAGATATGGCCTTATGCTTGAAATGACCTATAACTTCCAAATGACCAAAATTCCCTTGGCTTGTCAAAGCCATAAGTTGAGTTTTACAAATCCTATCAAGGACTTCTAGTACTCTATAGAAAGCTAAGAAGATGCTCTTCAACATTCATGTTGACCAAGAGTTCATAGGAATCATCCTACTAGGGAAAAAGTTGTCTGCAAGTTGGGTGACTTTCAAGGACCCAGATTCACATACCTCAGATGACCTGTAATTTGTCAAAACCATAACTTGAGCTCCACAAATCCTATCAAGGACTTATACTACTCAAATTAAAGCTAAGAACAAGCTCTGCAACATTCATATTGTGGGGAAGATGAGATGACAATCACATCTTGATCTACATTGCCTTGAAGATAGGGATCAAACTAGGGGATTTTACACTGTTAATCCTTAGAAACCCTAGCTTAAAACTTCTCAAACTCCTCAATCATGATGAGTTAGTCTAGGAATCATCCTTATAGTATATCAATACATCATTCCATGATCACATGGCTCTTGGATTAGGTCTCAACCTTCTCCAAATCATCAGTTGACCTAGGGTTGACCCAGTCAAACCCTAATTCTACCACTCATGGCTGAATCTTCTGAATTCTTGTATAATGACCTCTCTGGGCTTCATGATGGCTTTCAAGACATCTCATAAGCTTTCTCAATGCTTCAAGTCTATCCTCATAGTCTCAGAATCATCTGAGGAGCTCCCACAACTCTCAAGTTATGAGACACACAACCTTGGTTTCAACCAATTCCTCTGAGGATCTCTTGAGTTCTCTGATAAAGGTATCAACCTTTGAACATTTGAACAACTCTCTTGGCTAGCTTCAAAAACTCATACAACTCTTGATAGGTAAATAAATGTTGGTCAAATTTTGGGGTGCAACAGGGTGGAGTCTTCCCACAGATATAGGGTAGAGCAAAAACTTCATGATACCCTATCAACCTTGAAGGAACTAAAGATTCAAGCAGAGGTAAAATGACCCAGGTTGTAAGATGCTTTTGGTGAAGATGCTTGAGAGGATCTTTGCCTTTATCTCGGGGAGTTAATATCCAGAAGGAGTGTCCTTATTAGAGAACTGGTTTCTAGACCAGACCACCCAGATACAAAGGCAATGCTTATGGAGGCCTTGGCTTGGAGCAAGGAGCGTGGTTGTTAGGGTTTATTGATATGAAGTTGTCATTGTTTACTTGTATCCTGATCATCAGCAGACCTGTTGGATGAGATCAGTACTTCTGTATTTGGATCTTTTTTTTTTTTTTTGCATTGTCTAAACGTTATTTGATTTTTGATTTTTTCGTAGTATTCTTACCCATATCAGCTATTTCTTATTCTCTTGGAAAGTAGTATCAAAATGGGAAATTTTACTGTGAACACATATACATGTGTGCATCCTGCATTTTCATTTGTATAGCAGGTGTGCTTTGTGGTTCTTGTACTTATTTTTGCTCGATTTTCAACAGTTACAGGATTGAAGAACCCGGTTCTTACAGGTATTTAACAAGGGAGAATCAAAAGAGGATCATTGATTAAGTGCAAGCTGAGTTACAGGAGGTCAGGGCTCGTATGGCCCAGTTCATGGAATTGATGCAGAACGTCGCTAGTGGGAAAGAATAGTTGAGAACTATGGTCCAGCCATTGATAGCACGGGTTGATGAAGAAGGAGTTGTGAATGGAGGGTCTAGTGTTATACCTCCACCTGTAGGTGGCTCTGTTCTGGTAAGCGGTCCTACTGTTGTTATTCCTCCGGGCGGAGGCGTTGCAAATGAAAATGGTAATATTGTGGGAGGAAATATGTATGATGTACATGGACCTATTGGTCCTCAGTGGAAAGATAACCAAGATGACGTATTTTCAGTGAAGGATACAGAATACGGGTTACCATCTGAAGTGGACAGGAGGTTCAAGTTAATTGAAGAGAAGATGAAGTCTTTTGAAGAGCAAAATTCTTTGGGTCTAGATATGGTTGATCTTGGCTAGGTTTTAGGGGTTAAAGTCCCCCTCAAATTCAAAGTACCGGACTTTGATAAGTACAAAGGGACAACTTGTCCTAAAGTACATATTCGGGCGTACTACAGAAAATTGTCTGTTTATTCTGAGGATGAGAAGCTTTTGATGAACTTCTTCCAGGATAGTTTGGTCGGAGCATCGCTAGATTGGTATATGGGATTAGAAAGGACCCACATTCGTAGCTGGAAGGAGATGGCAGAGGATTTTGTTCGCCATTACCAATATAATAGTGACATGGCGCCAAACGGGGTACAATTGTAGAGTTTATCACAAAGGAACAATGAGAGTTTCAAGGAGTACACCCAGAGGTGACGTGATCTGGCTGCAAGGGTTCAACCTCCCATGGTGGAGGTAGTACTAATTGATATGTTTATGGCTTCATTACCATGTGTGTACTTTGAGAAGTTGATAGGATGCATGATTGTTGGGTTTTCTGATCTAGTGATGGTCAGAGAACGCGTAAAGAGCAGAATCAAGTCCGGAAAGATCTCAAGTGTTGGTGGGTCTTCTATAGGAAGAGCGAAGAAAGTATATTCTGCCAATCACAAGAGAAGATAAGGGAATGCAAACGCCATTGCACACAGAGATAGGGGCAGTGCACAACATCAAGTTGCTATTGTGGCTATTCCGGCCGCACCTCAGTAACGAGTTAACACTCCACGTCCTTACATGGCAAGGCAGAGAATGGATGACAGACAATTTGAAACTCCACCCATGCTATATTCTCAATTACTACAACATTTATTACAACTGCAGTTGGTTCAAAAGAGAACTTTGGCGCCCCTTACTGGCGTGCCACCCCTAGAGTATGATGCAAATGCTAAGTGTGATTTCCATTCTGATGCTCTGAGTCACAGTATTGATAACTGCAAAGCTTTTAAGCACAAAGTACAGGATTTTCTTGATTCCAAAGCCATTAATTTTACCAATGGTGGTCCGAATATAAATCAGAACCCTATGCCGAACCACGGGGTGGCAAGGACTAATGCTATCACTGAAGGAGAAAAGCTAAATTTGATAATTAGAGGAGTTAAAGACTTTATTGAGATTTATGAAGGTCAAATTGTTGAAAGGATGAGTGTTCCCAGGATGTTCCGATAATTGTTCAGGGTGTGAGGAAACACTTGAGGGTTGTGTTTTGTTGAAGAAGGGAATTCAGAAGATGATCGACGAGGGTTATTTACAATTTGATAGGGTGATTGAGGAGATTGAAGTGAATACTGAAAGGGACGAAGTTGCTACTATATTTATCCCATTCTGGACAATCAATATTTCAGCGCCTGTAAGGCCAACGTCATTGATTATTACTACTCCTGGACTGGTACCTTATGAAAGCACTAAGTCCATTCCGTGGAATTACGGGGCAGAAGTATTTTGTAACGGTCAGAAGTAAGAATTGGTGAGTTCTTCTTATGAAGGTTCTTTTGTGGAAAACATAGTGGGTACTGTTGGCATCACAAGAAGCGGCAGGATCTTCTCCTCGCCACAGAATATTGTTGATAAGGTAAAGGGGAAGGTTGTGGTAGAAGAAGAGATTCAACAGTAATGGGAGAAAGACTCTTTGGCTAAAGATACTAAAAAATTTATGAGGCTTATTTGTAAAAGTGACTTCAAGATTGTAGATCACCTGCATCAGACACCGTCTAAAATTTCTATCCTATCACTATTGTTATGCTCAGAGGCGCACAGAAATGCTCTGTTGAAGATATTGAATACGAATTTTGTGCCACAAGAGATTTCTGATAATTAATTTAGAGTGGTGGCCCACATAAATGCTGGTAATGGTTTGGGCTTCACTGAATTGGACTTAACTCCTGCCCGGAGAAATCATAACCACGCTTTACACATATCCATAGAGTGCATGGGAGTTGTTTTATCCCATGTGCCAGTTGATACGGGGTCCTCACTTAATGTGTTGCCGAAGAAAGCACTAATGAAGCTAGATACTCAAGGCTTAATCTACACGCCAAGTGATTTAGTGGTAAGGGCGTTTGATGGAACCAGGAGGTCAGTATTTTGTGATATCATGTTACTAATTCAGGTGGGACCAGAGATTTTTGATGCAGTCTTTTATATCATGAACATCCAGTCGGCCTATAGTTGTTTGCTTGGCCGACTTTGGATGCATGCTGCTGAGGCAGTCACTTCAACTCTGCATCAGAAATTGAAGTATATGGTAGAAGGGAAGGTCGTTACAGTCTGTGGAGAGGAGGATATTATGATCAGTCATCTGTCATCATTTAAGTATGTGGAAGTAGATGGAGAGATTCATGAGACGTTGTACCTGGATTTCGAAACAGTACAGATTCAAGAGAGGCCCCCTGTAGAAGACAAAAGTCCAGAAATTTCTATGTCCTCGTTTAAGGAGGCCCGTGCTATTGTAGAATCTGGTTCTTCGCAGAAGTGGGGCCAAGTTCTCAATGTTCCAAATAAGTAAGACAAGTTTAGTTTGGGTTACAAGCCGTCTAGCTCTTCTCAAAGTGCTCCAAGGTATAAAGGACCAGTATAGTTCACCAGTGGTGGCGTTATCTACGATAGGATTAATGCTATTGGGGAAGACGAAGGAGACAGTGATTGTGATATGGATGCTTGGATTCGTCCATATGTCCCAGGACAAAGGCTTTGCAACTGGTCTATGGAGGAGGTCATACAAGTCACATCAGAAACGTATATTCCCATCTTTTTTATTATGTTTGGTCATGTGCTCTTCCCAAGGCTTAGTGAATTTGTTGTGGGTCTCTTTTCCTAACATTTAACTTCTACATGAATAAAAGACGTCCTTTTGCATTCAAATTTTGTGATCTTTGTTTTTCTTATTTTATTTTTATGCACTTTTATAAACAGAAATATGGCAATGTGTTTTGTGTTTGTTCGTATATCATGATCAATATAAAACATCAATCATGCAGGTTATACATCTCAAATACTATCGATCCTGATTCGGCTGTGACTTCATATGACTTTGATAATCCCATTTATCAAGCAAAAGAAGAGACTGATGAAGACTGTGACATACCTGAGGAACTGGCTAGACTACTCAAACAGGAGGAAAGGATCATTTTGCCTCACCAGAAGGATATTGAAGTTATCAATCTGGGTACTGGGGATGACAAGAAAGAAGTCAGAGTTGGGGCTGCATTGGAAGACGATGTCAAGAGAAGGTTGGTAGAAATGCTATGTGAGTATAGAGATATATTCGCTTGGTCTTACCAAGACATGCCTGGGCTGGATACAAATATTATGGTGCACAATTTTCCTCTTCGAGAAGAATGCCTGCCAGTGAAGCAAAAGTTAAGGAGAACCAGACCCAATATGGCAGTCAAGATCAAAGACGAAGTTCAGAAGTAGTTAGATGGTAGTTTCCTTTCCGTTACCACTTACCCTCCGTGGGTCGCTAATATTGTTCATGTACCTAAGAAAGGTGGAAAGTTCAGGATGTGCATTAATTATCGGGATTTGAATAGAGAGAGCCCAAAGGATGATTTCCCGCTCCCTCATATTGATGTTCTGGTTGACAATACAGGTCAGTATTCGGTATTTTCATTCATGGATGGTTTCTCTGGGTATAACCAAATCAAAATGGCCCTAGAGGACATGGAGAAAACTACTTTCATCACACCTTGGGGGACTTTTTGCTATAAAGTTATGCCTTTTGGATTGAAAAATGCAGGGGCAACTTACCAGTGGGCATTGTGACTCTCTTTCATAATATGATTCATCATGAGATAGAAGTGTATGTTGATGACATGATCGCAAAGTCACAGACGGAGGAAGGACATCTGGTCAATATTTTGAAGCTATTTCATAGGTAAAGGAAATTCAGGTTGAGGTTGAATCCAAACAAGTGCACTTTCGAAGTGAGGTCGGGAAAACTATTGGGGTTCATTGTCAGTGAAAAAGGAATTGAGGTAGATCCTGCCAAAATAAAAGCTATACAAGAAATGCCTGAGCCGAAAACAGAGAAAGAGGTTTGTGGTTTCCTGGGGAGATTGAACTACATTGCAAGGTTCATATATCACCTTACAGCCACTTGTGAGCCAATATTCAAATTGTTAAATAAAGATCAAGCGGTCGTCTGGAACGAGAACTGTCAAAGGGAATTTGAGAAAATAAAAAGAATATTTGCAAGAACCTCCAATATTAATGCCTTCGGTTGCAGGGAGACCCCTGATAATGTATCTCACAGTTCTTGAGAATTCAATGGGTTGTGTGCTTGGTCAACACGATGAGACGGGTAGAAAAGAGTATGCTATCAACTACCTGAGTAAAAAGTTCACCAATTGTGAGTCGAGGTACTCAATGCTGGAGAAAACACGTTGTGCACTTGCTTAGGCAGCTAAATGCTTGAGGCAGTACATGTTAAATCACACAACCATGTTGATTTCGAAGATGGATCCGATTAAATATGTGTTTGAGAAGCAGGCACTTTCGGGAAGAATTGCTAGATGGAAAATGGTTTTAACAGAATATGATATTCAGTATTTTTCGCACCTTCATACTTCACCTACCTCAATGTTCGGGGAGGTGAGAGTTTATTGGATAAATGTTCTGTTGAAACTTGTTTTCTTCGACGTGGCCATCTTTGACAACAGGGTTGCTATAAAGTTTTGCTCGGGTGGAATATACATTATTTCAAAAGAAGTAAAGTGAAAGGATAAATTTTGTACCTTCTATAGATATTTTATTAATAGTGGTTCCTAGGCTTGGTACTTCCAAAAGACTTGGTTAGCGACCATCTGGGAATTACTTTTGGCTATCACTTGGGAGGCTCTCATCTCTAGGACGAAGATCATTTCGGCGATGAGAGCCTCGTAGTCCGCCTTGTTATTGTTGGCGATGAACTCAAACTTTAGAGCCTAATTAATAAGTATGTCACCAAGTCCTTCCAGAACTATCCCGATGTCATTTCCTTTTATGTTGGAGGTGCCATCTACAGACATTGCCCTTTCTGGAGGTGTTTCCTAGTCTACAAGCAAGTTGAATTTCGTCATGAAATCTACCAGGTTTTGTGATTTGATGTTTCCTCTTAGGACATACTGGATGTTGTATTCAGAGAGTCTCACCGCTCAAGACACCATCCTTGTTGCTATGTTTGTCATCTTCAAGACTTGACGAACAAGATAGTTGGTCTTCACAAAGATCTTGTAACCTTAAAAGTAAGGTCTCTGCTTTCTCGCTACAATGATGACAGATAGAGCCAGCTTCTCAAACTTCAAATAATGGTCCTTGGCGCCTTTGAACATTTTTCTTAAAAAATACACAAGCCTCCCAATCTTATAAATTTCTTGGATAATGACTAAGCTCATCACCAGATCTGTAACTGAGAGGTAGAGGAGCAATGGAGACTCCTCCTTAGGGCGAGTGAGACTGGGGGAGATGTGAGCAAATCCTTAATCTTGGTGAAAGATTCTTCACACTCGAAGGTCCTTCGAATCTCACTTTCTTCTTTAAGGCAGAAAAGAAGAGAAAGGCCTTGTAGCCCACACAAGGGAGGAAGCGAGGCAAGGGGACGAGGCAATCAGCAAGCTGTTGTACCTCCTTTACATTAGTGGGACTCCTCATGATGATAAATCCTTGACACTTATCTAGGTTAGCCTCGATGCCTCTTTGTGTCACCATGGAGCTTAGGAACTTTCTTGCCTGAATTTCAAAAGAGCATTTGGCAGGATATATGTGCATATCGTACTTCCTGACTCATTGCACGGCATCCCCAGATCTTACACATGGTTATGCCCTTCAATAGTCTTAACTATCATTTAGTTCACTTATACCTCTAGGTTTTGCCTTATCTGATGGAAAAAGACAACATCCAGGAGATGTTGGTAAGTGGCGCCTAAGTTCTTGAGGCTGAAGGGTATGACATTGTAGTAGCAGTTGCCATGATTTGACATGAAGGTTGTTTTAGGTGCATCTAGGGGGTCAATCCGAATTTGGTTGTACCATGAGTATGTGTCCATGAATTTCAACGTGTGGTATCCTGATGACCCATTGATGAGGCAGTTGATGTCAGGCAGCGGGTAGGGATCTTTAGTACATACGTGTTCAAATCGGTGAAATCCATGCGCATGTGCCACTTGTTGTTAGTGTTCTATACCAGAACCATGTTGGCCAGCCAGGTGGAGTATTTTGTCTCCGTGATGAATCTGGAGTCAGCTAGTTTACCTACCTCTTCATTAATGGCGATCACTTTCTCTTTTCCTACTCTCCGCTTCCTCTGCACCACTAGTTTAGTATAAGGGTGGATGGTGAGGAAATGGCTCGCCACTTTGGTGGCTATCCCTGGCATGTCGGGAGGATTCAATGAGAATAAGTTGACATTCTTAATGAGTTGGTCGACTAGTTCCCATTCCTCCTCCTTAAATAATGAAGTACGTATCTTCATAACTTAATGGGCATGAGGGCCTATGTGAACCTCCTTCAAATATTTTGTGGGTGTGAGCCTTTCCACTTCCACCCCAATATGGGATCCCAAAACTCGAGATTACCAATTGGAACTTCAGAAGGAAGGGCATTAACAAGGGTGAGCTCATCCCTTTCTACTTCCAAGCTAACTTGGTAGCACTCTCAAGTGGTTTGTTGGTATCCTCAGATTGTATTTATTTGCCTACTAGGAAATGGGTATTTTAGGGAAAGGTTTATGTAACAGCCCAATTTTTGATAATTAATTATTTATATTAATTAATTGATTTGGGTGATTAATATTTTAATTGTGGAATTTATATGTTATATATGTTATGTTTGCATATTAAGCTATTTTACCGATTTTGAGAGTTTTGGGGAAAATAGATTGGAGGGTATTTTAGACATTAAGTATTTAATGTTAAGTTGAGATATTTTATGAGAAATGGATTAGTGGATGTTTGGAGAGAAATAGAATAGAAAGAGTATAAGTGAAAAAGAGAAAGGAAGGAAAAAAATAGAAACATAAGAGAAAAAGAAGAGAAAGAAAGAGGAAGTGGAGAAAAGAGGAGAAAAAGGAGAAAAAGCTTGGAAAGCTCAAGAACAACTTCTAGATTTGATTTAATCAAGGTAAGGGTGTGAAATCTTATTATTCTATCAATGTGTATGATTATGTATGTGTTTGTTGGATTGGTTTGGGTTGTTGGAGAGTTTTTACTCATTTTCCATTTTAGGGCAGAAATGAGTTTAATCGATAGAAACCGATGTTTCACGGATAAAACTCAAAATAAATTGCGTAGTTTAGTCGGGTAATGTCTAGCCGTGATTATTGGTTTTCGTTTGGTTGAATTTGTGAGTTTTGACATTTTTGGGCAATTGGAGGTTAAGATTTTGGATGAAAATCGGAAGTCGTAGAATTTGCGTTTTATGGTCCTAAATTGTTACTATATAATTGGTAATGATGAGTAGGTATTTAATCGGGAGAAAATAATTAAATCGGTCGGGTTTTGGGGGGTTTTGGGCACAAACCCGTAGCTTATTTTTCCAAGTTTTTCAAGTGTTAACCAGTTAACACTATGGGTTAACCGATTAACGGTATTAAAAATGGCCAAAAACTGAGTTTTTGGAGCCGTTGACCGGTTAACGGAATGCGTTAACCCGTTAACACTGTAAGTGTGATAAAAATATTTTTTTTTTCAAAACTTTGAAAATTCATAACTTCTTCACCGTTTATCGGGTTTTGTCGTTCTTTATATCAAACTGAAGCTAATAATATGTTCTATAACTTGGTGAAAAGAAATATTATTTTTAGCCGAATTTTAGTTGATTTTACCGATTAATCAAGATTAATTATTTTAAGTAAGTGAGGCTTAAATAATTAGAGCGTTCGGTTGCCGTTTTGCATAATTGATGTGAATGTATATCGATTGTATGCGATTCTATGTGAAGGGTGCATGAGAATATATTGTGAATATGTGTGCATTGCTTGATAAATGTGGTGACGGTATTGAATTGTAAATGCATAATAATTGTATGCGATTGTATGTGAAGGATGCATGAGAATATATTGTGAATATATGTGTATTGCTTGGTAAATGTGATGATGATGTTGAAAGTATGAATACTTTGATTAATATGGAATATGTGTTGTGTGCGCAATCATGATATAATTCTTGTGTGATGAATTATTTGAGTATGCATGAGATTAAGATGTGAGAACGGTCTTAAGTGCATATGATTGTTTTATGAAAATATGTGCATGTGCAAAACTCGTACTCACTGGGGTAGAATAACAAGATGTTGTTCCTAGTAGAGTAACCACTAGGGTAGAATAACAAGATGTTGTTCCTAGTGGAGTAATCACTGGGGTAGAATAACAAGATGTTGTTCCTAGTGGAGTAATCACTAGGGTAGAATAACAAGATGTTGTTCCTAGTGGAGTAATCACTGGGGTAGAATGACAAATGTTGTTCCTAGTGAGGTAGAGTGGCATGGTCGTATACACTGGGGTAGAATGACTAAGATGTCGTTCCTAGTGGAATAATCACCGGGGTAGAATAACTGAGATGTTGTTCCTGGTGGGGTGCTCCCTGGGGTAGAATAACTGAGATGTTGTTTCTAGTGGAGTATATGTGATACAGTCGTACGCACTGGGGTAGAATGACTATGATGTTGTTCCTAGTGTTGGTGTTCACTGGGGAAGAATGACTATGATGTTGTTCCTAGTGGGGTATAAGTGATGTACCCATAATTTTGAATAGGAATTGATGAGTTGCATTGAGTTGCATTGAGTTGCATTGAGTTGTATTGAATCACATGGCATAGAGATGAATGTTGTGTGAATATATGCATATGTGCATGAATTGGTGAATAAACATGATTGTGTATGGTTATGTACGATAATGTGAGTTGTGGATATATGAAATGATAAATATGCTTTGTTTTATATATATGTATGTATATCTACTTTATGACGAATGGTGGGGAAGAAATATGAATGTGTATGTTTATGAACAATGATGCGAATTGTGAATATGTACGTTGAGGTGTATATGAGGGAATTATGATGAAATGCAGTGAGAATGCGAAGCATGTATATTTTTATGTTTTATATATATATATATATATATATATATATATATATATATATATATATATATATATATATATATATATATATATATATATATATATATATATATATATATATATATATATATATATGCATTGGTTATTATGATAATATTTCTCACCCTTCTGCTGTTTTATAATGCTCTATGAGGCATTGCAGATTAGGTTACTAGAGGTCTTTTGTGAAGTATAGCTTCATTCTTTTTGTCGGTTAGCTCTGATATGTAGCGGGTAGTTAGGATTGTATAGTATTCTTTTGGGATACATTTTGTATATGTATCTGTTGACAAATGTTTATGTAAACATGAATGATGTGATGAATCAAACAGGATGATTATGTATTTATATGATTACATGTTTAGAATGATTCAATGTTCAGATGTTTCCGCTGTTATTCTAAATATTGAGCAGGTGTTGGATGTTTTATTTCACGTATTGTGTGACATGCTCCTTTTATACCATGTTTTCAATTATACTCTGATGAAAATTTGAATTTGCGCCTAAATGATTTATACGTTATTTGGGGTATAGAAAGGGGGTGTTACGGTGTATGGTAGAAACGAATTTCCACAGAGCGTTAGTAGTCGGCCGCCCAAGAATTATTTTATATGATGATAAGGCGTCCGCAATAAGGTAGATGACGTCAATCGTCTTGGCGTCTTCTCCCTTACCACATGTGGTTTCCGGGGCCATGTGGCCCATTATTTGTGCATGTTTGTCTAATAACCCTTTTAATGAACCCTTGAACTTTTTATGTTGTTAGGGTCAAGTTGTAGTTTCTAGAATGTGCCATAGAACAGAACTTCAGTGGAGCTACCAAAATCTATTAAGATGTGCTTGATGTCCCAGTTGCCATGTTGCACAGTGAATGATATGGTAAATTTTACATTAAACCTCCGGAGTGTTGGAAGTGCCCCAACATAGAGTAAACTTTATATATTTTATGGTAAAGCTTTATATATTGTATGGTAAAGCATAAAACTTTAAAGAGAACATAAAACCTCTAACGTGACGTTGATAGATACATAAAAGATTTCAAAACCCTCAAACACATAGGAGGAACATAATCAAATACATCAAACCTCAAATGTGCAGGTGATGCACAAACAAAGACATCATGAAAACCTCGAACGCGTAGTTGGTGCAAAAATGGCTCACTCACTTAATAAAAAGTGGTGACACCCTTAATAAACGTCGACATTAAACCCTGTTTTTATTTAAGAACAAATATATAGAACACACCATTGACCATCTTCGATTTCTATGAGCGCAAATAATAATCAGATACATATCATTAAAAACGGTTCATAAGAGACTAAGACAATAATCCCTAACATGAGATCTATAAGTAACAGGTATATATCAAACCAATATATTTTATTAACTAAATTAAATTGGGGAGAATATGTATAAACAACAGAACAAAAGTCTTTATACTAATAACAGAAATTTAAATTTGATTTCAAAAATAAAAACTCTCAATTATAAAATATTACATTTTAAAGGATAATACATTGTCTTTTCCAATTATAAAATGTTGATTAGATTTTTCTAATGGTTGAGATATTTTCGAGGATTTTTTTCAATCTTTATTAAAAAGTTGATTAGATTTTTCAAAAAAGAAAAATTTATGTCGTTCAGATATTTAACAAGCGTGGATTAATGTTTATGTTAATAAATGATATTTAGTTGTGTACTACTTATGTCGGTTAATAATTAGTAAAATTATTAAATATTAATTTATTTAATTTAAAATTATTATTATTATTATTTTATTAAATATAAAAGTATTATTATTATTATTATTATTATTATTATTATTATTATTATTATTATTATTATTTTGTCAAATATAAAACTATTATTATTATTATTATTTTGAATGTGATTTATTTTTATTTTTATTATTATTATTATTATTATGAGTTAAACTTAACACTATTTATTTTTTAACAGAGATAAAAAAATTAATTAATTATATTATTTTAAATAATAATATTTATGATATTTATAAATATATGTGAATGTCTCAAAATCCACGAATAGCATGTTTTATAAAGAGGATCATTAACACAAGACTACTACCATGTCCATATATATATATATATATATATATATATATATATATATATATATATATATATATATATATATATATATATATATATATATATATATATATATATATATATATATATATATATATATATATATATATATATATATATATATATATATATATATATATATATATATATATATATATATATATATATATATATATATATATATATATATATATATATATATATATATATATATATATAAAAGAGAAAACCTTTATTAATTTTATTTAGAATATTTAAAACAAAGTCTGATTTTCCAAACTAAGAAACTTTTCTAATACATTTTATATTAATTTTTATTATAATTTAATCTAATAATAATTTTTTATTAGATAGAATTACCATAATTATTTAAAAATATAAATAGTTAGGAGATAACTTGAAATCCCTAAGAGTGATAAATTAGAAATTTAATAAGAAATTGTTGCGGCAATATTTTAACTATATAGTTAAGAAACATAATTTTAAAAAATATTTCACTATTATTATATGTTAATTGATCTCAAAAAAGTATTAATTACACGTTAGTTTAAAAAAAATTGTTAAATATTTATCTTCCATTCAATCCATATTAAAACAATATAGCAGCTTACATAACTAATCTAAAGCTATATTTTGCTTGAGATTAGCTACTATTATTGTCATAATTAATTTAAGGTTTTATTTGTAATTTTTGTTGACTGCATTTAAAAATTCTGTATTTAATACAATTTTATTTATAGTTTTGACGAGGAAAACAGTAAAACATAACTAGTACTAAATTGGAAAACAAAAGCAATGAATAATAAAATCTGAGAAAATAAATTTTAATAAAATTGTAAGTCAAATGAAGGCAATATAAAATAAAAGGAGCAGATATTATTATGATGTCTTATATGAATTGTGTTGAGTTATTATAGATTTTTTTTCTAGCCATAAACAAAATCATTGATTTTTTGTGATGGGAAGTTAAGCCGAACAGTTACCTAAATAAAATATTCATTTCTCATGAACCCGTCTTATATGGATTATAGTTGTTATATATCATGAGATTTTGTTCCTATTTTTTATGGGAAAAAAATAGAAAATGCGTTTTGTTAAAAAGAACAAATTTGAATAATTTTTTTTATAACTTTCTGATTCTTAAATTTTGTCAATAATTAATAGATATTTTGAGGTATTAAAATGGTCTAACAAAACTTGTCCAACATCAAAAATTCAATCCAAAATACTATTGTATAAGAATATTGGATAGATAGACCTTTGTCAAAGGACAACACACCAGGTCCGGGCTATTCGCACATTTTTAGCCACTGAATATAATTCGACAGTCTTTGGCATTCTAAGTTAAGCAAATCAAGAGAAGTTTTAATCGCCCTTCATATATAAGTCCGACTATATGATATAGCATGCATTTTTTTTTATTCTATTAAGATAAATTTCTTTGATCTTACTGACTTGAGCATTAAAGTGTTAATCTCGCAGACATACTCTCACTCTATAATATCAGAGACATGCACCGTCGCGCCGAAATAATTTATTATCTACATTTAATCAATCTAGTGTTCTGTATCGGAATAGTGGCACTTTATGTGGGAATCATCTTCTAATTATCACGAATTTCCACTTCGAACTCATCAACTCCTTTTTGTTATGCATTTTGCCAACAATTCCCTCAATTGAGAATGGCAACACCCGATCATGCAAGTGGAATCCCTGCTCCAATTTCAATCATCCACCCATTACCATATCCTATTGTCTCTTCAATTAGCAAAGGACCATCCGGTCTAAAGAAGCTAGACAAGAGAGATGCGAAGAGAAATACCTTGATATTATAGGAAAATGACAAAAAATGAGATTCAAGGAATGAGAGACCAATTCTAGAGTTATGAGATTTAGGGAGAGTGGGTGGTGTTCCAAACAAAGTGCTTTAATTGGTAATAACCTCTAAAATAGTTAATCATATAGTACAAAGAATTTTGATTGACAAAGGGAGCTCATGCGACATCATGTAGATCGGTCTATTCAAGGAACTGAGACTCGACAAATGAGGATTATCACCTTACGACGACATAGATCTGCAGGTGTTCAAAAAAATTATAACTCATCCTTAGGAAACTATAGATTTATCATTCTCTTTGGGATAAGAAAAGGAAATAAGGATGGTAAACGTGCAAGTTTTGGTGGTCCCTTACGAAAAAGCTTACAAATGTAGCCTAGGAAGATTTTTCTTCGTGACACTCGACATGGCCACTTCGGTTGTCCGCTTGAAGATGAAATACCACAACCTCTATGACAAACTAATTACCATCCAAGTAAACAGATCTGGAGCCTGCTCGATATATGAGATACTATTAACCGGTCGAGCTATGACAGCCCTCCATCAAGTGAGGTAAACGAGGAAGATCTTCGTCCCTAACTGGAGCTAACCAAGCATCAATACCATGAACTTCAACGCATGCTTAGAAAAAACAATAATGGATGACGGGGGTCATTATGACTGAGGAAAGAGTAAAAACCCCAAGACCAATTTTAGATCGAGAGTTTAAAGTCAAGCAAGTCAATGAAAATATATCCAAAATGATGAAGATAGGAGTCGATCTACCAGCCCTAATATTTACCCCAATGTGGCCTACCATTAGTTAAATAGTATTTTTTTTCCTTCAGATACATGGCCCAGAGAAGAACGTGATAATATCTTGAAAAAGTTGACGCAACTAGGAACAACGTTTAAGCGTTACTACAAGCAAATTTCATTTCTTAACTAAAGTACACTGTATTGTTGTCTAATGTTGTCTTGGTGAAAGAAAAAAAGTATCAGGCGAGTGAAGGATGTGGTTGAATACATTAATCTCAATCGGGTTTTCCTCAAATATTCATACCTACTTTCTAACAATGATAGTGGACTATTCACTCGGGTACAAACTATTTTCATTTATGAATGCATATTTCAAGTACAATCAAATTCCTATGCATGAAGCACATAATGACAATATTATTTTCATGATGGAGCACACCAATTATCGATACAACGTCGTGTTCTTCATCTTGAAGAACACAGTTGCTATGTATCAAAGCAACCGTTTCCCAAATCTCATTCCTTAATTGTCGCATAGAATCTTCGCTTTTCATCCCACCTACACGATCAAGAAAAAAGGCATCTGAAGGGATTCAAGAAATGAAGTAGAAAAATAAGGCTCTATTACCACTTACCAAAAAATATTACTTTCCTCCTTTGATTTGGTATCCACCAACCAGCGGATTTGTATGCACCTTTTCAATTGGTTTCTAGACGCCAATTCAGAAGGGAAAACTCCACCAACGTAATCAAGCTCCTATAAGAAGGCCACAAACTGGTTCTTCAAGTATAACTCCTCCTGGAACAGTTTCCACTCTTTATATGATACATTCATGCCACCTTCAAGTAGTGGATTTGAGTCTAATAGTTGTGAAAAAAGTTTGTGCATACGGGCGAAGAACCAGGCTCTAAGTGTAATATATGTGTGTGTGCTCCTCTTCTCTAAGAGGAGTGACCAGGAAAAAAGTGATAATGGAAATGTTTCACGCTATCAGAATAAGCCTCAAAATATTTGATACATTGCCTCAAAGAAAGCATACTCGATTCATTCGCAAAGTTGGGGTTATTTTGAGTTTTGAAATGATAGAAGAACAATGTCACAAAATAATGTTCCCCTTATACTCACCCTAATGCTTGAAAACTTTGACAACTTCCCAGCTCTTTGGATGTAATTGTGAAGGAGAAATAAGTAGATGGTTTAGTATGCCAACTTCAAATTCATTAAAGGAAAGGTGATAATCTATGAGAGAGAACATGCATTCATAAGAAGGAAGTTGCACCCATCGTATATGCATATCCTCTCATCTTCATTTGGGAGAAACACTCTTCTGCCAGCCACATGACCCACACTAGTCATAGCTTGAGTAAAAACATCTTCAATAACAAAATCTGAAACAGTCTCCAATACCTCTGAATCCACTCAATCCCATAAAATATCTTTATCCGCCTTCTTGGTCTAATTTGACATAATAACCATAATTAAATATCTTGTATAATATCTTGTAAAAGAAACAAATGCAGGTATAACGCAACAAACGAGTAAGCTCGAAACACTTAATATCTTAGAAACCCTAGAAAGGTGGAAAGAGAGCAGCGAAAAATGTTGAACAATAGAACTCAGAAGAAATAGCAACCAAATATACAAGGATAGTGCTAGCAATCAAAGTCGTATGAACTTGATCCAACGCGTGAACAAAACACTCCTAAAAATAAAAGAAACATGGGTGTCCCCTTTGCAGGTCAATAGTAGCAGAAAAAGTAAAATGTTGCTTCGAAATCCCTTTATAGCCCACTTAAGCATTGTGGATCATACGATTAACTCGCACTATCGTGGAAATCCTCTCGAAAATGGTTCAAAAAACACTTGAGTATCTTAAATAATGAAAAATATAATTTCTAACTAGCGTAAGGAAACATGTCAACCCTTCTCAACATCATGATATGTTTTTTAAGGAAAGTATTTAATGTGCTTATTCCCAAGAGTATTGACGTCCTGTCAAAGGCGTCCACATCCACGGACTCATGTACCACATAAAAATACATGTCACAAACTCTATAAGGCAGATACAAGGGCTTGAGAGGAAATTGTTTCGATTAAGCTTTTAACATAGAATAGGTGGGCTCGTTTCTCTAAATAAACGCGTAATCTCTAACGTGAGGGCTCTCTCGATCGTCCAGATCAATTTGATAGTTGACCGCATCTCACACCTCACCACACGTATTCAATTGCTAACCACCTCGCTATTTAAAGAAAAAAACACGTCATTTTTCAGTCATTTTTCAGATATTCAAATATTTTCTCATTCAAACTCCATTTTTCACTATATTATTAACTTGAGTACTAAAGTGTTAATTTTCCATGTCAACCTTTTCACCACTATATTGAAAACACCGAACTTGTCAACCTTTCACCACTACATTGAAAACACCGAACCACCGTAACAATCTAACTCTAATTCGAGCACAAAGACAAAAACTAAATAGCACACTCAATTTGATATTAGAGGAAAGGAAATAGGGGTACTAATATGTTGTCTCTTGTCTCATATTCCTAAAACATCATGCTATTAGCTCTTTTACTATTCTTTTCATTTCTTTAAACACATACCGTATTTTTCTATAGAAAAAATCATGAATTTGTTAAAATAATCAATCAACCTACGTTTAATGGATTTAAAATTCTAATTTCTAATTCACTCGCCTTTTTTTCCACCACGCCAAACTATTATGAGCAAAATAGCATATGGTTGTGAACAAATAATTTGGATTGAATATACAATATGATTTGCTCTTACCATATATCATATATCATTCTATTATATTTTAGATAAACCATATAATGAAATAATATTTATTACCTGAAAATGACAAATTTTTTCCTTATTGAAAAAAAAAAGCCAAAATTTTATATTAATTTTCATATTTCATATTGATTTATTTTTTATTTTTCATGTATTTAAATGATAAATTTTTTTTTATTTTGATTTAAAAATAAATTTATGTTTTAGTAGACTTCTATTTTTCACTTTATACGAATAAATGAAAAATTTATTTTTCTCTAATTTTATTTTATCATATCTTGCTAACTTAATTAAAAAAATTACTAGGCACATATTAAGAAGAACAAAGATAAAATAGCCAAAAGATAACAGTGATTATTGTTTTTCAATGATTATAAGTAATTATAAAATTACAAGTTATCCTTATATTTAAGACAAAATATAACTAACATAGGCTTGTGCCTTTCATATAAAAAAACTTCACAAAGTTTTCACATTTTTCTCATATTCTAACCTTACTTTCTCCTTGTTGTATACACAATGAACAAAAAGAGAAACCACATCCCTTTGATGCATGTATTTGATAACTTCAAAACCACCATTCTCAAAGTAAATTTTACCTCAATCTGTTAGTGAGATGAGAATTAGAGAGTCCAGAAAGTCTTTGTTGCAACTAGGATTTTCTCCCGGCCATGTGATCCAGGCTCTTGATCATATATAGTAGGTTTCCACCTCACCGCATGAGCAACACGAGCTACTTTGTCGATTACTTCAGGGGTATCCCTCACGATAACGGTGCCTTCTGGCCGCAATATTCGGTCTATTTCGACCATCAAATCAACAAGGTTGCATCTGCAATGAAGTTAAAATAAGCAATTAGGTGAGCTCTTGTTTATGTGAAACAAAGTAATCATTCAACACTTGAAAGAGAAATCGAGAAATCCTAGACCAATATGGTGACATCAAATTAGAATTTTATTTGGTGTAGAAATACCTGCTTTTGCCGGAGGCTGGATCCTTTATAAGTGATTCAATGCTCGTCACGTGGATCAGGTCATAGGAGCGAGGATATGTCGAGAAAGGTTCACACCTGAGAACAGTAAAGAAACAACTTAGATCCGAAATATTAACCTGTTTTAAACTGTAATACATGTTCATATGCAGTGGTCGCAAAGGTTATCCATGACTCACAATACTGCTTTCGACGGTATTTAAATAAAGGTGCCAACAACATTGATTGAGGCAAAAGATAAATACGAAGAAAAAAAAGCTTGAAATTTTCAGCGAAAACCCACCAGTCATGATAAACTCCAATAAGACCCCTGTCAAAGACGACGTCAAGAGTCGACGGCTTGCGAGACGGAACTACATTCATTACCCACACGGGATCAGACTTTAGTGCTGCTGCAAAACCTCCGAAGAATGCATTCATGTCCATGACATTCCGTACAGCTGCAGTCCCCAACTTTATGTTTAGAGAATTTTTATAGTGTGCAACCCTTCTTACCCATCGCCTAGTGTCAGCTTCGTATACATCAGCAACATTTTTCAGGAGTGTTGACCTAGGTGGCGGGGAAGTTAGCCTCTCCGGCCACTTGGGAATGTTCCCGATAGCATATTCTCCTTTCACAGAAGATAGCCTACTGACGCATTTCTTCAATTTGAAGTACCTGCAACATTGAAAATGTGAAACAAAGATAATAAGAGGGAAAATGAACTCAAACTAACAATGGCGTAATAGAATTACCAAGCAGAATTGGGATCATCTGATTCATCACATAACTCAAGACCGAACTCGTTTTGGTTTGAAAGACACAGATCCCCCGCTGGCTTCTTCCAGATGACAGTGTTGCCGTCTACGGCAATCAGTTCGTAACATAACGCTCTTGCCACACCCTGGAGGTCAGACCACTCTTTATCTTGTTTAGGCCACTGGACAGGTGGACCAGATACGACCAGATATCCACCGGGGCGGAGTAATCTATCAACTTCAAGGAAATAAGTTGCATCTGCGAGACACGGTTTCTGAATTAGAGCAGCAACGTCTATTAAGAAGTTTGTAACATACGGAAAAGTGAGGTGCAGGGGAGAACTTACTGTAGGCTGTAAAAGGAATTAAACATCGAGAACAATGGACTAAGTCGAAGCCAAATGCAGGAAATGGAAGTCTGCGAGTACCAAGCATGGCAACAAAAGCTGGTATTCCTCTTTCAAGAGCAAATTGTATTTGTGACTTGTGTGAATCCCTTGGAGCAAAAGACATTGTTACAATGTTTTGCGATAGTAAAAATCCTCCAAAACTGGCAACCTGTAAAACATTAGAAATATTTGCAGTTGCACGTTAAACAATAATACATTCCAAAATTTTACTACGGTCAATAAAGGAAACAAGAAATAGCTCCTACCCCACATCCCATATCAAGAGCAGTCCTCAGAACGCCGCCATTCATTGGAATGTATTGACCAAGTTTTTCAATATACTGCTCTGCTCCATCTGGGAACATTGTGCCACCTCCAGGGAATATAAAGTGTGGACCTTCAAGTTTCATCCATCCCTGGTGACCTTTCCTGTCAGCAATCTTGTTGTGTGGCATGTTGCTGTGCCATATCTACAAATGATATATTAAAGCTTTTAGACCGATGGATGGATCAGTAAAAACAAACATCTAAACATTATAAACTATTTTATAACATGACGTTGAAGTGTCTCGTCAAACGTAAATGAGAATAAGCAAGCAGGGTATATAAAGAAAGAATGTTAACAGAGGATTTTCAATTACTCGAGAGATCCGTTAAAGGAACTAGCTATTCATGGCCTGGTATTGGTAATTTTGGGCCTATTAGTTTTAAGAGATTATTGTATTCACCTTATTAAATTTATTAGAATGCAACTTTAATTTCACTTTTATTATTCTTTATCATGATTTGTATGCAAAATAGTAAAATCGTTCAAACATTAAGTTCAGCATTTACTATACAACTATCTAAAAACAAAAAACAAAATGAAATTTTTGCAACTAAAATGAAAACACGGAACGTTTCATGATATCAGGCAAGCGTTACTTTGCTCAACTTTTGTCTTTTCTTCTCTCTTTCCAACTTTTTCTTATTCTTCTATCTCTCTATCACCTTTTTCTCACTTCACATTCACACTACAGACTAATAGCTGAAAGCATCCTTTATTAACAAATTCAAACATATCATCCAACAAAAACGCCTTTCACAAAACAAATTATTCCCCATTTTGGATATACAATTTATTGTCCATTGAACCAAATGCCGTATGTAAGATCAAAGTTACCTCGACGCATGGTAGCCAAATAATTTAAACAAAGCATTGGATCAAATCACCAATTACCTATAAAATGACATTGCATTTAACATAAAAAGCAAAACCTAGATACTAATAACTTAACCAATAACCACACACTAGAAAACTCTCAATCAGATATCTCCATACCAAACTAAAACATACCAAAAAAATCAAGCTCATATCTTCTAAAATCATATCGAGCAAAATTCAAGCGCGAAGCACCAAAATTCAAACAAAAGAACTCATTAATTCACCAACATTCTTGAACATCCAAAACATTCTCATCATACATATCCTATTTAACACTGACAAATCATATTGAAGACGTGTTTGGTGTCTAGTGTCTAATTAGTGTTCAACACAACACATTGCTCAGATTACATTCCATGGCTTCTTTTCTAAGTTAAAGAAGCTATAGGTGTTTCTAAAAATGAATTAAGTATATGATAGCAATACTATATGATCATCTATCATGTTAATTTATCTATTGTTTCAAAATCTCAAAACTCAAACATATAACTAAACACTCTCATCCAAAGATCCATCCAACACCCCCTTAAATTATTATGCTTCATAGTTCATACCTTATGCAAGCTCTCCGGCCACTGCACTGAAATCTTGTAACCCCGAGGCGGAGGAACAAGACAAAGCGGCGTATTCTCCAGCATTGGACAATGTCTTTCTCTATAATAATTCATCTCTCTACTCAACTGACTATTAAGCCTCGGATCTTCACACGGCATGTGATCCACAGCCTCAGCGGGACACGCTTCAACAACCCGAGGCTGCCCCGCCTCAATTGCAGCCACCAGCCGGAGACGCTGCTGCGGATCAGACCCCGACAGCAGCAGCGTCTGCCTGCCAGAAGCTGCAAGAGAATCACCAAGCGGCGTGAAAACAAGGACGAAGAAAAGGAACACTAAACCGAAGAAGACGGCGGATATAAGGTCTAGAAGACGCCATTGACGGGGGTTGTAGATGAGGTTGATGTTGCTGGTTCGCTTTGAAGCTGGGAGGTTTACGTGACCCATTTGGGAAAGAAGATGGATCTGATGAAATTAGAGTGTGAGATGATTTGGGGTTTGATGCATTTTTGTGGAAGAGTTTGGAAGATAGAGATTGGATTTAGAAGTAAAGTGTTGTTGTGCTGAAAATGGTGTGACGGTGATGAAGAATTTCAACTGACTGTGTGTGAAGGGAAGATTTTTGTTTGAAGGAAGAGACCGGCTGACCGGATCTAAGGTAAGTGCTTCAGAGACTGTTGTAAACTCTAATGTTATTTATCTAGGCTTAGGGCCGGCAATGAACCGAACCAACTCGAAAATAGTTCGAAATTCGATTCGACAATTAAATCGTTGAACTAGGTTCATGAACCAAATGAGTTGAGTATGAGCGAAAAATTAAGTTCGTTAACTAAATGAGCTGAACTTGAACTATACATAGTTCGACTCGTTAGGTTCATGAGTCAACTCGATTACATATGAGAAAAATTATACTGTCTTTAAGATTAGGTTTAAATATTTACTCCAAATCTTAGACAAATTTAATCTTCAATTTAGTAGTTTTTGAATTAGACTCTCAGATGTATCTCTTGAAAGTTGTGTAAGTTTTGAATTAGTAGATTTCGAAGATAAAGTTAAATTTCAATATGATAACTTTTATTTTATTTAAATATTTTATTTTAAAAAAATATATTTATTTAAAATGTCAAATATACTAAAAAATATATATATGTAAAAAAAATAGCTTTTAAGTCCGTGAATCATGTGAACTGAACCTAATGAGATGAACCTAACGAGTTGAACCGAACTGTTCGAGAACTTATAACGAGTCGAGTTTGAGCTTAAAAAAAAGTTCGTGTTGAAATCGAACTCGAACTCGAACTCGAACAAATCTTAACGAGTCGAGCCGAGCTGAGGTGAGTTCGACTCGACTCGACTCATTTCCAGCCCTAGGCTACTAGTTGTAAGTAATGATTAAAAATCTAGTGTGTGTTTAGCATGAAGTTCTATAAAATGATGGATGAACTTTTTAGAAATTTTATTTAAAAAAATTGAATATTATAATGATTAAATAAAAAATTAAATATAATATTTTATTAAAGTTTATTAAAAATAATGATATTTATTGTTTGATTGAATCTACCATGTTGAAGTTAGATAAAAAGAATGATATGGCTTGGTGGCAAGGGCTTGGTAAAAACAATCAGTTTTGGTGTAAATTCGAAGTAGCTTGAACATTTTCGGTTAGATTCTTTCTCGAATAAAATTGCAATTAATTTTAAGATGATTGGTTCTCTCATTGAAAATAGGATTAGCAACAATATAGATAACATTTAGATTGTCACAATACAAAACTGAAGGTTCAGTACGTTTGACTTTTAATTCTCCAAGTAATGAGACAAGTTATTGAAGCTTAGGAAAAGAAAGAGTTTTATGTTATGTCTCAAAATAACTTTTGGACATTGTATGTTGTTTCTTGGCTCTTCCTGAAATCAAGGATGAACTAAGAAAAAAGTAATAACCATTAGTAGGTTTCCTAGTGTCAATGCAACTTGTCAAATATTCATAGTTGAAATCAAGTAATTGCAGTTACGCATCTCTCATGAATAGAAGATCTCGGTCAGGTGAACTTTTGAGATATTTTATGACTTTGCGGTCAATCTCATAGTGAGTAATGGTAGGTGAAGTAAGGAATTAGCTTAGTTGTTGCATGACAAAGACAATATTGGGTCTTGTAGTGGTTAGATAGAGAAATTTTTCTACAAGTTTTCTATAGCTTGCAACATTTTCAAAAGGAGCTTATGAATACTATGTAATTTTATTGAGGGGTCAAGAGGTGTCATGGCAAGTTTAACTTTAAGCAATCATATACCATTTAGCAAATCAAAGCAGTATTTTCTTTGACATATGGTTATGCCAATATTTGAATGAGTTGCCTCAATTCCAAGAAAATATTTCAACTAGCTAAGGTCTTTAACCTTACTGATAGTCCAAAATCATCTTGATCTTATCGAATTCATCTAGGGGGTTTCATGTTAGAATTACACCATCTACATATACCATGAGAATTGTGAAAGGAGAATCCTTATGAAGTAAGAAAAAAGAATGATCTAATGTTGACTTTTTATACCATGGGTCAAGCAAGACATCTGTCAATTTTTCATGTCATTTTCTACTTGCTTGTTTGAGACTATATTGGAACTTGAGTAGCTTGCAAACTTGATTAGGTTTAAGGGCTTGTAAAAGCTTGAGCTAACAGTCATGTAAACTTTCTTTTGCAAGTCACTATATAAGAATACATTGTTTACATCTAACTTATGTAAATGGCAAGATTTGATAAATGTTATCTGATTGTATCCTTTTGCAGCCACCCTTGTCGTATACCTTTCAATTGTGTCATCTACCTTCTATTTCACTTTATAAACCCATATGCTTCATATGGGTTTGATATATGTATGAGTGTTTGTGAAATTCAAATTGTATTCTGTTGCAAGGCTTGTAACTTAGAATTCATGGCTTGAACATAACATTCTTAAGTGTTAGCTTGATTATAACTTACATGATCATCATCAACATTAAGGGACATGGAAATTTTGTTTTGTTCATTGGAAATGTTAGCATATGAATGATAATGAGAGATTGTAAATATCAAGACGGGTAGAAATGAGGTGAGTGGAGTGATAATTCCAATGAAAATGTAGATTCCAGTTATGATACGATAAGACATGTTCATGGTAAGTTACATGTCTAGAAATAAAAAAGGCTTTAGTGTTTAGGTCAAGTAAAACAACTCCTTTAACAACTTGCTTGTGCCCTAAGTAAAGAAACTTTCTAACTCTAACATCCAACTTTATTATATGATTTTGAATGGTAAGGCATAGCATATGGACCCAAATAAATTGAGTTCATTGACTTCGAGGTGATCACCAAATTTATGAAAATAAGGTGACGTATTTTGCTAGATTGGTCTGAGAGTTATGTTAATGATGTAAGTGGCTTGTAAGACCTCATAGGACCAATATTGTTTAGGTCATTTTAATTGGAAAAACAATGTCCTTTCAACGTTTAAGATATATTGATGCTTTCTTTCAACACGGCCATCTTGTTAGGGAGTCTCAGCACAACTAATTTGATGTTCTATCCATTTGGATGCATAGAAATGAGGCATTAATAACTCAAGTCCATTATCACTTCTCACAATTTTTACATGACAATGATATTGTGTTTCAATCATTGTTAATAATTTTTTAACAAGGTAAGGTATTTCATATTTGGATTTCCACAAAATGATTCAAGTAAATCTACTATGATCATCTAAATTAAAAAAAATATTTATGGCCATGCGCAAAAGGAATAGAGATCGGACCATAATGTCAAAATAAAATATTTCATAACATTTGTCAACTTTATTAGTACTAAGAGAAAATTTTGACCTTCTATATTTAGCATAGTGACATATATCAAAAATATAATTATGATCAATATTTACAAAAGGAAATTTGTTACGTAAATTTAAAAATCTAGCATTAAAAAGATTCTCTGGCCTGAAATGCAAAAGAGTTTTATTAGGAACTAATGTGGAGGAATTTGCTTGAGATGTGGCTATGGTAACTGGTGTGTCTTGTATGGTTAGGTAATACAGTCCCTCTATGAGTTCATCCAAACCAATCATCTTCAAAGTCTTCTTTTCATGTATCCAACATTTATCATGATCAAATGTAACAATGCAATTATTATCAAGGCAAAGTTTAAGAACATAAATCAAATTCAAATTCAAATCATCAACAAATAACACATAAGATATGGTCAAGCTAGGAGAAAATTAATCCACTTTAAACTTAAATGCTACTTTAAATAGCATTCAAAAACATGTAAAAGCTACTAAAATATATACATGGCAATGCAAATATACACATTTCAATCACAATTTAAAAGTAGATTAAAAAATTGATTTAAAAAATATTAATATAGATTAATATGATGGTTGTCAAACAATATAAATATACACATGCAAAAGAATGATGGTTGTTAAACAATATAAATATCATCTATAAACTAGGGAATTGGTTTTTTTGTCAAATACACATGTAATAGAAAATCAGTGGCAGATCCACTTACTTTTGAGAGATTATAATAACACTCATTCTCGTAAATTTGACATGTTTGTGTGTTTTGTTTACTCTTTGGGAGTCAATGGGTTGAATGACGTGAATCTCAACCAACCCACAAATAATCATATGTGCTATTTTAACATTATTGTATGCTTTACTCACTCATATCAATTTTTTTAGGGGATTGTTGTTCCCACGTGTTTTGGGTGAAAATTCAATAATGTTTTTGAATTTTGGATTTTATTATTTAAATGTATCTAAAAATGGAAAAAAAAATACATTAAATAGAAGATGTAAAAACTAAAATAAATAAATAAAAGTTAGAGATAGAAATTCGGAAAACCCATTCTCTTTTTTCACCATATCACACTTATATTTTAAAGTAAGACCAAAACAACATTAAAATAATTTAGATTTTAATTTCTGTAATTTTTACGAAGATTAATCTTCTAACGCGTTTGATTAATATACTTCGTCAGATACTTTCCTCTTTCTTCTTCATTTCAAAAAGTTATATAGACCTCAAAAATAGAATTCATGAGCAAATTTAATTTTCATCATTTTTCAAATTTTCTCACTACTTCTACTCATTACATTAAAAGTTAGGATATCACTCAACCTCTACTCCACTTTTTAATTGAGGTTTCTCATTTTTAAAGCTTTCTCACAATTTAGTAAATTTTCATTTCCTTACTTTTTCTTATTTATGATGCAGCATTACTTAAATAAGTTATTTGTGGTATAAACATCTTATGTTTGGAGAAAAAAAGCTAGAAGCGTTGGTGAGACTTCATTTGATGCATAAACATCATCTTCCTGAGTTAGCGTATCTCCGACCTCGTCTTTCTAGAGACACGTGTCCCCAATTGCTGACCTAGAACTCCATGTTGTTGAACCTCCTATTGATGTTCCTGATGTTTTTCCATGAAGCCCCTCAGACTCTTCACTACTTTATTTGTATCCAGACCATGCTATTAGGCATGTGTGAAATGGAGGGGTAACATAAAGTTATAATTATTCTTTTAAACATTTGTGTTATAAGATTTGAGTTTTCTGACAATGGTGTATTATTTTTTATAGCACCGTGATACATTGAAATGTATCAATCTCGGTAGGAAGATCGCAAAGCTGTCGCAGTCTAATGAACCATAGTTTCAGGATGTCATCCATCTATCTAGGCTACAATATTGATACGTGACTGGGTATGGTTATATTAACTATGGTTTGTTATCTGCTTTTATGGAGAGATAACACCTAGGGACATCGTCATTTCATCTTTTAATTGGTGAGATGTCCATCACACTTGATAATGTGTCATCGCTTTTACATCTTCCGATCACCGGGAGATTATTAAACTACTCAAGAATTAGTAGACCTGAGGCACTGGACATGATGGTGGCCTATTTGGTAGCTGACTCAGGTGATGCCCAAAAGGTGATAGATGACACTGGAGGATGTCATGTAGATTTTTATTCTTGGAGACGCTATATAAAGACCATCTGGCAGCGAAAGTGAAGGACGATGATGATGATGTACGGATTGTGTATCATAGAGGATATGTATTGAACATCATGGTTTGGTTTGTGGACAAAAATGCAACTTATATCGATGTCATCTATCTTGAATACTTCACTGAGTTGGAGAGGATTCATGAGTACAACAGGGGGCTCATGTTTGGTTTACCTCTACTTAAAGTTAGGTGACGCTTATTTATAGAAGACTAGACAGCTGGCGTGAAACAACTGTCTATTTACTGTAATATTTTGTCACATATATTGTAACTAATATTGGATAATACTTGTGCTACTTTGTTACTAATATTTTATTTGAACCATTTTTAGGCATAGATACATCAACACATTTCACGTCTTTCCAGCTGGGCATATGCGGAAGATTTCTTTCAGAATTTGCCATGTGCTTACTCCATCATCCCACTCAAAGGAAATCAGACAATCAGGTCATTTCGAGTTTATCTTGACCGCATTACGGCAAATGATACATGTTTTATGCCATATGTTGATCACCATCAGGCATGCCCCTTTGATATGATAGCCTTCTACTCTGACCGACTGGCTACAGGCCACGATTGATGTGTCTATATTTACCTGAGCGAGTCATGTGGTTGTTCATGTATACGTAGGGTATTTCTAGAGTCACATCCGCATTTTCTCCTCCTATTTTCCTCTGCAAAGATGTTGATTAGATATTTAAGGTGTCCTATGGTCATCTGGTCTCAACGGATGTATGTCGCGTGACATCTCCTCGTCCATGGGATGTGGTATACAGTTATATTAAATGGTTTTATAGAATATGACATCCTTACATGACACTAGATGCAGAGGGAGATCTATATAGGCTAACTCATCAGGAGATATTATAATATGAGCAGACTAAGGCGGACCATGTCATTATTGTGTTGTCGATCTGTCAGCATATTGTGGTCATTGAGAAAGCGCACATAGAGAGGGGAAAGTTTTAGAAAGGTACTCTTGGGATGGCCACTATACAGGTCATGATAGTCGAGATATGGCACGCCTTGCAGTACAAGAGGTAGAGGAGGAATCGAGGGGGGCAAATATACTTAGTAATTAACTTTTTTTCTTTGTATTTTGATAATAACATTTTAATAATTTGTATTATGGTTTGTATTATGTGAACAATAATGTTTGGCTATTTGATAACGAATTATGTATAGTAGTAACATCTTTACCATCATTTTGATTTAATATATGGTATTTTAATTGAATGACAAATCTGTATGGTTTAATTGAATAGCATTTACGTATACTTTGTATATAAAATTTATTAGAAATATTAAACTTTAAAAGAAATTATTGTCAAGTAGTTTATTAGTCTGAATTAGTTTATTAGTCTGAATTTTAAATTTTGCATTCATCCCTAGACTGTGAAATAAACACGCTTGCATGAGTTAAACACTGTTCAAAGGTGGATATTATTCAGAGATTAATATTAAAAAGAATGAGAGTGTCTCTATAATAAAGTTATTTTGTTGTTAAATAGGCACGTCTGAATTCTAATATTCAGACGAGACGTTGCGAAAAGCATTTTGGCATTTCACAAGGTGGCTCATAAAGTGAGAGGAGTAACTTTTTTTATCTAATAAATCTCCCTTCCTGATATTTACCATATGAGAATTTTTTTTTCAGATAAATTTATTTTGAGAATGCATCTCTAAAAAATTTCTAAAAATATGTTTTCGGAAAAAAAAAACATAAAAATGCAACAAAAGGATAACTAGCATTAATTAAGCCAGCAAAAGGATATAGTGGGTGGAAAAAGAAAATGCAACAAAAGGATAATAGCATTAATTAAGCCAGTAAAAGGATATAGTGGGTGGAAAAAGATGGCAAGTTTATTCTTTTGTTCAAAATACTATAAACTTACATGATCGGTCCTTTTTTATAAATCAGGACTTGGAAGGATCAAGACTTGATGGTGCCAATTTGCTTGGAGCAATTAGATAATATTTGGACCGAAGAGTGAAGAAGATATTAAACTTGAAAAGTGAGGATGTTGTTAAAGAATGTCAAGATGAGTTGAATTGGGAAGGTGAAATTTATCGTATTTTGAAAGTACTTACTATGGTTGTACCTGTTGATTATCTTCTCCAACATGCTGTCATTGTAAGGAGGCAGCCATTTAGGTTTGTTCATGTTTTTTTTCCGTCGTTGTGATTATTTGTTTATGTATCTAGTGAAAGAAATTTGCAACGTTACTAATATTATTTAGAATATGTGAACTATCTGGTGTATAGTACTGTTTGTAATAACATTTAAGCTTGATCTGTATGGTTAAAAAGCTGATAATTGTGATATGTAGCAAGGTCAGCTGAGTTTGACATGATAGGTAGCATAAAATTAGATATAATTCTTAAGAAAGCTAACTCAAACCACGGTTAACTTTATTTTCAGCCTCTTCTATAGTTAACTACATTATTTACCATAGTTTAAAGCTATGCATTTTTCTGTTTTTTTTTTTTTTTTGAGATTAATTCCAAAAGAGAATTGAAAAGTCACTCCAATGCATATTTTGTGTTAAAGCTCTCTTCTGATAGAGGAACAATACATAAACAAAACAGGGGGAAAAAAGAAAAGAAATGGGGATCTAGTGACGGATTGATTTAAACTATGAAAGAGTATATACAAAAAGCAACCATAAAGTATAGTTAAATGTTGTACAATTACTATTTTGCTGCAGCCTTGATTCAACCCGCCATAAGGTAGGGAAACCATCTTTCAAACAGCAATCTCAGCCCCATTGTCTTCAATTCATGATCAAAGTTTCCTTGATGCCCTAACATTGTAGTCATGCTTAATTAGATTTGATCTCAGCAACATGGAACGAACATCCCGATCAAATTCCCTTCCAGTTTCTAGAACCCTTTGAAAGGTGGCATTCCTTTGATCTGCGTGCCGTGCATACAATATTTTGTTGTGTGAATCAATTCGAGCCTGCACAGATCCAAAAGGTTCAGTAAATCATGAGCCGTTCAAGTCCTAAGACAGGTTTTTCTTTAAGCATTGAAAATTTTAAAATCATATGCCAAATTTATTTGGACATGCATAACATGAAACAGGACATAGTAACTCAAACCAGACCTGTATCTGATTATCAGTAATCAATGCTTCGAGTTCTTTCTCAAGTCCAACAACAGTTGTCTTGAATGCATTAGCCATCATATTCAAATCAACAGACACAAATGGGTGTGTATACTGGATAAGGGCTTTGTGACGAATTAGATCATAAAGTGTCTCGACATGGTCATGCAAATGTATATCAAGTGACAGATTTGCTTTGAGGTTGCCAAGGTATTCCAGACAGGAAGCATAGTGGCTGCAAAGACAAATAAAAGTGATCATTGTTTACATACACAGAGAGATATCAAACAAAGTGTGTGATACAAACAATTTGAGCAAGATAACAGATGTAACAAGTCCGCTATTACCATTATCTATATAATCAAAATCAAAATCCGTTTTTAAAATGTTTTAATTTTCTAAGCACAAATTGAAAGGACAGAATAAACTAACCCCATAAATATCAATTAAGTCTAACTATCAGTATCTAATGAATTCACAGCTATATTGTCTTCCGCAAATATTCCAATCCATTCTTTAAAACTTCGGTGATTTTTCAGCCAAGCAGCTTAGTACCACACATAATGAAATGCCCAGTGCAACTCAGCCTAATCAAGACTAGTAAATTCACCTTTAATTCAGTTGAGCATGAAAAAAAAGTGATGTGTATTAAGTAATGTCACATAGACCATGTGAATTAAGACAAGAAAAGAGATATGAGATAAAACTGGATGTCTAAACTATGAGATGGAAGTGTATAACATACCACGTACCTATAGTTATCCTAATTACTATAATTACATGTAACTATAGGTATCCTAATTACCATAATTACATGTACTGTAAAGCATACAGCTACCCCAATTATATTTTTACTAATAGAAAACATAAGAGAATAGCAGAGAGAACAGAGAGCACTCACACCCACTTACCTTGAATAAAAGTCATTAATCAGTTCCCTTACTTCAGGTACTAACTCTAAGAAATTCCGGAAGTTGGAATTATCTATAACTTTACTCTGCATAATATATGGAATAAAATCATGAAGACAGTGTCATCGATGTGTCTGAATAGTTATTTATAAGAAGGATTATCACGAAAATATAATGTAAAACTTGCCTTTAACTCCGCTCGATCAAATGTTGCAAGTGCACAAAGTCCCCCATATGTTGCAACATCTTGAGATGCAATTACATCATTATAGTGACTACTCAGTTCTGGGCCTGTTTCTAGAAACTGCATTAAATCATGGAAATGTGATTGCCAAAGAAAAGTCAATAGGTTATCATGCATCAAACAATGATAAATGAAAATCCTCGAACTCCAGATCAGAGTTTCGTAGATCATGCAGTAGTCCTTGAGTGATCTAGTATTCTGAGCAGAATTAGAGTCAAAAAGAGAGAAAAGGAGAAGACCTTTCGAGCAGCAAGCTTATACTTTTTGGCCTCTAGATTTGCCAATCCTGCGGCACATCGTAGCTTGGAAATTATTATCGAGTCAAGAGCATCTGTTCCCTGTTCTGCCTTGCTAACATAGCTTGAGACATGAGAAAATTGCCCCATCTCAATGCTGACAAGAATCGTACTCAAACACATATGAACTATATGCTTTGACGTAGTGCAATAATCCCGGGTACGGACATAACTTTTAAAAGCATCTCCTAGTTGACCATGAGAATAGTAAAAATCTCCAAAATCGTTGTATCCCATTCGTATGCTTTCTTTGATCAAGTTTGTCTGAAAAAAAATAAACGAAATCCTGAACAGTAGTTTAATTAAGGTAGTTGGAAAAGGAAAAGGAAAGAGCAGGACATATTAAAATATCATATAAAATGAGGCATTCCCAGTAGTAAACCTATTTATGTAGCTCCGTATTTTTATCCTTATTTTTGGGTTTGGGTGGAATCTATCTAGCTACTTTATAATGCCAATTATGAAAAATTACACTTTCATATGTCAAACACCTAGCTCTAGATATAAGGTAAAGCTCCAGTAGACACTACTTCAGAATTCACAACAGTATCAAATAGAAATAACTAGACAATACAATATAATCTTGAATGATTGATAATGTTTCCTCCAAGTACTAAAACAGAAACCAATTATAAGATTAAGTAGAATTTCCAGCCTGAGGGTACACAATCGCTAATCCCAACCATCTACCCTCAGAAGTTCGCAAAACATGGTACACGCAACTATCTGCACAAACCTTTCTTTTCATCAATACAACCATGGTAGTGAAAATTGCGATCCCACTCGTAGGATCGTACGATTTTGTGATCTTTGATAGGCTTGGCGATCCTGTGAAGGAAAAAACTCGTATTTATGTCGGAACGGTGGGATCGCAGTGCAAAAACAGTTGGAGCGGTAGGATTGTAGTTCCTGCCGTTTCAGTTCTGAAACTTCTGAAATAGGGTTTTTTTGGCCGTAACATGTTCCGCAGTTATTTCTCACACTTACTTACAATTAAATTCCAACACTCATTATTTTTTCAAAACTTCCCAATATAGCCACTAAATCTATTAGTTCTCTGAACACTTTGTATTCCATATTTCGCTCACGCACTTTAAAATTTTCAAAGTTTAAATATACCTGCTTCACTTCTTTTAATTTTAATTCAGGACATATACTTTGAGCCTTTCCCTTTCTTATGTACACCTTTTAAACTTTTCTCCTTAAATTTGTGTTATTTTAATTGTGTTAACAAAATTATGTTCTATATATGAATATACATGGAATATATATCAGTTCGTGAAATTGGTAGGATCGTACGATCCGTGTTACAATACTCCGATTCACGATTTTGTGACCCCGATCCCATATAGGATCTCGATTTTGACTACCTTGAATACAACACCATCAAAATATCTCTCGAGCTACATACATAACCCACTAACAAAAAAAAAGCATGGAAAACGTAATGTACTGATGCCCTATCCAAACAAAAAGCAAAACCTACATCAAGCCCACAAGGTTTCTGAATGTAATACAGCCAGTCAAAACTAGAAGCATCAACAGAAACAAATGTTACACAAATTCCAACCAATAACAATACAAAAAATTGAAAGTATCTAGTCCAACAAAACAGTTTAAATAAAATATCAGTATTTTGGATCCTTTAACATAAGGGCACAGTTAAACACTTTGGAAGGGTTCAGTGCAAGTAATAGTAGTTAACAGTTGATATTGTGATTGTGATAAAAATACATAAAACAAGTACAACAAACTAAACACAGTCAACAAATCTCAATCAACACTCAAATCTTTTTTACTCTTAACAATAAGCTATTAATATTATGCATATGCTTGTGTTTAGATTAAGGCCCTATTTGGATAAACAACTTAATTAAGTATTCATCGTGTATTAACAAAAGATAAAATCAAAAGCGTGAAAAGAGAAAAATACCCTATAAGCATTAAGCTCATTCTCGAGTCTCTCTTTCTTCTGCTCAGCCTTTCGATCAACCCCTTCACACCAACTCAAATCCATCTCATAGTTTGGACCCAACCTCCCATTAATCTTCTGCACAACTTCCCTAAACAACTGAGTATTCTCTCCCTTCTTAATCTCATCATACGCCATGCGAAGTGTGTCAAGCTGTACCGTAGGGTTCTTGCTTTTGTTGGCGATGAATAGCAACCGCATGATCTTCGTCCTCCCTGAGTATAGAGCCGCGTACGCTTCGACATCGAGTTGATCGCCGCTCATGATTGCTCTCCGACTACGCTGGTCGCTCTCTTCGCCGCCGTTCGCGTAGATTTCGTCGATCATCGTGCCGGAGGTGTCGTCGTCTCCGTCCATTGAGGGGATTGGGATTAGGGTTAGGGTTTGGGTTGGGGAGTTTGTTTGGGTGTGGTGTGACTCACTGAGTTACTATGTGGTCTTGGATGTGTGAGTGACTATGTTCGGAGATCCAGTTGCTTAATGCTTGCCCTTCATATTAGTACTTCCGTGAACACAACTGTAGGTATAAGGACCTACGTCAAAATAAACAAGACACGATAAGAGGTCTTTGAAATCGTTTGGCCCGACTTTTTTAGATCTTAAAAGCTATTTGAAAGCTAAAGTTAAAAATAAGAGATTAAGCAGATTCTTACTTATCATGGTATCGGTACATTTAATGTAAATTAAATTATTAAATTAAAATATTAATTTATTTTTAAATTATATATATATATATATATATATATATATATATATATATATATATATATAAAAGTAATGGCTATTTGATTTCGAATTTTGTTCATATAGCCTCCATCTTATACTCTTTTTGGATTATATGAACTTAAATCGACATTAATATTTCTTTTTTCTGCACTGCTAGTTATATATTCATAAACATGATCATATTTGTTAAAATCTCCTCCATCTACAATGCCACATATTCGAATAAAATTATGAAGTGTTGTTGTATCTATAATTTTTTGTTGTTTTATTAGTGAAAATGGTATTATATCACATAAAATATGTCATTTTTTCTTCCTAACATCAATTGTTCGGTCAATTACATTTCTTAGTGAAGAATGTGCATGGTTGAATATATGTCTTCTATAACACTCTCTTATCCTAAAGAATATTCACGATAAATATAAATAATTATATCAGAGTATATCACCGCAAGGGTGTCATATTTCATCATGAAATCACATTAACGTCTTACTCCGTAACACGGGTTCTGTCAACACATATTAAATCAAATACTACGCAACAAAAAATCACATTTCATCATAAATTATAACCCAAAGGTCTTAAAACAAGAAATTCATAGTATCATGGGATCAACAACAAAAAGAACACAAATGGTTCTACTCAAACGTTCCAACCCGATGTTACATATCAGAGCAAGACCCTCTAATCAACAGAAAGGACCAAAATACGTCAAAGCTAATTTTTCACGCACTAAAAGAGCTAATCTTAATCACCTGCACGTTACCCACGTGGATCCAACATTCAAACAGGTAAGGTGAGTAATCACAAATCAATATACAAGATTTAAAGATAAGATATATCAAGATAGCATTCAGCATACAAAAATAACATCATCATTTACTAAGTATTATACGCACACCTTAATATCATAGTATCATATATACATCTTTATTCATAAAGTCATCACATCAATAACTCATTATCAAAGCATCACTAAAGTCACAACATCATCACACGTCATTCTAAGATCACATCATCAATAATAACAGTCATTCACATAAATGTAATGCCACATAACATGAAATGCAACAATATAGACTGATGCATGTGGTACCAAATCAACATGTTAATGGACACTGGGTCATCACCCTCCAAAGATCCCCACCAATAGGATCGATTCTACACAAGAACCGGAGCACAACATAAACACCTCAATCCACACAATGGGATTGAAGCCAACATTGGACCGAAGTCATATCAACAACATTGGACCGAAGTCTTACTATGTCATGAATGCATGATGCAAAACGCCATAATCATCATCACAGGATCATCAAGGTTGCATCATCATTCATAAAAACTCTCCAAAACATCATAGATTTATATCATCATTATGCGTCGTAGTTCTTCATATGACATCACAAATCAACATATTATAATCATCAAAATGCAGCACATCAAATACTCAAAAAATAAATACAATAAGACACAAGGCAGTACAAAAAAAGAAAAAGAAAAAAAAAACACACAGTTCATGCTCACCTGGTGTTCGCCCGGTGAAGCAGTTTGCTCGACTGGGTTTTGCCTGGCGAAGCAAGGGCGAATTGCATTCCCCATAGAAAAACCAGGAGTACTCATTTTTCACTCTCTTCTCACTCCCACTTTCTCCCGACGAGACTGGGGAGAAATGGCTTCTCCCAGCAAACTGGGAAGTTCGCCCGGCGAAACTGCACGAACCTGCAACTTCTCAGTTGCGATTCTGCACCAGTTTAGACCCAAAATGGCTTACGATTCCAGTACCAGTCAGTCCAAAATTACTCATAAATCATAATGAAATCAACACAACAATAACAACACATCATAATAGGTTTCATACATATCATCTTATACAACTTAAAACCCCACTTTCATCGTAATCTTATCATGTTTCTTAAAATCTCCAACTATTTACATACATCTACCCTTATATCAATTATAATGACAAATGGTACTCCCCATGCCTTAGAGAATTCGATTTTGATCCTCCTCTTGAGTTCTTCCGAAATTGCTCTAAGCCCTAACCTCTTCTTCTGCTTTTCCTCAGAGTCGCTCTCCGAAACACGATTGTTCAGAATGAATTCATCACTTCCCTATTTTCCTTTAAGTCACTCTTACCTCTTGGATCCTTAATATGATTTTCCAACTGTATCCTCACTTATTACACCCAACTTTACCATTTTGTCCTTAGTGTTCCAATTATTTATTTACAATAATACTAATAAGATATTCACATTATCCACTATTATTATTATTAAAATAATTCTAATAAATCATATACTTCTAAATATTCTCAACACCCTCTTAACACAAATCAGCAGGCATCAAATATTTCACCAAGACTCACCGAAATCACGAACATTTATAATAAATAAATTAAATAAATATTATAATTATTTTAGGGCGTTACAACTTTCCCCCACTTAAAGAATTTTCGTCCTTGAAAATTACCTGAAGGAAACAGAGTCAGATATGACTCCCTCATCTGATCTTCACGTTTCCAAGTCCAACTTTCACCAGGCAGTCCACCCCATAACACTTTCACCAAAGTTATGTCTTTACCCCGCAGTTGCTTCATTTCTCGTCCATCTATCTACACAGGTAATGCTACAACAGTCAGGTTATCCCTCATATGTACGTCATCCATCTGGATCACATGCGATGGATCTGGAACGTATTTCCTCAACTGAGAAACATGAAACACATCGTGCAAATTCACAAGCGATGGTGGTAAAGCAATCTGATATGCTACCTCCCATATCCTTTGCATAAATATGATACGGACTAACAAAACATGGAGTGAGCTTCCTAGATTTCAAAGCTTGACCCACATCAGTCACCGACATAACTCTCAAAAACATGTGATCTCCTTCTTGCAATTCCAGTGCCTTTCTTCTCTCATCATGATAACTCTTTTGACGAATCTACAAAGCTCTCATCCTTTCTTGAATCATCTTAATCTTCTCAGTCGTCTCATGCATGATCTCAGGTCCAAATATAACACTCTCGGCTGACTCATACCAACATAATGAAGTCCCATGCCTCCTTTCATATAAAGCTCTATACAGCGCCATCCTAATACTAGCATGAAACTGATGTTGTAGGTAAACTTAATCAACGACAAATAGTTGTCCCAAGATCCTTCTTGATCCAACACATAAGCCCTTAGTAAATCCTCCAAAGACTGGATAGTCCTCTCTGTCTGCCTATCTGTCTCGGATGATATGCAGAACTCATCCTCAACTTAGTACCTAAAGCATCTTGTAAACTTTTCCAGAACCTTGACGTAAATCTCGGGTCTCTATCTGACACAATACTCAAAGGTATCCCATGCAACTTCACAATTTTCTCAATGTACATCTCAGTTAACTTCTGCATGGAATGATTAATATTCATCGATAAGAAATGAGTTGATTTAGTTCATTTATCTACAATCACCCAAATTTAATCATTCTCTTTCGCAGTCTTTGGCAATCCCGACACTAAATCAATGGAAATATTATCTCATTTCCATTCTGGAATATTCAACGGTTGCATCATACCCAAAGGCTTCTAATGCTCGATCTTCGACTTCTGACAAGTCAAACACACATATACAAACTCAGCAATATCCTTCTTCATACCTGGACACCAAAATAATTTATGCAGATCCTGGTACATCTTCATAGCACCATGATGAATACTCAACCTACTTTTATGCCCTTCCTCTAGAATACTCTTCTTAATATCTTGAACATCTAGAACACACACTTCATCTCTGAAATTCATCACATCATTCTTATTAATCCTGAATTCACCTTCGTTACCTTGGTTAATTAAGATCAACTGATCAACCAACTTCAAATCAGATTGCTGACCCACTCTGATTTCTTCCAGAATACCACTAGTCAGCTTCAACATACCCAAACTTACATTGTCAGAAGTCTCTTCACAATCTAAACTCAGATCTCGGAACTGATCGATTAATTCCAATTCTCTCACCATAAGCATCGACATATGCAAAGACTTCCTGCTCAATGCATCAACCACTACATTTGTTTTACCTAGATGGTAACTCAAATCAAAATCATAATCCTTCAATAATTCCAACCACTTCCTATGCCTTATATTCAACTCTTTCTGGTAAAATAAGTACTTCAAACTCTTATGATTACTGAACACCTCAAATTTATAGCCAAAAAGATAATGTCTCCAAATATTCAACACGAACACCACAACTGCCAACTTTAAGTCATGTGTAGGATAATTCCTTTCATGAACTCTCAAATCTCTTAAAGCATAAGCAACAACTTGTCCATTTTTCATCAACACTCCACTAAGACCCATCTTCGATGCATCACAACACACCACAAAAGATTCATTCAGATTAGGCAAATTTAACACTGGAGCGGTTGTCAATCTCTTCTTCAATTCCATAAAGCTCTCTTCACAAGCAACGTCCCACACATAAGCTTAACACTTTCGAGTCAACTGAGTCAACGGTAAAGCCAATCTAGAAAAACCTTCTATGAACTTGCGATAGTAACCTGCCAACCCCAGAAAAATTTGTATCTCAGTAGTAGACTTTGGAGTCTCCCACTGTAACACAACATCAATCTTACAAGGATCCATAGCAATCCCACCACTCGAAATCACATGGCCAAGGAAACTCACTTCTTTCAACCAGAATTCACACTTCGACAACTTTGCATACAACTTCTTCTTTGTCAATACTTGTAACATAATCCTCAAATGCTCAACATGTTCTTCTTCGTATTTAGAGTATATCAGAATATCATCAATGAAAACCACTACAAACTTATCCAAATACTCATGGAAAATATGATTCATATACTCCATGAACACACCAGGTGCATTGAATACACCAAACGACATCACAGTGTATTCATAGTGACCATACCATCTTTCTTCTTAACTAACAACACAGGAACACCCCACAGAGAAACACTCGGTCGAACAAACTTCTTCTTAAGCAATTCTTCCAATTGTTTATTTAATTTGCTTAACTCGGAAGTTGACATTCGATAAGGAGCCATTGACACTAGATTCGCTCCTGGTATCAAGTCCACTACAAACTCTACTTCATGCTCTAGAAGCAAATCACTTATGTCATCCGGAAACACCTCTGGAAATTCACGGACAACAGGTAATTCGACACTCGCAGCTTCACAATCAACTTGCAATGATGCAAACAACATAAACATTAAAGTTTCGTCTTCTAAAAGTTCGTATACTTGCTTAGAGGACAAGAGCATTAACTCTCCATTATCACCAAACTCAGGAAACTCCACAGTCTTATTATAACAGTTGATATGAACACAGTTGAACTCCAACCAATTCATTCCCAGGATTACATCGATATGGTGCAAGGGTAAACACACTAAATCCATCACGAAACTCTTCTCAAATATCGTCAAAGGACATCTCGAACACCTAAAAGTAGTAGTGACAAAACCATTAGCAGGAGTTTCTATCACCATACTACCATTCATATCAGACAATTTCAAACCCATTCTAGTAGCACATTCAAGAAAAATAAACGAACGAGTAGCACCAGTATCAATAATAGCGACCAACTCAACATTGTTAATAAAACAAGTACCTCAAATCAAGTTATCCTTCTTGAGAACTTCTGAACCACTCAAAGAAAACACTCTGCCATTAGTCTTAGTAGCAGTTGCAGTCTTCTTTGGCTTCTAACACTGGGTACTAATGTGACCCTGTTCACCATAGTTGAAACAAGTCGGGCCTTCATCTTTGCAATCAGTAACTTTATGGCCTCTCTTACCACATTTGTAACACCTTAACACACTATTGTTGCAGACTTCAGCATGTTGGCCTTGCTCGCTACACTTGTAACAATTAACAAAAGCAGGAGCTGCTCCCCACTTATCTTCTTCCCATCTTAAACCTTTTGTTTCCCTTTGTCAGCTAGGGTCACATAAGGTTTTCCTTTAAAATGTTCTTTCTCTTTCTTCTGACTAAGATGCTTGTAGTGAGCAGATCGAGCTCGACTATCCTCATCATAGATCCTACTCTTATCTACTAGCTCAGCATACATGCAAATCTGTTGGTATCCAATACCCTGCTTAATCTTTGGTCTCAGTCCATTCTCAAACTTGAGACATTTAGACATCTCAACATCAGCATGGTTGTAATGCGGATAAAACTTCACCAGGGCCTCGAATTTTGTAGCATACTCTACCACAAACATGTTTTTGTGCTTCGGTTAAAGGAACTTTATCTCCTTCTAGCCGCGAACATCTTTAGGAAAATACTTTCCCAAAAAATTTCTATTTAGTACATCCCAAGTTATCTCAGTACAAACATCCTCCAACCTCTGACGCGTGTTATCCCACCAATCTTCAGCCTCTTCCGACAACATATGAGTACCAAACTGTACCTGTTAAGCGTCAGTACACACCATCACTCAAAAGATCTTTTCAATAACCTTAATCCACTTTTGTGCACCATCTAGGGCATTATTGCCCGCGAAAGTTGGCGGATTGCTCCTCTGGTACTTCTCCAAAGAACGAAACTCATCAGGAGCTCCACCATTCTGATTGTTCTGATCCATCACTTAAGCAAGTGATTCCAACGCATCAGCAATAGCATGGTCGTTTCTTCCAGCCATTTTGTACATCGTCAACAACGTTTGAAGAAAACAAATCATCGGTAGTGTACCCGCACGAATCGACTGACAGGGGACTGACATCACACAAAACCTGGCGAGACGGACCGACTTGCTATGATACCACTAAATGTAACACCCTCTTACCTAAAAGAACATTCACGATAAATATAAATAATATATCAGAATATATCATTGCAAGGGTGCCACATTTCATCATGAAATCACATTAACGTCTTACTCTGTAACACAGGTTCTATCGACACATATTAAATCAAATATTACGCAGCAAAAAGTCACATTTCATCATAAATTATAACTCAAAGGTCTTAAAACAAGAAGATCATAATATCGTGGGATCAAAAACAAAAAACAAACAAAAATGGTTCGACTCAAACGTCTCGACCCGATGTTACATATCAGAGCAAGACCCTCTAATCAACAGAAAGGATCAAAATACGTCAAAGTTAATTCTTCATGCACCAAAAGAGATAACCCTGATCACCTATATGTTACGCACGTAGAGGCAACATTTAAATAGGCAGGGTGAGTAATCACAAATTATTATACAAGATATAAAGATAAGAGATACCAAGATAGCATTCAACATACAAAAACAACATCATCATTTACTAAGTATTATAATTTATACTCACACTTTCATATCATAGTATCATATATACATCTTCATTCATAAAGTCATCACATCAATAACTCACCATCAAAGCACTGCTCAAGTCACAACATCATCACACGTCATTCTAAGATCACCTCATCAATAATAACAATCATACACATAGATGCAATGCCACATAACATGAAATGCAACAACATAGACTCATGCATGTGGTACCAAATCAACATGTTAATGGATACTGGGCCATCACCCTCCAAAGATCCCTACCAATAGGATCGATTCTACACAAGAACCAGAGCACAACATAAACACCTCAATCCACACAATGGGATTGAAGCCAACACTGGACCGAAGTCCTATCAACAATACTGGACCGAAGTCCTATCAACAACACTGGATCGAAATTCTACTATGCCATGAATGCATGATGCAAAATGTCATAATCATCATCATCACAGGATCATCAAGGTTGCATCATCATTCATAAAAACTCACTAAAACATCATACCATTTATATAATCATTATGCATTGCAATTATTCATATGACATCACAAATCAACATGTTATAGTTATCAAAACACAACACATTAAATACTCAAAAAATACAGACAACAAGATACAAGGCAACACAAAAGAAGGAAAAGAAAAAAAAAAACACAGCTCCTGTTTTCCCGGTGAAGCAGTTTGCTCGTCGGGGTATCTCCCGAAGAAGCAGGGGCGAATTCCATTCCCCATAGAGAAACCAGGAGAACTCATTTTTCACCCTCTTCTCGCTCCCATAGTTCCCGGCGAGGCTGGGGCGAAATGGGTTCACCCAGCGAGCTGGGAAGTTCGCTCGACGAAACTGCGTGAACTTGTAACTTCTCAGTTGTGATTCTGCACCAGTTCAGACCCAAAATGGCTTGCAATTCCAGTACCAATCAGTCTAAAGTTACTCATAAATCACAATGAAATCAACACAATAACAAAAACACATCATAATAGGTCTCATACATATCATCTTATACAACTAAAAATTCCACTTTCATCATAATCTTATCATGTTCCCTAAAATCTCCAACTACTTACATACATTTACCCTTATATCAATTATAATGATAAATGATACTCCTCATACCTTAGAGAATTCGATTTTGATCCTCCTCTTGAGTTCTTCCGAAATTGCTCTAAGCCCTAACCTTTTCTTCTACTTTTCCTTAGAGTCGCTCTCCAAAACACGATTGTTCAGAATGAATTCCTCACTTCCCTATTTTCTTTTATGTCACTCTTACCCCTGAGGCCCTTAATATGATTTCCCAGCTGTATTCTCACTTATTTCACCCAACTTTACCATCTTTCTCTTACTGTTCCAATTATTTATTTACAATAATAATAATAAGATATTCACATTATCCACTATTATTATTATCAAAAGAATTCTAATAAATCATATACTTCTAAATATTCTCAACACCCTCTTAACAAAAATCATCAAGCATCAAATATTTCACCAAGATTCACCGAAATCACGAATATTTATAATAAATAAATAAAATAAATATTCTAATTATTTTGGGGCGTTACAACTCTCCCCCACTTAAAGAATTTTCGTCCTCGAGAACTACCTGAAGGAAACAGAGTCGGATACGGCTCCCTCATCTGATCTTAAGTTTCCAAGTCTAATTTTCACCAGCTTGTCCACCCCATAACACCTTCGCCAAAGCTATGTCTTTACCCCGCAATTGCTTCACTTCTCATCCATCTATCTGCACATGTAATGCTTCAACAGTCAGGTTATCCATCACATGTACGTCATCCATCTGGATCACATGTGACGGATCTGGAATGTATTTCCTCAACTGAGACACATGAAACATGTCGTGCAAATTCACAAGCGACAACGGTAAATCAATCTTATAGGCTACCTCCCCTATCCTTTGTATAATATGATATGGACCAATAAAACATGAAGTGAACTTCCTAGATTCCAAAGCTCGACCCACATCAGTCACCGACGTAACTCTAAAAAACACGTGATCTCCCTCTTGGTATTCTAGTGACTTTCTTCTCTTATCATGATAACTCTTTTGACGACTCTGCGAAGCTCTCATCCTTTCTTGAATCATCTTAATCTTCTCAGTCATCTCCTACATAATCTCAGGTCCGAGTACAACACTCTCGCCTGACTCATACCAATACAATAGAGTCATACACCTCCTTCCATATAAAGCTTCATATGGCACCATCCCAATACTAGCAAGAAAATTGTTGTTGTAGGTAAACTCAATCAACGACAAATGGCTATCCCAAGATCCTCCTTGATCCAATAGACAAGCCCTTAGTAAATCCTCCAAAAACTAGATAGTCCTCTATGTTTGTCCATCCGTCTGCGGATGATATGCATAACTCATCCTCAACTTAATACCCAAAGCATCTTGTAAACTTTCTCAGAACCTCGGCATAAATCTTGGGTCTCTATCCGACACAATACTCGAAGGTATCCCATGCAACTTCATAATTTCCTCAATGTACATCTCAACTAACTTCTGCATAGAATGATTCATCTTAATCGGTAAGAAACGAGTCGATTTAGATAATCTATCCACAATCACCCAAATTGAATCATTCCCTTTCGCAATCTTCGAAAATCCTGACACAAAATACATAGAAATATTATACCATTCCCATTCTAGAATATTCAACGGTTGGATCATATCCAAAGGCTTCTGATGCTTGATCTTTGACTTCTGACAAGTCAAGCACGCATATACAAACTCAACAATATCCTTCTTCATACCTGGCCACCAAAACAATTTATGCAGATCCTGGTACATCTTCGTAGCACCATGATGAATACTCAACCTACTTTGATACCTTTCCTCTAGAATACTCTTATTAATATCTGGAACATCTGGAACACACACTCTATCTCTGAACTTCACCACACCATTCTCATCAATCCATAATTCACCTCTATTACCTAGGTTAATTAAGATCGGCTGATCAACCAACTTCAAATTAGATTGCTGACCCACTCTGATTTCTTCCAGAATACCACTAGCTAGCTTCAACATACCCAACCTTACATTGTCAGGAGTCTCTTCACATAATAAACTTATATCTATGAACTGTTTGATTATTTCCAATTCTCTCACCATAAGCATCGATATAAGCAAAGACTTCCTGCTCAATGCATCAACCACTACATTTGCTTTACTTGAATGGTATTTCAAACCACTTCCTATGCCTCATATTCAACTCTTTCTGGTCAAATAATTACTTCAAACTCTTATGAACACTGAACACCTCAAATTTAGAGCCAAAAAGATAACTTCTTCAAATTTTCAACATGAACACCACAACTGCCAACTCTAAGTCATGAGTAGGATAATTCCTTTCATGAAATCTCAATTCTCTTGAAGCATAAGCAATAACTTGTCCATTTTTCATCAACACTCTACTAAGACCCATCTTAGATGCATTACAATACACCACCAAAAATTCATTCAGATTAGGAAAAATCAACACCAGAGCGGTCGTCAATCTCTTCTTCAATTCCACAAAGCTCTCTTCACAAGCAACACCCCACACATAAGTTTGACCCTTTCGAGTTAACTGGGTCAACGGTAAAGCCAATATAGAAAAACCTTCTATGAACTTGCGATAGTAACCTACCAACCGCATAAAACTTCGTATCTTAGTAGCAGACTTTAGAATCTCCCACTATAACACAACATCAATCTTAGAAGGATCCAAAACAATCCCACCACTCGAAATCACATGGCCAAGGAAACTCACTTCTTTCAACCAGAATTCACACTTCGACAACTTTACATATAACTTATTCTCTTTCAATACTTGCAACACAGTCCTCAAATGCTCAACATGTTCTTCTTCAGATTTAGAGTATATCAGAATATCATCAATGAAAACCACTACAAACTTATCCAAACACTCATGGAAAACCCAATTCATATACTCCACGAACACACCAGGTGCATTGGATACACTAAACAGCATCATAGTGTATTCATAGTGACCATACCTCGAACTGAAAGCTATCTTTAGAATATCATCAGATTTATCACGATTCTGATGATAACCAGACCTTAGATCAATCTTTCTAAACACTCAAGCACCTACTAACTGATCCATCAAATTGTCAATTCTCGGAAGTGGATATTTATTCTTGATAGTCACTTTATTCAACTGTCGATAATCAACAAACAACCTCATACTACCATCTTTCTTCTTAACTAACAATACAGGAACACCCCACGGAGAAACACTCAGTCGAACAAACTTATTCTCAAGCAATTCTTCCAATTTTTTCTTCAATTTGCTTAACTCGGAAGCTGACATCCGATAAGGAGCCATTGACACCGGATTCGTTCCTGGTATCAAGTCCACTGCAAACTCTACTTCATGTTGTAGAAGCAAATCACTTATGTCATCTGGAAACACCTCTGTAAATCCACATGTAATAGGTAATTCAACACTCGCAGCTTCATGATCAACTTGCAATGATGCAAACCGCACAAACATTGAAGCTTCGTCTTCTAAAAGTTTGTCTACTTGCTTAGCGAACAAGAGCACCAACTCTCCATTATCACCAAACTCAGGAAACTTCACAGTCTTATTATAACAGTTGATATGAACACAGTTGAACTCCAACCAATTCATTCCCAGGATTACATTGATTTGGTGCAAGGGTAAACACACTAAATCCATCATGAAAATCTTCTCAAATATCGTTAAAGGACATCTCGAACACCCAAAAGTAGTAGTGACAAAACCATTAGCAGGAGTTTCTATCACCATACTACCATTCATATCAAACAATTTCAAACCCAATCTAGTAGCACATTCAAGAAAAATAAACGAACGAGTAACACCAGTATCAATAATAGCGACCAACTCAACATTGTTAATATAACAAGTACCTCGAATCAAGTTATCCTTCTTGAGAACTTCTGAACCACTCAAAGAAAACACTTTGTCATTAGTCTTAGCAGCAATTGCAATCTTCTTTAGCTTCTAACACTGGGTATTGATGTGACCTTGTTCACCACAGTTGAAACAAGTCAGGCCTTCATCCTTGCAATCAGTAACTTTATGGCCTCCCTTACCACATTTGTAACACCTCAACACATTATTGTTGCAAACTTCAGCATGTTGGCCTTGTTCACCACACCTGTAACAATTAACAGAAGCGGGAGATGCTCCCCCACTTGTCTTCTTCCCATATAAAACCTCTTGTTTCCCTTTGTTAGTTGGAGTTGTAATACCCCAAATTTTGCCCTAAGATTAGTCGTTTCATCTTGCATCCCATTTCATTTTGCATTGCGTTTAAACTAACCACTAACGGGTTGTGCAGTTGTTTGATTGTTGCAAGAAAATATCATGTGGCGCACTCTTTTAGTTTACAGGGTTTCTAGTGTCACTTTATTTTGAATGAATAAAATAGTACAATTGGCAAGAGACCCTGTGTAAGGAGTTGTGGGCATTAGGTTAGAGTTAACCCTAATTTGTTACATATATAAACATGAGTTGCATTTGATAAAAGGAGGAGGAGATAAAAGAAAAACAGCGGTCGTTCTCACGATTTATCAGAAGAGAAATTTTTTTTGGAAGAACCCTAAAAGGTTTGAATTCATCATCGACCAAGCGCTACCGGCGAGCAAAAAGTCCCAACGGCGGAGGCTCAGTTCGTTCAACATCATCGTCGTTACCGTAAGCTTTCTCTTTCCTTTGATTTACGACATTTTATGATTTTGTGTGTTGTTTTGTTCATTGATTGTAGATTAATGGGAAGAATAAATAGAAGATGACATGCAAGGATTGAAGGAGAGGAAAAGCTTCGATAGTCATCCATGGAGAAAACGGCAGAAGCCTTTTTATTTACGTTTCAGTTTTTTTATTTTATTATTCAATTGTTTATTTTTTCATCTATATTAACTATGTAGTTTGTAATTAATAATGCAATTAAGTTTAGGTAAGCTATTTCAACAAAAAAAAAAAACATAACGTAATCAGTTTTTTTAAAAATTAAGATCTTTCTAAAAAGTTTTTTCAAAAATTAAACCATTTTTTATTTAAAAACATATTTCTAAATAAAACATTTTTTCTTAATTAAAGCTTTTTTTCCAATTAAAACCATTTTTCATTAAGTTAACACAAAAATTAAAAAATCACCTTTCTTTCACTAAAACAAAAATTAAAATCTTTTTCGTTGAATTTAAATCAAATTTTTTCACTAAAATTTAAAACATTTTTTAATTAAAATTTAAAACATTTATTTTCGATAAAATTAAAACATTTTTTTTCAAGACATTTTTTCATTAAAATTAAAACCAGTTTCTTTATTAAAATTTTTAGTAAATAATTAGAATAGTTTCTCCATTTAAGCATGAAATTAATTATCCTCTCCTCTTCTCAATAAAAACTCAAAAAGAAATAAGTTTTGATTTAGCCGTTTCATTTTTGTCTAACCCTCGTTAATTTGTTTGTTTCAACTCGTTATTATTTCATTTGTTCGTTTTTGTTCCATGGATGTAATTTACGCGAGGCCATGGTCGCGATTATTTTATTTTGCATTTTTTGGGAATTTGTAATTTACGCGAGTGATCGTCGCGATGCTTTTGTTACCGCTTTCTTTATTTTTCCGCACTTTAATTCTGCCGAATAGTAATCTGTCATATTTTGCATGTTTTTACCGTTAGAATCCCTCCGAAGGAATTAGGATTAACAGTTTGACCGCCGAGTCAATAACCCTAGTTTCAACCATTTTAAAACCCTAATAGCCTAGATGTCCCGTCGTGGACGAAAACGCCTTTACCCTAGTTTTAGGTCAAAGAGTCGTCGTACTCTGTTTTAGGGTTTCCCGCCGTGGAATCCCTAATTTCAACCCTAAATTTTCAATTAACAAATTCAACTTAGAAATAGGAGTTTCAAAGACTCCACGTAAGCGTGTCCTTAAGATACGTTTATTCCCCATTGAAACCTTGACTGTTGCGGTTAGAATATGATATCAAATTATTAATTAATTTGAATCGCATCTTTAGTTCACAACCGCTCTTTGATTTATCCGAAGGAAAAGGTCAAAAGACGAAAACCTAATTTTGCATAGTAAAGACAATGCGGGGAGAGATCTAGGTAAGGGGTTGGTTAAGCTTAGGGAAGGTACTAGCACCCTAAACTTCTGTAGTACTCTACAGGAACCTTTTGTTTATTGTATGCTTTTTTTTATATTTTATTATCTGTTTTAATATATATTGAGGTAAGGGATAGAGTGACCTAAAGACCTAAGGGTTAGTCCTAAGTTTACTCAGCAAGACGTCGCATCTTGTGCCTACATATCCTGACGGGAATGGAATCAGAGTAATTGTAGTTCCCCTCGAAAGGGAGGTTAGAAACGTCTTGACTGTGGTCAAGGTTTCAATGGGGAATAAACGTATCTTAAGGACACGCTTATGTGGAGTCTTTGAAACTCCTATTTCTACGTTGAATTTGTTAATTAAAAATTTAGGGTTGAAATTAGGGATTCCACGGCGGGAAACCCTAAAACAAAGTACGGCGACTCTTTGACCTAAAACTAGGGTAAAGGGTATTTTTGTCCACGGCGGGACGCCTAGGTTAATTAGGGTTTGAGACGGCTAAAACTAGGGTTATTGACTCGGCGGTCAAACAGCTAGACCTAATTCCTTCGGAGGGATTCTAACGGTAAAAACATGCAAAATACGACAAATTACTATTCAGCAGAATTAAAGTGCGGAAAAATAAAGAAAGCGGTAAAAAAAGCATCGCGACGATCACTCGCGTAAATTACAAATTCCCAAAAAATGCAAAATAAAATAACTGCGACCATGGCCTCGCGTAAATTACATCCATGGAACAAAAACGAACAAATGAAATAATAACGAGTTGAAACAAACAAATTAACGAGGGTTAGACAAAAATGAAACGGCTAAATCACAACTTATTTCTTTTTGAGTTTTTATTGAGAAGAGGAGAGGAGAATTAATTTCATGCTTAAATGGAGAAACTATTCTAATTATTTACTAAAAAATTTAATAAAGAAACTGGTTTTAATTTTAATGAAAAAATGTCTTGAAAAAAAATGTTTTAATGTTATCGAAAATAAATGTTTTAAATTTTAAATAAAAAATGTTTTAAATTTTAATGAAAAAATTTGATTTAAATTCAACGAAAAAGGTTTTAATTTTTGTTTTAGTGAAAGAAAGGTCATTTTTTAATTTTTGTGTTAACTTAATGAAAAATGGTTTTAATTGGAAAAAAGCTTTAATTAAGAAAAACTGTTTTATTTAGAAATATGTTTTTAAATAAAAAATGATTTAATTTTTGAAAAAAACTTTTTAGAAAGATCTTAATTTTTAAAAAACTGATTACGTTATGTTTTTTTTTGTTGTTGAAATAGCTTACCTAAACTTAATTGCATTATTAATTACAAACTACATAGTTAATATAAATGAAAAAAATAAACAATTGAATAATAAAATAAAAAAAATGAAACGTAAATAAAAAGGCTTCTGCCGTTTTCTCCCTGGATGACTATCGAAGCTTTTCCTCTCCTTCAATCCTTGCATGTCATCTTCTATTTATTCTTCCCATTAATCTACAAACAATGAACAAAACAACACACAAAAATCATAAAATGCCGTAAATCAAAGGAAAGAGAAAGCTTACGGTAACGACGATGATGTTGAACGAACTGAGCCTCCGCCGTTGGGACTTTTTGCTCGCCGGTAGCGCTTGGCCGATGATGAATTCAAACTTGTTAGGGTTCTTCCAAAAAAATTCCTTCTTCTGATAAATCGTGAGAACGGCCGCCGTTCTTCTCTTTTGTCTCCTTCTCCTTTTATCAAATGCAACTCATGTTTATATAGGTAACAAATTAGGGTTAACTCTAACCTAATGCCTATTTTAAAGCCCAACAAAAAGTGAAGAAGGTGGGATTTGAACTCTCGACCTCTCACACTCACAACTCCTTACACACGGTCTCTTGCCAATTGTGCCATTTTATTCATTCAAAATAAAGTGGCACTAGAAACTATGTAAAGGTAGGACAAATTTGGGGTGCAACAGATGCCCCTATTTAAATAGCTTCACCGGATGATTTGAGCAGCGGAGACTCGAGAAATCGCGGTGAAAGGGATTTAAATATAGATAACCGGAAATTTGGCCCCTAGATGTAGTGATATGCAATGATATGGACAAAATAACACGAACTATAATGCTGACAATGCCATGAATCTAATATGATGCGTATGATGAAAATGAAAAAAATGCACGGATGCAGACGAAACAACGTCACAGGGGACGGCGCAACGAAGAAATGCACTGGGGAAGAAGACACGCGGTGGTGACAAGGTAACATATGATCCACACGGAGGCAGGACCAGGTAAACGACAGACGCTAGAGTTTTCGGGACATTCCTTGAAGAGATCGAGCGGGATCTTCAGGACTCACCAGAAAACATATAGGGAGAGACAACATCAGAACATTTCGGAAGAACATCGAAAAGGAGACACGTCGTATCTGGAAGAACGTCAGATAGACATGACACGAAATAGTCGATGGGTGCCAAGTAAACTGGACTTTGTCCACAAGGTAAGACGCGGATAAAACACGACCTCGGGGAGAAAAATGCGAATGGGGATAAAACACCCATGCTGCCAAGTAACTAAATTCGTCCACAAGGTAAGACGCGGATAAAACACGACCTCGGGGAGAAAAATGCAAATGGGGATAAAGCACCCATGATGCCAAGTAAATAAATTCGTCCACGAGGTAATACGCGGGTAAAACACGACCTCGGGGAGAAAAATGCAAATGGGGATAAAGCACCCATGATGCCAAGTAAATAAATTCGTCCACAAGGTAAGACGCGGGTAAAACACGACCTCGGGGAGAAAAATGCAAATGGGGATAAAGCACCCATGATGCCAAGTAAATAAATTCGTCCACAAGGTAAGACGCGGGTAAAACACGACCTCGGGAGAAAAAGCAAATGGGGATAAAACACCCATGATGCCAGGTAAATTGGACTTCGTCCACGAGGTAATACGCGGGTAAAACACGACCTCGGGAGAAAAAGCAAATGGGGATAAAACACCCATGATGCTAGGTAAATTGGACTTCGTCCACGAGGTAAGACGCGAGTAAAACACGACCTCAGGAGAAAAAGCAAATGGGGATAAAACACCCATGATGCCAGGTAAATTGGACTTCGTCCACGAGGTAAGACGCGGGTAAAACACGACCTCGGGAGAAAAAGCAAATGGGGATAAAACACCCATGATGCTAGGTAAATTGGACTTCGTCCACGAGGTAAGACGCGAGTAAAACACGACCTTAGGAGAAAAAGAAAATGGGGATAAAACACCCATGATGCCAGGTAAATTGGACTTCGTCCACGAGGTAAGACGCGAGTAAAACACGGCCTCGGGAGAAGAAGCAAATGGGGATAAAACACCCATGATATGCACATGTATAAGAATTATGTTATGATATATGATCACATGCAAATGCAGATGTCGATGACAAGGCTCGACTCTGTTGGTGAGATGACAAAACTGGAAGACTGATTCCTCAACCCATACATCATTGTCATTCTATTAAATTGTATCAAGTTGATAGTCCTTGTAGGAAGGATGAAGAGCTGCTTGGGGATTTTTCAAGTACACTGCCCTAGATTAGACAAACTGATAATTGCTTCAGCTTATCTGATTCGTGAATAGGATTGTTTTACTGTATCCTCGGAAGGCTTGCCCCAGTATGAGTCTTGAAATTTTTTTGGATAAACCAAATCTAAGAAGATCTTGCCTTGAACCAATCTTGAACTGATTCTTAGACAGGATGTAAGCGGAACTTGCCCCTGATAGGATCACTTGACCAAGTTTCTCATTGTTTGAAAATTCCTTAGAGGAAAGCCATTTTGCAAACAAAAACATTCATACAAACATGGTAATGCAAAGTTCATGCGACCTTTGAAATCAAAATTACTTTTGAAAAATGAAAAATAAGTCATTGGTCAGAACACGGTGGTTCAAGACGCTCAAAATTTAAAACAAAGGTGTACTGTCAAAATAAATGATTCACAAAGACCTTTTGGAGTCAGCTTACACAACCTTGTTGTAGTATGCTTTCAAAATAACCTTGCTTCAATTAGGTCTTTTAAGGGTTGTAACGTGGCCTGGTTCACGGTTTAAGAAACAAAGGATAAAGGCTCAAAATTTATTTGTACCCACCCACTCTACGTGATGATCTCCAGCCCTACGCTCAGTTAACTCGTGTTATGCATTCAGGTTCCCATAAGTTAGGAATTGCACTGATGGTAGCAATGATGGTTCCAAAGTCAAGGACATATGAAAAGGCAGCCACTACTTCCTTATAATATTTGTCATTTTGATATTGAAGATTTTCAAGATGAAGAATTTAGAACTCCTCTTTGTATTATCCCTAAATTTTGCCTGAACTGTTTCTTTTAAAGCTTACAGCCAGCGGGATGCCCCAGTTTTTCCTAAGTCTCCTTCATAGGTTTTGACTTAGCGGGCTCTTTCTTTTGATTTTTTTTGAAACATGACTGCTTGGTTTAATGATTACGGTGAACCATCATCGGTTTTTTGGCTTAAAAAAAATCTTCGACACTTGTTTGTTGTGTGTGAAGGAAAATTACAAGTGCGACCTTTATATGAAAGGCATATTGCATGAACACATAACCGAGTTAACTGAGAACTACCCATCCCCAGGTTAACATTGCGGGTTTTTTGTAAAGAAAGAAACTCCAACTTCTAGGCTCGAAGGGGGTGACAAGGGGATAACTTCCTTATTTCTCCAGTGTTTGGGGATCGAAACAATGCCTTACATCGTCAACAAAGTTTGATTGAGAGCATACTGACAGCAGTTATGGGTATAACGTTTTCGTCATCCTCCCTCCAATCTTAGCATACCAAAAATTTGGACAAAAAGTAAATATTTGAAAATAAAGCATAAAGATGCAAATAGTAGGCAAAATGAATTGAATCAAAAGTCGCAATGCTCATTTCATTAATGTAAAAGTACAAACATAATTTGAAAGCAAACAACTAATACGAAATAAGGAAAATTCAAACAACAAGGAATAAAAGGCCTAGTGATAAAACATCATTTCTGATGCACTGGCAAGGGATCCTTCTGAACATTCGGATGACCGTCTGTAAAATCAAGTATTCTGGTTCTAACCAATTCACGCACTCTAGCCTTCAGCGCAAAACAATGTTCCAAGTCGTGGCCTGGGGCACCCTCATGAAAAGCACAATGGAGATCGGTCCTGAACCCAACCGGATGGGGATTAGGAGGAGGTGGAGAAGCCTTTGTGGTGATCAGTCCTCGTCGAACCAAGTCAAGATATAGCTCGGTGTAAGTCATGGGAATAGGATCAAAGTGGCTTCTGTTCCATTTTTGGTTTGTCTGATAACTGGGTGTTGAGGAGTCTGAGCTGGCTGTCCTCTGGCAATCAATATTTGAAGCATTTCAGTGAGCTTAGTCATGTCTGACTTTAACTCATCGATTTCCATTCGGATCTCTGTATTGTATGTCTCTTGCTCTAACATCTTATGTCTATAGTTAGCCCTGGTCTGATATCTGTGCCGAGGAATCAGCTTGACGACTCAAAGGTACACTGGAAGACGAGAGAACCGAGAATGAGAAACCGGGGGAAAAATGAAAATGCAAAAATGTGATGCTAATGCCATGTAATAGTTCCAAGAATTTCAACGGTCGATTGCAAATATTCCCTTTTAGGAAAGTTGGAAACGGTTTTAAACTTTGAAATGTAGGACTTTTGAATTCGCAAAGGACGGTTGAATTCCTTGAAACTAGGAATGATGTTTTATGAATGTCATGCACAAATACACACAAACAACAAAGTCCTAGGTTAGAGGAACAATGAATGGAGTTAAGGTCTACCCTTCCCAAAAGGTATGTACTATGGGGTAGTTGTACCTGCAGAACAAGGTTCTAAAGCGGTGCCCAAAGTCATCAATCCATCTTTCGGATATTATCAACTTTCCGACTGACTCGGGGGTCGATAATATTCTCAAGAGAACCTCATTTGAGTGTAGTATCGCGTAGCAACCATTGTAGGACTACTCCCACATAGTTCCCGCACTACGTCCTATATAAGGCCAAGGTGGTGTTAAGGTACTACGGTCCCCAGTATCACAGACTCCAATTGAAAATAGTAAAAGTTTTCACGACTGCACTCGATCAACCGAACCATTTTCGAAAGGGTCTCAACTGAGCGGTGATTCTCGAGTCGACTTGGTCGGGACTCACTCCCGGCAAGCCTCGTCGAATATCTCACCTTCCTATAATAAGGTCACTCAAGTCCGGGTTAGGACTTATCTCACAATAACAGGTATCCCCACAAGGTACAATGATATATAAAAATAATTAATAAAATATCATACAATAAACAAAATAGGGGTAACCCTTAAAAATTAGGAGGATCCCTAGTGAAGTCGCCATTTTCTGTTGCGGTTAGAATATGATATCAAATTATTAATTAATTTGAATCGCATCTTTAGTTCACAACCGCTCTTTTATTTATCCGAAGGAAAAGGTCAAAAGACGAAAACCTAATTTTGCATAGTAAAGACAATGCGGGGAGAGATCTAGGTAAGGGGTTGGTTAAGCTTAGGGAAGGTACTAGCACCCTAAACTTCTGTAGTACTCTACAGGAACCTTTTGTTTATTGTATGCTTTTTTTTTATATTTTATTATCTGTTTTAATATATATATTGAGGTAAGGGATAGAGTGACCTAAAGACCTAAGGGTTAGTCCTAAGTTTACTCGGCAAGACGTCGCATCTTGTGCCTACATATCCTGACGGGAATGGAATCAGAGTAATTGTAGTTCCCCTCGAAAGGGAGGTTAGAAACGTCTTGACTGTGGTCAAGGTTTCAATGGGGAATAAACGTATCTTAAGGACACGCTTATGTGGAGTCTTTGAAACTCCTATTTCTACGTTGAATTTGTTAATTAAAAATTTAGGGTTGAAATTAGGGATTCCACGGCGGGAAACCCTAAAACAAAGTACGACGACTCTTTGACCTAAAACTAGGGTAAAGGGTATTTTTGTCCACGGCGGGACGCCTAGGTTAATTAGGGTTTGAGACGGCTAAAACTAGGGTTATTGACTCGGCGGTCAAACAGCTAGACCTAATTCCTTCGGAGGGATTCTAACGGTAAAAACATGCAAAATACGACAAATTACTATTCAGCAGAATTAAAGTGCGGAAAAATAAAGAAAGCGGTAAAAAAAGCATCGCGACGATCACTCGCGTAAATTACAAATTCCCAAAAAATGCAAAATAAAATAACTGCGACCATGGCCTCGCGTAAATTACATCCATGGAACAAAAACGAACAAATGAAATAATAACGAGTTGAAACAAACAAATTAACGAGGGTTAGACAAAAATGAAACGGCTAAATCACAACTTATTTCTTTTTGAGTTTTTATTGAGAAGAGGAGAGGAGAATTAATTTCATGCTTAAATGGAGAAACTATTCTAATTATTTACTAAAAATTTTAATAAAGAAACTGATTTTAATTTTAATGAAAAAATGTCTTGAAAAAAAATGTTTTAATGTTATCGAAAATAAATGTTTTAAATTTTAATTAAAAAAATGTTTTAAATTTTAATGAAAAAATTTGATTTAAATTCAACGAAAAAGGTTTTAATTTTTGTTTTAGTGAAAGAAAGGTCATTTTTTAATTTTTGTGTTAACTTAATGAAAAATGGTTTTAATTGGAAAAAAGCTTTAATTAAGAAAAACTGTTTTATTTAGAAATATGTTTTTAAATAAAAAATGATTTAATTTTTGAAAAAAACTTTTTAGAAAGATCTTAATTTTTAAAAAACTGATTACGTTATGTTTTTTTTTGTTGTTGAAATAGCTTACCTAAAATTAATTGCATTATTAATTACAAACTACATAGTTAATATAAATGAAAAAAAATAAACAATTGAATAATAAAATAAAAAAATGAAACGTAAATAAAAAGGCTTCTGCCGTTTTCTCCCTGGATGACTATCGAAGCTTTTCCTCTCCTTCAATCCTTGCATGTCATCTTCTATTTATTCTTCCCATTAATCTACAAACAATGAACAAAACAACACACAAAAATCATAAAATGCCGTAAATCAAAGGAAAGAGAAAGCTTATGGTAACGACGATGATGTTGAACGAACTGAGCCTCCGCCGTTGGGACTTTTTGCTCGCCGGTAGCGCTTGGCCGATGATGAATTCAAACTTGTTAGGGTTCTTCCAAAAAAATTCCTTCTTCTGATAAATCGTGAGAACGGCCGCCGTTCTTCTCTTTTGTCTCCTTCTCCTTTTATCAAATGCAACTCATGTTTATATAGGTAACAAATTAGGGTTAACTCTAACCTAATGCCTATTTTAAAGCCCAACAAAAAGTGAAGAAGGTGGGATTTGAACTCTCGACCTCTCACACTCACAACTCCTTACACACGGTCTCTTGCCAATTGTGCCATTTTATTCATTCAAAATAAAGTGGCACTAGAAACTATGTAAAGGTAGGACAAATTTGGGGTGCAACATTGACCATAGTCAAGACGTTTCTAACCTCCCTTTCAAGGGGAACTACGATTACTCTGATTCCATTCCCTATCCAGGATACGTAGGCACAAGATGCGACGTCTTGCCGAGTAAATTTAGGACTAACCCTTAGGTCTTTAGGTCACTCTGTCCCTTAGCTCAATATATATTAAAGCAGATAATGAATAAAAATAAAAAAGTATACAATAAACAAAAGGTTCCTGTAGAGTACTACAGAAGTTTAGGGTGCTAGTACCTTCCCTAAATTTAACCAACCTCTTACCTAGGTCTCTCCCCGCATTGTGTTTACAATGCAAAAATAGGTTTTTCCCTCTTTTGACCTTTTCCTTCGGATAAATCAAAGAGCGGTTGTGAATCAAGAATTGTGATTCAAACTAATTAATAGTTTGATATCCTCTTTCCACCGCAACAGAAAATGGCGACTTCACTGGGGAAAGCCATAACTTTTAAGGGTTATCCCTATTTTGTTTATTGTATGATATTTTTCATTATTTATTCTCTTGTATATATTATTATTGTGCTTTGCTTGGGGGGTACCCTGTTATTGTGAGATAAGTCCTAACCCGGACTTTAGTGACCTAATTATAGGAAGGTGAGATATTTGACGAGGCTTGCCGGGAGTGAGTCCCGACCAAGTTGACTCGAGAATCACCGCTCAGTTGAGACCCTTTCGAAAACGGTTCGGTTGATCGAGTTATTCGTGAAAACTTTTACTATTTTCGATTAGAGTCTATGATATTGAGGACCGTAGTTACCTTAACACCACATTGGCCTTATATAGGACGTAGTGCGGGAACTATGTGGGAGTAGTCCTACAACGGTTGCTACGCGATGCTACACTCAAAAGAGGTTCTCTCGAGAATATTATCAACCTCCGAGTTAGTTGGAAGTTGATAATATCCGAAGGATGGACTGATGACTTTGGGCACTTCTTCGAACCTTGTTCTGCAGGTACAACTAACCTTAGTATATACCTTATTGGGATGGGTAGACCCTAACTCCTTGCACATACCTTTAACCTAGGACTTTGTATATGTGCATTGCATCCATTAAAACATTACATTGCATTACATTTCATGGAGTTCAAACCTTGTTTATGAATATTGCAGGATACTATGGAAAGTCCTAAGCTAGATGACCTAAGGAAGCTAGGATCTTTAATCCAAGATTGAGAAGGATTCTGTAACCGGTATGGAAGGTTGTTATCTTATTGGAATATAAGGTGAACGAAGGACTTCTTTCGGTTTTGCTACAATTCTATGATCCCGACTACCATTACTTCACATTCCCCGATTATCAGTTGTTACCTACTTTAGAAGAATATTCTCAGCTCGTAGGATTGTCTATTTTGGATAAGACTTTGTTCCCTTTCTTGGAGAGGAACCCTAAAGGACAAGACCATTGCTAAAGCCATATGCTCGAAGTTATCCGATATCAAGGGCAATATGATCACTAACAATTGTGAAGATTTTTCCAACATACCCTTGCTTGGTTTTGATGGAGGATTTTATTTTCCTCTGATTCTCGATCTACCTTTTTGAAGACCCAGCTAGAAGAGCAGATCAAGGGGCAGAACAGGAAGCTTCCTTAGGGTCATTATTAGCTTTTATTTAGCTATTATACCAAGACTTTTCTAAGAATATTATTTGTAATCCGTTTTCAAATTAATAAATAAAGTTTTGATATTCTGCAATATTCGTAAATATTTGAATTCCATGAAATCATTTTGCATTTTAGCATCATATTTTGCATTGCATGTGTCTCTCGGTTTCTCATACTCGGTTCCCTCGCCTTCCAGTTTTGTCACCCTGGGTCCTCCGCATCAGTACAACACTAGAGCCCAAGCTCGAAAAAGGATGGAAGAACAAGCTCAAAAGATCGACCGTGTCAGCCATGAACTCGAAGATCTTCGAGGAAGTGTGGGGCAGATTATGGAGATGTTGCAAGCCCTTAAGGTGAAGATGGATAATCAACCTACTGTTGTTTCTGAGATTACCAACGCTGTTGTGGGTTCTCACCCAGCTGTTACTGTTGAGAACATACCTCCTCAAAATTGTCATTCCATTTCAGTGAATCCTACTGTTGCTCAACCAGTTAGACGAGTTACTCCTCCGAATTGCAAAACTCTGAGCGTTGACCACCATAAAGGACCTACACGTCCGAGGAATCGCTCGATGGCTACTCATAAACCTTGGCAACCTCAGCAGAATTATGTTCAACGTTATCCTGTTTAGTATGCTCCACAATCCTATGTAGCTACTGTTGCACCTCCTTTTAGTCAGCAATTTCCTACAGATCAGCCTGTGCAACCGGCTTCGGTCTATCAGCATCCGGTTTATCAACAACCTCCTGTTTATCAGCCTGCACAAGCTCCTGTCAACTTTCAACGAGTGCCCAACGCTCCCGTGTACCAACCATCAGAGGAGATGATACCTCGTCAAAATAGGAGACCATACAAGCCTTGTCCTCTGATCCCAATGACGTTCACTGAGTTGTATCCTTTCTTAGTGCAACAAGGTCTAGTTGTTACCCGAACTTTGGGTCCACCTCCCAATCCGGTACCTGTCAATTACAATGCCGCCGCTCATTGTTTATTTCATGAGGGTGCGCCTGGTCACGATTTGGAAGGATGTTACGCGCTTAAGAATATTGTCAGAGATTTGCTAGAAAAGAAGGTCCTGTCTTTTGACGATCCTCAGCCGAAAGTCAAGACTCCTCTCAAGGCGTCCTAGGGGCCAGAATCAAGCTCTGCAAAGCCTGTTTTCAACATATCTCAGCCAGTGACGCATACGGTGAATCAGCCGAAGCCGGTAGTCCTTCAGATGCCTAGTCCTTTTCATTTCAGCAATCCTCAAGATGATGCGACCCCGATCAACATAGAATCTGGGAGAGTTATTCTAAGTGAAGATTTGAAGACCGATAATGAAGTAATGACAGACGTAGCTGGGGCAAGCAAGACGACTTTTTCCCGTGAGGCTCCGCTAGAGGAAACCATTACCATGCCAGTCTCAGACGCAAAAACTTCATAAACACGTCTTGAAGGACTTTGAGACATTACATTTTGATTATTTATATGTTTATTTTATTTGATTAAGCATAATTATCATGTACGAACTTGTTTATTTTGGAATAATTGATGCAATGCATGTTTGTCTTGAATAAATCCATTTGTTTCACTCATTAAAAATATTTTTCATAAACTTATAATGCCAATTTTACCCGATCTCTTGTTTGATAGAGAATTCGGAGGAGGATGATGAACCAAAAACGTCAAATCTCTTGTCGTATGCTTCCAATTGAAACCTGCTGATGATGTAAGGCATTGTTTCAAATCCCAAACAATGGAGACATAAGGATGATAACCCATCTTTAACCCCTTTGAGCCTTGAAGTAGAAGTTTTCTTCTTTTCCCAATAAAATTCCTTATTTTAACCTGGGGCAGGGTAGTTTTTCAGTTAAATCGATTGAGCACTCAGACTCTTAAAAAGGAGGAGCGAACCTTCGAGGATCCATTCTATCCCTAACATCTTAGGAAGTTAGAAGTCAATGACTATCCCTTTACTAATAAAAGAGTGGGGCAGACACAAGCCTTTCAAAAGAGTTACACGACTTAGTCAACAAAAAAATTATACATACAGCTCGCTAAGTCAAAACCTATGAAGTAGACTTAGGCAAAACTGGGGCATTCCGCTGGACTACAAAGTCAAAAATCCAAAAGGCGTTGTCCAGGCAAAAGTTAGGGAACAAAAAATAAAAACAAAATAAAGAATCCCCAATAAAGACAAAGTCGTGTTGATCGAACACCAAAATAGGTAAATGACTGCCATTGTCTGAAGCATTGATAAGTTCTCGACCATATCAAATCCGATTGAGATATGAGTGTTCGTATCCAACTAACTAAATTAGGATTGGAGAACATCACGAAGAGGGGTGGGTACAATCAAACTTTGAGCCTTTATCCTTTCTTTCTTAAACCGTGAACCGAGCCGCGATACAACCTTTAAAAGACCTAATTGAAGTAGGAATTCTTTTGGAAGCATACTCGACGAGATAACGTTTCCTGACTCCTACGAGCTATGCTCAAAAATTCATGTTGGAATTATAAATTAAACTTATATCCTAACTAGTGATTTCAGTCACAAGTTATTGCGATATCTTTTTCAAAACAAAAACAAAAATTTCAAGACAAATATATCGTTGCATTGATAGTTTCAGGATAGCATTTCACGCGTGTCGATTTTGCCTAACATCTCAGAAACTTACTTGAAGATCCTGCTAAACATGGGCAGTTGGTTTCCAATTCACTTACTAATGCAAGCCTAACATTCTTAAGAGCTATTCTTGTAGACTCAGTCGTAACACGGTTAATCCGTGCTAGTTACATCGAGATCTGACAAATCTCTCCAAGAGTTTGAAAACATTGGGGCAATCGAACCCAATGTTCTCTGTAAAATCCTCACGAGGCAGGTACTTTAGGGCATATTTTTTTTTCAAAATGACGACTATCCCGAAGTCCATTAAGATCAAAACTAGCTTGTTTCACGACATTTTCATGCACCCGATGGATCTTACTCCCGGTGGTCTTCATTACCCAGTAAATCTCATCAACCATTGCCTCGGAGCAGTCCCCAGAGAGACTTTAAGCCGACACAGTCCACAGCGAGATTATAAGCTGACAACACTTTGGGCTGAGCCGGTAATCTCCAAGACAGCAGAGATCATACCAGCATCTTCCCAGTAACAGTCCCCAGCGAGACTTTAAGCTGACAACACTTTTGGGATCCATTTGATAAATCCCCAGTGACTCTCAAGACTGCAGAGATATCCTCGGTATCCTCCAAGTGATATATGTTCTTGAACCCCATTCTCAGCGGAATTATCTTTTCCTCAGTGAAATTGCCTTACTTTCCTCAGGAAATACTTCCCAGGAGACTGCCATATTCTCCCCAAGAGGTCAAGATACCTTCCCCAAGAATGTCTGTTGATTTCTCCCTAGTAAGTCTGATGAACTCTCCGCAGGGAAGTTTGATATACTTTATCCCCAGTCGGACATACCTTTTCCCCATGAAGCCGAAGTATTATTCCCAGGAAGTTGCTACGCTATCTCCATGAAGTTGCCTAATTCCACATCTTCCCCACGAAGCGGATATTTATTTTATCCCCGAAAATCTATGATCCCAAGAGTTCTTTGGCTGATTACGGTTCATGATAATAATCCCTCCCGTGAAGTCATGACATCATATCCTCGTACAGAGGTCATGGATCCCCAGTTGAAGTCGTGACATCGTACTCTCCAATGAAGACGTATCCCCATGTGGAAGTCATGATCTTTTCTCCCCAGGGAAATTTTAACTTTGAAGCCAGATTCGGTCTTACCATCAACTATTCCTATCCTCTAATAGATGTATTGTTGCAGAGGTCACCGGGTATTCCTGTCGAGATGTTTATTTCATCTCATGTCTCCTCTCTCATCTGTTTTGTCAGCATAAACATAAGCATAAGCATGGCATACTCATTGCATGACAGTTTCATGAACATACATATTAGTATACACGTTGGCATATGCATTAGCATTTGCATGCTTGCTATTTGTCGTCATCCTTGTCGTTACCGCCGAGTAACTGGGTTTGTCCGCTCTCTCCAAGTAGATCGTCAGCCCTAAGCATAAAATACTCATTTATTTCCAGTTTCCCCATAAAGTTCAACCCTCGTGGACGATGGTTATTTCCGTTACCTTTCCGCGTTAGGATAAGGTAGTCCCCATCCGAGTCCTTTTCCTCAATGGCGTTTTGTTTGTCAGTTCTTTCTAGCCCAATTCTAGATCGAATTTCAGTCATGTCGGTCGTCGAACCTACCTGGACGTGCATTTATTTTGCGCTATCTTTCAAGAAAATCATTTACAATCCTTTGCAGATATGCGACAGTTCTCGCCTGAGAAGCTTATCACTACATTGCACAATAGACAAGCAACAGTTCTCAGCCGAGGAGCTTATCACCTACCTTACACTTTACAATACACTCTACAATTGATCTTCTCATACAAGGAGCTCATTATTACATTACAGTGATCTAGATGTTTGCCATCATCACAACATTCTTGACAATTTACATTACAGTGATCTAGATGTTTGCCATCATCACAACCTTCTTTACAATTTATGTTACCTGCTATCACTCAGTGATCTAGATGTTTGCCATCATCACAACTTTCTTTACAATTTACATTACCTGTTACTACCTCCACAAGCAGTTCTCACCCGAGAAGCTTATTATTGCCACTCTTGCAAATAAGCGGCATTTCTCGTCCGAGAAGCTTATCCTATCTTCGTTATGACTTGCAGCAAATGGCCATCTCCAGCGAGCAGTTTGGTTTCCATTTCCCGTATCATTTTGAAGAAAAGGGGGGTTTGAGCGGAATCATATTCAGGAGAGCACAGATCTTGAAGTATGAAGAAGTTCGTTTACCCTTTAGTAAAAGAAGGAGCGGAATCATATTCAGGAGAGCACAGATCTTGAAGTATGAAGAAGTTCGTTTACCCTTTAGTAAAAGAAGGAGCGGAATCATATTCAGGAGAGCACAGATCTTGAAGTATGAAGAAGTTCGTTTACCCTTTAGTAAAAGAAGGAGCGGAATCATATTCAGGAGAGCACAGATCTTGAAGTATGAAGAAGTTTGTTTACCCTTTAGTAAAAGAAGGAGCCGAATCATATTCGGGAGAGCACTGATCTCGAATTATGAAGACGTTTATTTTATCCTTTAGCAAAAGAAGAAACCAAATCATGTTCAGGGAGCACAGACTTGAGACGTGAAGAAGTTTATATTATCAATCAATCTATTATCCACAGATAAGCAGCAGTCTCTTTATTTGAGAGCTTATCCAGTTTGGCATATAAGTCCCTTCCAACGATAAGTGGCAGTTCTCTCTCGAGAAAGCTTATCAGGGCGTTTCCCATTTAAGACCATTTATTTTGGCATACAACCAGTTTTACCCTGTATATTTTCTACGGATTCCTAAATTCCGTTTGATCCTGTCACGAGGGAAAGTTTACAGAAGCTCGGATGTTATTCTTTACTCAATGCTCCAGCATCTTGTTAATCGATCCTGCAGTCGTGCAGATCCAGTTTTATTTTCTTACTCTAGAGTATCAGCCGGTCACGCCTGAACCTGTTGATGATTACTCTTAAATTCCCCCAGTGGAGGCCGTCTCACCGGTGCCATCTCCATTGAGGATCCCGCTCTTACCATTCCTTTTCCTAAAGTGATAATTGGTCGTACTCGCACCAGTTGACTATCACTTTAGAATTCCCCAGTGTCGTGCTGTCACCCAATGTATCGTATTCCCAGTGTGGTTCGTTCGTCGCGTATGTCCCCTATATCGTCGTGTCGTCTGCATCTCTGCATTTACCATTCCATCATACGCACCATACTAAATTCATGGCATTGTCAACATTATAGTTTATTTTCGTTTTGTCCATAGTATTGCATATCACTGCATCAAAGGGCAAAATTTTCGGTTATCTATATTTAAATCCCTCCACCATGATTTCTCGAGCCTTTGTCGCTCAAATCATCCGGTGAAGCTATTTAAATAGGGGCAACTGTAATACCCCAAATTTTGCCCTAAGATTAGTCGTTTCATCTTGCATCCCATTTCATTTTGCATTGCGTTTAAACTAACCACTAACGGGTTGTGCAGTTGTTTGATTGTTGCAAGAAAATATCATGTGGCGCGCTCTTTTAGTTTACAGGGTTTCTAGTGTCACTTTATTTGGAATGAATAAAATAGTACAATTGGCAAGAGACCCTGTGTAAGGAGTTGTGGGCATTAGGTTAGAGTTAACCCTAATTTGTTACATATATAAACATGAGTTGCATTTGATAAAAGGAGGAAGAGATAAAAGAAAAACAGCGACCGTTCTCACGATTTATCAGAAGAGGAATTTTTTTGGAAGAACGCTAAAAGGTTTGAATTCATCATCGGCCAAGCGCTACCGGCGAGCAAAAAGTCCCAACGGCGGAGGTTCAGTTCGTTCAACATCATCATCGTTACCGTAAGCTTTCTCTTTCCTTTGATTTACGACATTTTATGATTTTGTGTGTTGTTTTGTTCATTGATTGTAGATTAATGGGAAGAATAAATAGAAGATGACATGCAAGGATTGAAGGAGAGGAAAAGCTTCGATAGTCATCCATGGAGAAAACGGCAAAAGCCTTTTTATTTACGTTTCATTTTTTTATTTTATTATTCAATTGTTTATTTTTTCATCTATATTAACTATGTAGTTTGTAATTAATAATGCAATTAAGTTTAGGTAAGCTATTTCAACAAAAAAAAAACATAACGTAATCAGTTGTTTTAAAAATTAAGATCTTTCTAAAAAGTTTTTTCAAAAATTAAACCATTTTTTATTTAAAAACATGTTTCTAAATAAAACATTTTTTTCTTAATTAAAGTTTTTTTCCAATTAAAACCATTTTTCATTAAGTTAACACAAAAATTAAAAAATCACCTTTCTTTCACTAAAACAAAAATTAAAACCTTTTTATTTGAATTTAAATCAAATTTTTTCACTAAAATTTAAAACATTTTTTTAATTAAAATTTAAAACATTTATTTTCGATAAAATTAAAATATTTTTTTTCAAGACATTTTTTCATTAAAATTAAAACCAGTTTCTTTATTAAAATTTTTAGTAAATAATTAGAATAGTTTCTCCATTTAAGCATGAAATTAATTATCCTCTCCTCTTCTCAATAAAAACTCAAAAAGAAATAAGTTTTGATTTAGCCGTTTCATTTTTGTCTAACCCTCGTTAATTTGTTTGTTTCAACTCGTTATTATTTCATTTGTTCGTTTTTGTTCCATGGATGTAATTTACGCGAGACCATGGTCGCGATTATTTTATTTTGCATTTTTTGGGAATTTTGTAATTTACGCGAGTGATCGTCGTGATGCTTTTGTTACCGCTTTCTTTATTTTTCCGCACTTTAATTCTGCCGAATAGTAATTTGTCGTATTTTGCATGTTTTTACTGTTAGAATCCCTCCGAAGGAATTAGGATTAACAGTTTGACCACCGAGTCAATAACCCTAGTTTCAACCATTTTAAAACCCTAATAGCCTAGGTGTCCCGTCGTGGACGAAAACGCCTTTACCCTAGTTTTAGGTCAAAGAGTCGCTGTACTCTGTTTTAGGGTTTCCCGCCGTGGAATCCCTAATTTCAACCCTAAATTTTCAATTAACAAATTCAACGTAGAAATAAGAGTTTCAAAGACTCCACGTAAGTGTGTCCTTAAGATACGTTTATTCCCCATTGAAATCTTGACCATAGTCAAGACGTTTCTAACCTCCCTTTCGAGGGGAACTACGATTACTCTGATTCCATTCCCTATCCAGGATACGTAGGCACAAGATGCGACGTCTTGCCGAGTAAATTTAGGACTAACCCTTAGGTCTTTAGGTCACTCTGTCCCTTAGCTCAATATATATTAAAGCAGATAATGAATAAAAATAAAAAAGTATACAATAAACAAAAGGTTCCTGTAGAGTACTACAGAAGTTTAGGGTGCTAGTACCTTCCCTAAATTTAACCAACCCCTTACCTAGGTCTCTCCCCGCATTGTGTTTACAATGCAAAAATAGGTTTTCCCTCTTTTGACCTTTTCCTTCGGATAAATCAAAGAGCGGTTGTGAATCAAGAATTGTGATTCAAACTAATTAATAGTTTGATATCCTCTTTCCACCGCAACAGGAGTCACATAAGGTTTTCCTCTAAACTGTCGTTTCTCTTTCTTCTCACTAAGATGCTTGAAGTGAGCAGATCGAGCTCGGCTATTCTCATCATAGATCCTACTCTTATTCACTAGCTCAGCGTACCTACGAATCTGTTGGTATCCAATGTCCTGCTTAATCTCTGGTCTGAGTCTATTCTCAAACTTAAGACATTTAGACATCTTAGCGTCAACACTTTTGTAATGCGGACAAAACTTTACCAGCGCCTCGAATTTTGCAGCATACTCTGCCACATTCATGTTTCCTTGCTTCAGTTCAAGGAACTCTATCTCCTTCTTGCCACGAACATCTTCAAGAAAATACTTTCTCAAAAACTCTCTCTTAAATACATCTCAAGTTATCTCAGTACCAACATCCTCTAACCTCTGACGCGTGTTTTCCTACCAATCTTCAGCCTCTTCCGACAACATATGAGTACCAAACTGTACCTGTTGAGCGTCAGTTGATCGCGACTTTCTATGTCTAATACAACCTAACTGCAAGTGCACAGTCTATCGCGTAGTAATAATAGATATCGATCCCACAGGGACTCGTAATCAAACTAGTGTTCTCGGGAGTTACTATGTTTAGCTAGGTGGAATATGTTTAAGGGAATAAGATTGTCACTAAAAGGGAACTAAGAATGTTACTTAGATTATAAATGATTGAATCGATATGCAGTAATTATGTTCTTCAGGGATTTGACAAGTTACCGGTGTATGAAATAATTTTCAGAGTTTATTTAAGCAGAAAATGGTGATTTAAAGACTCTCGCCTCACGATGGTTATTGACGCTAATCATAATCCTAAGGGCCAAACGTACACTTTCGCATCCCATTCGGGGTTTAAATTATTTTTTGGAAATCTCTAAGTTCTAATTCATTTTAAAGTGCTTTTGTTGTTATTAAAATGGATGACTAGTGTTTACTATCTGATCTTACCGCAGCTTTCGCTTGTTGGTTCGTATCTTAATTAATTTCCCACTTTCGTGGCAAAATTACTTTTAAATAAGTTCTCGCTTTCGCGACGAAGTTTATTCAGTAAATTAATTTTAAACACTCAGACCATAAATTACTTTTGAAAAGAAAGTTTTTCAACCAGTTGTTATCAAATCCCTTTCGAATTATTACTACATATCGATTACCTAAGTTTAGCTAGACATGGATTTGGGAAAGATAAAACATAAATAAAAATAATAAATAATGATTTGCATTATAATAAAACTGGAATTACGATTGAAATGAGAAACCTGTAAATATTCCAATTGGCCTTTGGGCAGATCCTCCACAGATGTTGGCAGGATTCTGGTCTTTATGCCAAATTGATCGTACAATGAAAGTAGAAATTACAGAAGAATGAAAATGGAATACAGGAAAAATAAAGAGAAACAAATAAGAATATTAAACTGGAAAGATTTGCTCTGGAAATAAATTTGGCAGCACTTCGTTGTATGAATGCGGCTCTCTTTCTGAGGTCCCCTTCTTCCCCTTTTATAGAGATGGAATTCTAACGGTTACTGCTGGAGAGAGTGGACTTTGAGGCAGATAATTAAGGGAGTAGTGGTCCACTATTTGGGACTTGGAACTGCTTCTCTAACGTGTAATTGAAGTGGGGCGTTTTTGCCTGCATGACGGTCGTCACAAGGTGTGACGGTCGTCATGGAGCTGTGACGGTCGTCACATCAGCAAAAACGCCTTCTGCGCTTTTCATGATGTTTTCACTCCTTTTTCGTCCATATTTCATCTGAGATTGCTTCTTTTCTTCATGTTGCCTTGTTTAGACGTGATCGTTGAATACCTGCAAAACATCAGACAAATAACACGGAAATAACCCGAAATCGGATCGAAAACGGTTAAACTTTAGTTGAATTATGCATCAAAATATATATACGATTTCGTGTTATCAAACTCCCCTAAGCTTGAATCTTTGCTTGTCCTCAAGTAAAACATGAAAAAGTCGGCAAGCACGAGGCAGCTTCTTCGTTCGCAAAGTAGGGAAAAACCGGGATTCTTGGTAAGAACAAAACGAGTACCATGACGACACTGGACTACAAGTCTTCGGAGGTCTCCTTCTTATGCAAACCGGTCCCAGTCATGCTACTGTAGCTTGGCATCAAGGTTCTCGCGGCAAGTTCACCCTGTTTGTTCTAGCGCAATCACATTAAGCCCGTTGTCCATACACTTTCATGGCAAGTCGACCTGTTAGTGAATATGATCTCATTTTTGTTTTTGATCTTCTACATTGATCATAAGCTTATGTCATTGATTTTTCCATGAGTTTTCGTGCCGTTGGGCTAAATGCTCGGGTGAGGAGCACCTAACTTAGAAGGAAACGTGTCTTATATTTTTGGGCTATTTAGATCTCTTTTCATGATTTTTCATCTTTTTGGAGATCATACACTTATTTGCATCGGTCGCTCGCTTAGAGGTGCTTTAGGATGGTGCTGACTGCTAGTATAAACTACTTGGGGATGAGTTTGCGTAGACACTTGAGACTTTGGTACGCGTAGGTAGTGAAACCGACTCGCATAAACCGGAGATCTAAGTTGTCAGGACGGTACTGGTTTTGTTAGAACTGTCGTTTCCTCGGAGTTTCAAAGCTTGGTTTGAACTCGGTTGCATTCTCGTGATGCTTTTGCTTTTGAGGCATGAACGAAAATTTTTGTTTACGTCGAATAATGTGGGGATGTTTGCGTAACGGGAAAAAGATATATAAACGAGCTTTATTTGCTAAAAATAGAAAGTGTTTAAATAGAAATTACGAAATTCAAAGTATAGTGGAATGGAAATAAAGGCTCCGCTCCCACACTATCTCAATCAGTGTCCCCACTGATTTTTGAAACATGCGAGAGGGAGGTACAACTGAAATGAAAGTACAAATAAACTGGAAATATAGTAAACAAATAAGGAAAAATGGAAAACTAATCACGTCCGCTGCCTCGGTCACGTCCGCGCTGGCGTCCTCTGGCTCTGGCAAGGGCTACTCTGTCCTTATAACTCATAGCTCCGGTGTGGTAGACGGTGTCTCGGATTCCTTCGACCTGCAAAGTCAGATTCGCCAGGTTCTCAGTAATGGTAGCTTGGCCGGTTTGAAGTTGTTGCATTTGAGTCCGGTGCCAAGCTTCGAACTGGTCAGCTCGCTGATTCTGCTGCTGCAGCATAGCGAGTATCTGTGCCTGCTGGTCGAGAGAACGGTGGAGGTCCTCTTCTGTGTAGTCGGGCACTGGATGATGGTGGCGGTGGCGAGAGGATGTACCTTCGTAAGGAGGAGGTTGCGATGCCTCTTGCTGCTCGGACCTGTCCAACTCAGCTTGGATTTCATCGTCAGAACCTTGGGTGTGGTCCTGAGTAGGAACAGCGGCAGCAAGAGGGGCAGTGAGGTCAAATAACCAGTTGGTACGGTCCTCTGGGTGTGTGCGGGTGCGTGATGGAAGGATGATGCTTCAGACAATCTTGCCACGCACTACCGGATGGTACTTGCCGTCAGCTCTGGAGCGGATAAGGTGGGAGGCTCTGCAGTGGTCGGTGTCAAGGAACACCGAGGGGATGGAACGGAGGTGCTGGAGGCGGTCGCCAAGGTTCAGCCCAAGTGCAATGGCAGTGACAATCCCGCCAAAGTAGAATGGCTTCGAGCCACGGTTGCAGTTGGCCTGAATGTGAGCCAGCAGAAACGGAGCGGCGTTGATAGGCTCGTTGTTGAAGACGCAATGGAGGAAGAAGAGCTCTTTCGAGTTCACCTTATGGTTGCTGTCTCTGGCGAAAATTGTGTTGCTTAACGCTCTGTGAAAGTACCGGATGGTTGGGTTATGGATATGAGTGGCGTGTAGAGAGTCCCAACCATCGGCATTGATGCCGGTCAACTGATACCATAGCGCGAAAGCTTCGTGCTGGAACTGATCGGTGAGGCGGCGGTGAACATTGTCGCCTCGAGGTAGCTGTAGGATGGCGGCAATTTGGTTTTAGTGCACCTGATAGTTTGTACCGAACATCCGGAAACATGCGGCACCGGAATGTTGGTTGAGGTCACCGCTGGATGTGACGTAGGTGAACGAACTCAAGAACTCGAGAGTGAGTTGTTCGTATGTTGGCAGTGGGTTGGTGCAGAGGTTCCAGATGCCTGCTCTTTGAAGCATCCAGGTTACGCCTTCAAGGAGTCCGAGCTCCGTAAGCGACAGAATGTGTGGATAATGAGTCGGCTGGAGCGACCTCTGATGGAATGCGATGTAGTTTGCTCGTTGTCTCTCGCCTAAGTCACCTTCGCTGAAGATAATGTTGCTGATATCTGGGGTTTCTGCATTTCTTGCCATTGTTGGAAGATTGAGAGGGTTCTGAAGATTGGGGTTTTTCTGCAGAGTGGGAAGAAACTGACAGAAGTGTGGTTGGAAGTTAAGATTGGAGTTGAAATATATGGTTCAATGTGGGGGGAACGAAAATTTGTAGTGGGGGAGGAGTTTTGATGATTGGAAGTTGAAATGAGGGTAGTGGGAGAGAAAACGCAACCCTGTTATATCAGATAGCAGTTCTGGGCTCGTGACGGTCGTCACGTAGGTGTGACGGTCGTCACCCGCGTGACGCTCGTCAGGATCCTGTGACGGTCGTCACAGCAGCAAAATCTGCAGAACGCAGAATTTTGCTCTGAGGGCGTTCTTGCAGTGACTTTTAGGCCTAGTATTGATATGGCAATGTGTTATAGCAGCTAACAAACATAAAGTAACATAAAAATAGAATAATTGAATAAATAATATGATTGAAATAACATGAAATTGAAATGATTGTATGTAGTACATAAAGAAAGTAACAATGCGAAAATTCCAAATGATTAAACGAAACTAAACTAAACCAAACTAAATTGAAGCTACTGCTAAAACTAGTATCTAGTCTTTTCGTGTCTTCAACTCATCGAACTTCCGTGCGTAGTAGTCGAGCTGGTCACAGACTAAGTCCATGAAGACTACCAGTTCGCTGTGTATGCCTGCGATGTCATCTTTTACAGTAGTCAGAGCTGCATCAACATTGTCCAATCGTAGTAGAACAATATCCATTTTGTCGGTGTTCTCCTCAGGGATAGGCTCAGGATAGGTGTTGTAGTGCGGAGGAGTCATATGGTCTACTTCAGTTTCGGATACAGCATCCTCATAGTACATATAGTCGTGTGCCTCAGAGATGTGGTCACTATCATACATATAGTTTTGTGGTGTTGACTGTGGTGAAGGGGGTCCCATAGGCTCGTCCAGTTCATAAAGCCAGTTGTCCTTGTTGTGGATACTCGTCATCAGATGATCGGGCAGTGTGAATAGCTGTACTGGTTTTTCGTTAATGAGGTACTCATACGGTTCAGGTCCCATAGTTCCTAAAATGCGTCTGTTAAAGCAGAATTGTATGTTCATGGGTTGGATGGTGCCAAAACGAGTGCTTGCATTTAAGTGGAATCTAAGGCCAAGCTCGTGGGCAATCATTGTCACGAGGCCTCCTATAAGAATAGGTGTCTGTGGTTCCTGCGTGAGGCGTTTGAAAGATCTCATCATGAAAGGCACTTCATTTACTGTACGTCCCTGAGAAGCACAGAACATGATGAATAACTCCTCTTTAGATACTGCAGTAATATTTTCTTCTTTCCCAAACAGTGTGTGAGCTAGTATCTTATGGAAGTATCTGAAAGCTGGGTTATGGATATCATCATTATACATTTTGTCTGGTTCAGGGTGATAGTCGCATGTGATTCTACCCCAGAATTGGTCGAGTTGAAAATCAATATCGTCATCTTCTGCACTGATGAACACATGCGGTCCGCTAGGAAATCCTAAGAGGTTAGCTAGTGACATCCGGCTATGGGTTTGGTCCATTCCAAACAATCGAAAGGTAATCAGCTCTGTGTTGGATCCAAAGCCATAGTTGGGTATATATCTGAAAGAACTAAGGAATTCATAGGTAAGATCCTTGTAGGTACCAAAATGTGTTTTCAAAGCAGTGTTCTCCCAACCCAGTTGATTGAACAGGTATTGAATGCTATCCGTGATTCCTAGTTTATCCATGGTAGACTTATCATAATACAGCGTTAAGGCGAATTCTCTTTCAGTTAGTGCTGCAAATCTTGCCTTTTGAGCTAGTCCTCTAAAGTGAACCTTTGTGAAGTCGTACTCGGCCATACTCGCAGGTAATTCGGAGAAAACAGAAGGAATGTTTTGAAGACTTTAAAAATCCTGAAAAGTTTAAAACAGGAGTTTGAAGTCAGGATTTTTGAAAACAAAAAGCGGTAGAAACAAAAGACAAAAGAGAAAAATAAAATAAAATAAAATATGAAAACAAACGAAAGTAGAAAGTAATAATAATTATAATTTTAGAATTTTTGTTGGATTTTCAAAGAAAAATTTTAAAGAAAAATTGAAATACAGTAACGAGGGAAATTGGGTTGCCTCCCAGTAAGCGTTGTTTTTAACGTCTAAAGCCTGACGATAGCTTGGTGAGAAGCTATTCGGGTGTTTGAGCTGGAAGCTCAAGCAATGTTATATTGCTGACTTGAGGGCTGTTGTCGTTCTTATTATAATGTTTTAGACGTTGCCCGTTTACAATAAACAGTGCATTCGTCTTATCGGTAATTTCGACAGCTCCACTCTGAAGTACTTTAGTCACTTCACAGGGTCCAGACCACCTAGATTTTAGTTTACCTGGGAAGAGTTTTAATCTTGAATTAAAGAGCAATACGATGTCTCCCACACTGAATTGTTTCCTGACTGAACGTTTATCATGCCACTTTTTAGTTCGTTCTTTGTAGATACGGGCATTTTCGTAAGCGTCTAATCGAAGTTCTTCCAATTCGTGTAAGTTCAAGATTCGCTTTTCTCCTGCCTCGGTGTAGTTGAAATTGAGTGTCTTAATGGCCCAGAAGGCCTTATGTTCTAATTCTACAGGGAGATGGCAGGATTTACCGTAAACTAATTTGTAGGGGGTAGTACCTATTGGTGTCTTAAAAGCGGTCCTATAAGCCCATAAAGCTTCTTGTAGCTTTGACGACCAATCTTTCCTTGAGGTAGCGACAGTCTTTTCCAATATCTGTTTTATTTCTCTGTTCGAGACCTCTACTTGTCCGCTAGTTTGCGGGTGATAGGGTGTAGCTACTCGGTGTCGGACTCCATATCTAGAGAGAAGTTTATCGAATATTCGCGATATGAAGTGAGATCTGCCGTCACTAATGACGAGTCTGGGTACACCGAATCTAGGAAAGATTGTGTTTTTGAAGAGTTTGATTACTACTCGTGCGTCGTTTGTTGGAGCAGCAATGGCTTCTATCCATTTAGACACGTAGTCTACAGCGACGAGTATGTAGTGATTACCAAAAGAAGGTGGGAATGGTCCCATGAAATCTATTCCCCATACGTCAAAGATTTCTACCTCTAAGATTCCTTTCTGAGGCATTTCATCGCGTCTTGAGATGTTGCCGGTTCGTTGGCATCGATCACATTTTAGCACAGCGATGTGAACGTCTTTCCAGAGGTTAGGCCAGAATAAGCCGGCTTGGAGAATCTTAGTGCACGTCTTGGATGTACTAGCATGACCACCATATGGTGCTGAATGGCATTGGGAAATGATATTTTCTATTTCTTCCTCCGGAACACAGCGACGGTATATGTTGTCGGCCCCTCTCTTGAAGAGTAGAGGTTCGTCCCAATAATAGTGTTTCAGATCGTGGAAGAATTTCTTCTTTTGCTGATAAGTGAGATCCGGTGGAAGCACGCCTGCAGCGAGGTAATTAACGATGTCAGCATACCAGGGTAATGTGACTTGGGCATAGACGACTTCTACGGCTTTTTCGAATTCTGGATCTTCCGAGATTGAGTTGGGTATGTCACTTTCTAATTTGGCTATCAGACGTTCGTACGGGAAATCATCATTTATCGGTACTGGTTCGTGTCTGATGCCTTCTATTCGGGATAAGTGATATGCAACAACGTTCTCGGTTCCTTTCTTATCTTTGATTTCTAAGTCAAACTCTTGTAATAACAGGATCCATCTCAATAGTCTTGGTTTGGCATCCTTTTTGCTTATTAGGTACCTTATGGCAGCGTGGTCTGTGTATATAATGATTTTTGCTCCTACTAAGTAAGAACGGAATTTGTCAAGCGCAAATATAACTGCTAGAAGTTCCTTTTCTGTGGTAGCGTAGTTCATTTGGGCAGGATCCAAGGTTCTACTGGCATAGTAAATGACATGGAGTTTCTTGTCCTTCCTTTGTCCTAGAACTGCGCCTACGGCATAATCACTCGCATCGCACATGATTTCGAACGGTAGTCGCCAATCGGGTGGTTGCATGATTGGTGCGGTGATAAGGGTTGATTTTAATGTTTCGAATGCTTTTAGACATTCGTCGTCGAAGACGAACTCAGCATCTTTCATCAACAGGCCGGTCAGAGGTTTTGTGATTTTTGAAAAATCTTTATAAATCTTCTGTAGAAACTGGCATGTCCTAGAAAACTCCGTATTTCTCGTACGGATTTTGGAGGTTGGAGATCTTTTATAATCTCTATTTTAGCTTTGTCTACCTCAATTCCTTTATCTGATATGACATGTCCTAGAACTATTCCTTGTCGGACCATAAAATGGCATTTTTCCCAATTTAGGACGAGGTTTACTTTTACGCAACGTTCTAAAACCATTTCTAAGTTTTGTAGGCATCCTTCGAAACTTTGTCCACATACCGAGAAATCGTCCATAAATACTTCCATGATGTCATCTATGAAATCTGCAAAGATTGCCATCATGCATCTTTGGAAGGTTGCTGGAGCATTACAGAGTCCGAACGACATTCGGCGGTAAGCAAAAGTACCATAGGGACAGGTGAATGTAGTCTTTTCTTGGTCATCAGGATGAATGGGAATTTGGAAGAATCCTGAATAACCATCTAGATAGCAGAAATATGAATGTTTGGCTAATCTTTCCAACATTTGGTCTATGAAGGGTAACAGGAAGTGATCTTTTCGTGTGGCCTTGTTAAGCTTCCTATAGTCAATGCACATCCTGCTTCCGGTCACGACTCTTTTTGTTATTGATTCGCCTTTTTCGTTTTTAACTACAATGACTCCTCCTTTCTTTGGTACGACATGAACTGGGCTGACCCATTCACTATCGGAGACCAGATAGATGATTCCTGCATCTAGCAATTTCTTTATTTCATCTCTGACTACAGTGCTCAGGATGGGGTTCAGTCTTCTCTGATGCTCTCGAGAGGTTTTAGAGTCTTCCTCTATTGTAATTCGATGCATACAGATCGAAGGGCTTATACCTTTTAGATCGCTTATGTTATAGCCTAACGCGGTGGGGTACTTCTTTAGGACTTCTAATAGCTTTTCAGTTTCTGGTTGTCCTAAGTCGGCGTTGACTATCACTGGTCTTTTTAGTTCATCGTCTAGAAATTTATATCTAAGGTTTTTGGGTAGTGTTTTGAGTTCTAAAGATGGGTTCTTCGGACCTGGCATGTGGTTTGGAGTCAGTGCTAAGCTTTCGCTTAGGCTGTCGTCTTTATACGGTTTACGCCAATCGTCGTCTTCAGAAATATCAGGTATTTGAATCTTTATTATTTCTGAATACGTGGTCTCTTCATTTTCAAGTTCTCTCATGCATTCGTCAATTTCGTCTACTAAATAGCAGGTATCGTCTATGGCTGGTGCTTGTAAGAACTTGGTGAGAATGAACTCTATCTTTTCTTCTACTTCGAATGTTAGCCTTCCTTTCCTCACGTCTATAATCGCTCCGGCTGTAGCTAGGAATGGTCTTCCTAGGATAATTGGGGTAACAGTGTCCTCCTTGATGTCCATGATTATGAAGTCGGTTGGAATGTAGAATTGTCCTATGCATACTGGAACGTTTTCCAGTATTCCGACTGGGTATTTTACTGATCGGTCAGCTAATTGAACGGACATTTTGGTTGGTCTGAGGTCTCCCATATTCAGCCTTTTGCATATAGATAAAGGCATAACACTGATACTGGCTCCTAAATCGCATAGAGCTTTGTCTATTACGAACTTTCCTATGACGCAGGGTATGGAGAAACTACCTGGGTCTTTTAATTTAGGAGGCATGCGGTTTTGAATAATGGCGCTACACTCTGCAGTAAGTGTAACTATTTCGTTATCCTCGATCTTTCTCTTATTCGACAGGATTTCTTTGAGAAATTTAGCGTATGACGGCATTTGAGTTATCGCTTCTGTAAAAGGAATAGTAATATTCAGCTGTTTAAGGAGCTCTACAAATTTCTTAAACTGTCTTGAAGTTTTGGAGTTTATTAATCTTTGAGGATAAGGGATAGGTGGTTTATATGGCGCTGGAGGTGCTTGAGTTTTTTCACTTGCGGTATCCTCCTTCTCGTTGTCTTCCTTCTTCTCTAACTCGGATTCCTTTTCTGCTTGTTCAGTTGGTTTTTGTTGCATGGCTGAGTTTTCGGTCCTCGGATCGATCGGTTCGTCCAATTCTTTTCCACTTCTTAGTATTACAGCATTTGCTTGGCCTTTTGGATTCTGTTCAGGTTGTCCAGGAAATGTGCCAGCAGGTGCGGCAGTAGAGGCTTGTTGTTGAGCCACTTGTGATATCTGTGTTTCTAACATTTTGTTGTGGGTGGCTAAAGCGTCTACTTTTCCTGTCAACTGTTTAATTTGCTCGCTAGTGTGTATGTTTTGATTCAGGAATTCTTTGTTTGTTTGAGCTTGAGTAGCTATGAATTTTTCCATCATCAATTCGAGGTTGGATTTCCTAGGTGCATTCTGAGCAGCAGCTGGTTTCTGATATCCTGGCGGAGCAGTAGGCATTTGCAATGCATTTTCGCTTTTGTAAGAAAAGTTTGGATGATCTCGCCAACCTGGGTTATAGGTATTTGCGTAAGGATTTCCTTGAGCATAATTCACCTGGTCTGGTGGGATTCCGGCTAGCAATGGGCATTCGGGTGCATTATGAGTGGTGCTTCCGCATAACTCGCAATTTGGAGTTACGGCAACGACGGTTGCAGTGGGGTTAACGGTCAGACTATCAATCTTCTGTGCTAGAGCATCTACTTTAGCGTTGAACTTTTCAAGGCTGCTGATCTCGTACATCCCACCTTTCGCTGTGGTTTTCTCTGTTGGAGTGTGTTCACCTCCCCATTGGCAATGGTTTTGTGACATGTTTTCGATTAATTGATAGGCTTCATCGTATGGCTTATCCATAAGTGCACCGCCCGCGGCAGCGTCTATTGTCAATCTAGTGTTGTATAGAAGCCCATTATAGAAAGTATGGATTGTCACCCAGTCTTCTAGACCGTGGTGAGGACATGTTCTCATCATATCTTTGAATCGTTCACATGCTTCGTAAAGAGATTCAGTATCTTTTTGTCGAAATCCGCTGATTTGAGCTCTAAGCATAGCAGTTTTGCTTGGCGGAAAATATCTCGCTAAGAAGACGTTCTTCAATTGTTCCCACGTTGTAACAGAGTTGGACAGTAAAGATTGTAACCATGTCCACGCTCTGTCTCTAAGAGAGAATGGGAAAAGACGAAGTCTTATCGCGTCTGGAGTTACTCCATTTGCTTTCACCGTGTCTGCGTATTGTACAAACTTCGTTAGATGTTCGTTCGGATCCTCAGTTGCGTTTCCTGAGAATTGGTTTTGTTGTACAGCTGACAGCAATGAAGGTTTCAGCTCAAAATCATTTCGGGTAATAGCTGGGGCAGCAATGCTACTTCTAGGCTCCATCTGAGAGGGTGTAGCGTATGCCTTCAGCGGTTTGTTTGGAGGTCCTTTAGCCATGTTTGATCCTTCTTCGGATTTGGGAATGGGAGTGAGAGGATCGGGAATGTTATGTTTGAGTTGGTACTCAATGATTCGGCTTCTTAGATGTAAGAAGCGTTCTAGTTCTGCGACTGAAGGTTTCAAGATATCGCCTTGTGAGCGATTACTTGGCATACAATCGACAACACTAGTAAAGGAAAAATGAAAATTGTTAACCTAGTCTATACGGCGTAACAGAAGGTTACACTATTGACTAAACGGGTCCCCGGCAACGGCGCCAAAAACTTGATCGCGACTTTCTATGTCTAATACAACCTAACTGCAAGTGCACAGTCTATCGCGTAGTAATAATAGATATCGATCCCACAGGGACTCGTAATCAAACTAGTGTTCTCGGGAGTTACTATGTTTAGCTAGGTGGAATATGTTTAAGGGAATAAGATTGTCACTAAAAGGGAATTAAGAATGTTACTTAGATTATAAATGATTGAATCGATATGCAGTAATTGTGTTCTTCAGGGATTTGACAAGTTACCGGTGTATGAAATAATTTTCAGAGTTTATTTAAGCAGAAAATAGTGATTTAAAGACTCTCGCCTCACGATGGTTATTGACGCTAATCATAATCCTAAGGGCCAAACGTACACTTTCGCATCCCATTCGGGGTTAAAATTATTTTTTGGAAATCTCTAAGTTCTAATTCATTTTAAAGTGCTTTCGCTGTTATTAAAATGGATGACTAGTGTTTACTATCTGATCTTACCGCAGCTTTCGCTTGTTGGTTCGTATCTTAATTAATTTCCCACTTTCGTGGCAAAATTACTTTTAAATAAGTTCTCGCTTTCGCGACGAAGTTTATTCAGTAAATTAATTTTAAACACTCAGACCATAAATTACTTTTGAAAAGAAAGTTTTTCAACCAGTTGTTATCAAATCCCTTTCGAATTATTACTACATATCGATTACCTAAGTTTAGCTAGACATGGATTTGGGAAAGATAAAACATAAATAAAAATAATAAATAATGATTTGAATTATAATAAAACTGGAATTACGATTGAAATGAGAAACCTGTAAATATTCCAATTGACCTTTGGGCAGATCCTCCACAGATGTTGGCAGGATTCTGGTCTTTATGCCAAATTGATCGTACAATGAAAGTAGAAATTACAGAAGAATGAAAATGGAATACAGGAAAAATAAAGAGAAACAAATAAGAATATTAAACTGGAAAGATTTGCTCTGGAAATAAATTTGGCAGCACTTCGTTGTATGAATGCGGCTCTCTTTCTGAGGTCCCCTTCTTCCCCTTTTATAGAGATGGAATTCTAACGGTTACTGCTGGAGAGAGTGGACTTTGAGGCAGATAATTAAGGGAGTAGTGGTCCACTATTTGGGACTTGGAACTGCTTCTCTAACGTGTAATTGAAGTGGGGCGTTTTTGCCTGCATGACGGTCGTCACAAGGTGTGACGGTCGTCACCCGTGTGACGGTCGTCATGGAGCTGTGACAGTCGTCACATCAGCAAAAACGCCTTCTGCGCTTTTCATGATGTTTTCACTCCTTTTTCGTCCATATTTCATCTGAGATTGCTTCTTTTCTTCATGTTGCCTTGTTTAGACGTGATCGTTGAATACCTGCAAAACATCAGACAAATAACACGGAAATAACCCGAAATCGGATCGAAAACGGTTAAACTTTAGTTGAATTATGCATCAAAATATATATATATATACGAATTCGTGTTATCATCAGTACACGCCATCACTCAGAAGATTTTTTCAATCACCTTAAGCCACTTCTGTGCACGATCTGGGTCATGAGTGCCAACGAAAGTTGGCAGATTGTTCCTCTAGAACTTTTTTAAAGCATGAAAATCATCATAAGTTCCACCATTCTAATTATTTTGAGCCATCACTTAAGCAAGTGATTCCAACACACCAGCAATATCACAATTGTTTCTTCCAGCCATTCTGCACATCATCAACAATGTTAGAAGAAAACGAATCATCGACAGTGTACCCATACTCATTGGCTGACAAGGGACTGACATCATACAAAACCTGGCCGGATGGAACGACCTGCTCTAATACCACTAAATGTGACACCCTCCTACCCCAAAGAACATTCACGATAAATATAAACAATTATATCAGAGTATATCACCACAAGGGTGCCACATTTCATCATGAAATCACATTAACGTCTTACTCCGTAACATGGGTTCTGTCGACACATATTAAATGAAATACTACAAAGTGAAAAATCATATTTCATCATAAATTATAACTATAAGGTCTTAAAACAAGAAGTTCATAGTATCATGGGGTCAACAATGAAAAGAACACAAATGGTTCGACTCAAACATCCCGACCTGATGTTAGATATCAGAGCAAGAACCTCTAATCAACATAAAGGACCAAAATACGTCAAAGCTAATTCTTCATGCACCAAAAGAGCTAATCCTGATCACCTGCAAGTTATCCATGTGGAGGCAACATTCAAACATGCAGGGTGAGTAATCATAAATCATTATACAAGATATTAAAATAAGATATATCAAGATAGCATTCAACATACAAAAACAACATCATCATTTACTAAGTATTATACTCACACCTTCATATAATAGTATCATATATACATATTTATTCATAAATTCATCACATCAACAACACATCATAAAAGCGTTGCTAAAGTCACAACATCATCGCATGTCATTTTAAGATCACCTCATCAATAATAACAGTCATTCACATAGATGCAATGCCACATAACATGAAATACAATAACATAGACTAATGCATGTGGTACCAAACCAACATGTTGATAGACACTGGACCATCACCCTACAAAGATCCCCGCCAATAGGATTGATTAAGAACCAAATCACAACATAAACACCTCAATCCACACAATAGGATTGAAGTCAACACTGGACCGAAGTCCCATCAGCAACACTGGAACGAATTCCTATCAACAACACTAGACCGAAGTCCTACTATGCCATGAATACATGATGCAAAACGTCATAATCTTCATCATCATAGGATCATCAAGGTTGCATCATCATTCATAAAAAATCACCAAAACATCATAAATTTATATCATCATTATGCATCGCAATTCTTCATGTGACATCACAAATAACCATGTTATAATAATAAAAACACAACACATCAAATACTCAAAAAATACAGACAACAAGACACAAGGCAACACAAAAGAAGGAAAAGAAAAAAAAAACACAGCTCATGCTCGCCTGGTGTTCGACCGGCGAAGCAGTTTACTCGCCTGGGTTTCGCTCGACGAAGTAGGGGCGAATTCCATTCCCCATAGAAAAACCAGAAGCACTCATTTTCACCCTCTTCTCACTTCCACTTTTGCCCGACGAGACAGGGGCAAAATAGCTTCGCCCAGTGAGTTGGGAAGTTCGCTCGGCGAAACTACGCAAACTTGCAACTTCTCAGTTGCGATTCTGCACCAGTTTAGACCCAAAATGGCTTGCGATTCCAGTACCAATCAGTCAAAAATTACTCATAAATTGCAACGAAATCAACACAATAACAACAACACATCATAATAGTTTCATACATATCATCTTATTAAACTCAAAACCCCACTTTCATTATAATCTTATCATTATCCCCAAAATCCCCAACTACTTACATACATCTACCCTTATATCAATTATAATGACAAATGATACTCCAAATACCTTAGAGAATTCGATTCTGATTCTCCTCTTGAGTTCTTCCGAAATTGCTCTGAGTCCTAACCTCTTCTTCTACTTTTCCTCATAATCGCTCTCCAAAATACAATTGTTCATAATGAATTCCTCACTTCTCTACTTTCCTTTATGTCACTCTTACCCCTTGGACCCTTAATATGATTTGCCAATTGTATCCTCACTTAATTCACCAAACTTTACCATTTTGCCCTTAGTGTTCCAATTATTTATTTACAATAATAATAATAAGATATTCACATTATCCACTATTATTATTATCAAAATAATTCTAATAAATCATATACTTATAAATATTCTCAACACCCTCTTAACACAAATCATCAGACATCAAATATTTCACCAAGATTCACCGAAATCAAGAATATTTATAATAGATAAATTAAATAAATATTATAATTAGTTTGGGGCGTTAAACCTTCTGCTTGACCACCATCTTTAAAATCTGAAATATGATATCTTTCATTTTTGTATGGTGATAGATACCTTTTTCATATTTGGATAACCAGCATCCACTAGATAGTACCTTCCTAAGAAATTAAATATTTTTGTTAGTTTATATGAAAATTTAAATTAATAAATATATTAATTTTATCATGTGCAGTACCAGGTCGGCCAACAAAAAAAAAAGTTAATAACATATCTAAGGTGCAGACTAACATGACATTTTATATTCGAAATCCCTTCCTACCAATATAACGTATTTAATCTTTAGTAGGAACAATAGCCGAAATATGTGTTCCATCTATAACACCTATGCATCCTTGAAAATGAGGTCAATACCTATTATCATCTCTGATTTTTTATGGAATTTCTACAAAGTTAAAATCATGAGGCTTTACAATTTCCTTTGCTAATAAACATACACTTTCTAGAACTTCCTACTTACAGTTTCTCATGATTTTCCAAATTTATTTTGGATATTTCGATTAGTCTCACTATGTGCACAACTCCAAAGAAACATTGTCAAATCCTCCAATGATGTCATTTCTTTGGATGGATGTAACCATCCCTTACTAACTAATAATTTTTAAAGTTTCATTATAACGCGAGTTTCCATCCTAAACATGTTATAACTTTTACCTGGAGTATTAAGAGTTTCTCCAACGCAAGTCCATCTATGAGAATAAAGAAATATATTACTTTGCTTTAATAAGTACCTCATACGATAGTCAAATGCAATTGCTATTGCACTGTAATATATTTTATAGAACTTGCATCGTCTTTTTTAAAAAAAAATTATCGCTCATTGATTTGTTTAGAATGCATTTGTCAAATAATTTGAAAATAAGAACATTACAAATTGCAAATACATATTCATTGAAGTAGTTATAATGTATAAACATCTTAAGCAAAAGCATATAAGATAAAAACGAAAAGGATATAATACTTTAGGATACATCTAAAGACTCAAGCATCAACTTAAAACATAAAAGTCAATAAAAACATAAAACATAAAAGTAAATCTTAAACTGGATACTAAAGGATTTCACTCATACTTGTATAGAATCCACTTTATCAAATCGCTCATAGAATCTTTTAGAGATATTAATAGGACTCTATTTTGTTCATCCTTAAGCATCTCTAAAGCATAACTAAATTGTTAAACATTTAAAAGTCTTTCTTCCTTTGAAATTTTTAATATTTCAACACAAGCTAGAACAGAATATTGTCCATGTTGGGTTTGGTTGAAAATATACATGTTGAAGAAGTCCTGCATCGCTTAGTTTTGTGAATGAAGAGGAAGTCCAAGACTATATATATGATACAAGTTATTTGAAGTCTCACATCGCTTAGTTTTATGAAGGAAGTGGGTTTCTAAGGCTATATATAGGATTCAAGTTCTTCATTCCAAGATGCACCAGTAAGAAACACTTTAAGCTTGTATTTGACTTTCTTTGTTCTTTTATGCTCTTGAACTAGAGTGTTGTGAGATGTAGCTAAATATTTGTTTTGGAGGATGTGGGTGTACTGGGGGGCTGGATTTGTGAGGGTATATTATGTGTTGTAACAATTTTTATATTGTGTTATTCTCTGGTTGTCTATTGACAACGGTCGTGATTTTTTCTCTGGTTTTGGGGTTTCCATGTTAATCTCTTGTGTTCTTTTTTCTCTATGTTTTGTTTTGTTTTTTCCCAACAACTAGTATCAGAGCTTTTGGTTCTATTCAGGGATAAGTGTTCTAAGTATGCTTTGTGGTTGCAGTTTTGTATGATCTTCCACATCAGAAAAGAAAGGTAGCATTGTGAAAAAGTTGTTAAGCTGCAATCATAAATTCCGCTATACAGTTTGGGCTAGAGAAAATTTATGGAAGTTTTTTTTTTACTTGTGGAATGTTCAAGTCAAAGATGTGTTGATACAATCAAGATTACATAAGGTGCAAGATTATGTTGGTGGTTGAAGAGCTTCCTACCAATAAGGAAGTTGCACCATAATGTTTCAACCTGATTACATAGGGTTTCATCTGGTCAACCCAAAGTCAACTATGGACTTGAGAGGGTTTAAGACTTGGTTCTAGGTTATTGAGATATGGGAAGTCATCCCAAAGCATCTAGGATGTCATTCTAAGATCAAATCAAGGAGATTCAAGAGTTCAAGGAGTTACTAAATTAGGGTTTCAGATGATTTTAATGTAAAATCCCCTTGTTTGGAGCCTAACTTCAAGGACAATTTTCCCTATGATGCAAGTTCAATCTCATTTTCATAAAATCATTAGACTTGTGGAGCACCTTTCAAGACTTCTTTTGAGTACAAGAACTCATCCATTGAGTTTGTACATCTCAAGTTATGATGTCAGCAAGTTGGTGTCCTCAGATGAAAGGAATTTTGGTTAACTCAAAGTCAACTCACTTCCAAGACATTTTTGACATAGAATCAAGCTTCTCCTCAACTTCAAGTGAACATGAAAGTTGTTCCTTATGACCGTATCTTTCCAAAAAGTCCTAGAAGTCCTCATTCTCATGTATGGAGCTCAAGTTATGGTCTTTACAAGGCAAGGGTATTTTGGGAAAGTTCATTATAGGTCATTTCTTTCAATAGTCAATTCCATGAACTTTGAGACCCCAAATGCAATTTTGTGCCACATGAATGTTGTGTCACATTGATTCAACTTTATCATGAGCTTATAATCCAAAGCATTTGATGGATGGTATGACCTTTTGAGCCATTTCAAAGGTGAAAATTTGACTTTTGGTCGTGATTTGGATATCTTACATTACAAGTCACTTTTTGACCTTATTCTTGAACTTTTTCACACAATCACATGACCATAAGAATAATTGCTTCATTTGTGCCAACATGAAGAGGAATTATAGGTCACTTTTTTCAAATTCATACCTTAAAAGTCATGACATAAAACTTTGTCCCAATTCATTCCACATGACTAAAAATCACATGGTTCATTTTTCCACATCCCATTATGCTCATTGTTGTCCCCAAAAGTGGATGGAACTTGCTTAACCCGTGTGTGGTGTGAAATGGGATATTTTGACAAAAGTTTGAAATCACACAATGCAGCTATTATGGGCATGCATAATCATTAGAAACCCATCATATAAAAGCTATTTGGTTGCCCTAAGGGATCAAAACTAGAGTTGCTACGTGAGAGAGAAGGGACAGCTCCAAAATTTCTTAAAACTTCCATTCTTCAAATCTGTTTTGTCACTGAGTTTTGCTTCAAACTAGTACTCAATTCTCCTTCACAAACGCTCAATGAAGAGATTGGATAGCTGAGATTGAAGTTTGCTTGCCATTTGAAGAGTCAACAGAACTGCTCTGTTTGGTAGGTTTTCTTCAATTTTTCCTTTCATTCTAGACTTGCATTAGGGCCATGCTGGTTTGCATCTGAAGTTCTATGTATCATAGGCAATGCTTGAAATGCTTGCTTGCTTGAATGATGAGTTTCTAGTTTGTGTGATTCAAAATCGTGATACATTTTCCAGCTTATTTAAGAACCTTTTTGGTGTTTGAATGTTGGATTCATGGTCCTTGCAATGAGAGGTTTCGATTGGTGTAGGAGTTCACCGTTTTTATTGAGTTTGGTTGACTGGTCTCCGGCGAGGTCTCTCGGAGAAGACAAATGGAGCCCTAGCTCCAGCGTCTAGTCACTTCTCTGATTTAAGATGAGCTGGTCTGTTTGACTCTTGGACCATGTGATTTATTGCGTTATGATTCGTTTGACTTGGCCACGCACGCGTTTGACTCCACCTCACTTAAGTGAAACGGCGCATTTCACTTAAGTCTGAGTCTACGTATTATTTGGGCCTTGTTTTCTTTTCGCGCCCCCTCTGCTTTGAGCCCAGCGAGATTTACAAAGGAATCATTTCACTTGATTTGTTGCTGATGCACCCCCTCATGTTATTTTATTTCATTTTCTTTTATTTTATTCTAGTTTTCATTTTAACATTTTAAAAATACTTCTGATTTCACAAAAATTCTACAAAAATATTTTCCTAACATTTTAACATGTTATTTAATTTTCCAAATTTTTATTTTTCATTTTCCATTTATTTTTCTATTTTATTTGGAATTTAATTTTCAAGGTGTTTTTATGGTTCCTACCTTTGTTGAATTTGATTGTTTGAACCCTAATTTGAAATCCCCTATGACTAATTCTTCTCCAACATTTAGGTTATGGATTGAATCTTCTTTGAGGGTTGATTTAAGTTGCTTGTGATAATTTTTCATTTGGTTTTCAATTGCCTTTTGTTGAGCCTCGAGACATACTCGATAAGGTGGAACACTATACCTTCTTGGAATTATTTGGTGATGCCTTGAGTTGAATTTGATCATGAGTTTTTGTTTGTTGTTTTATGATTGATCAATATTGATATGGTGATTTCATTGGCATTTATTGAGCTTGTTTCCTATTTTTATAGTTGCTTCAAATTCAAGTCTTCTTAGGGATGCTTACACATGCTAGTTTGGCCTAAAACTTTGGGATATGATCATGGGTGATCCCATATGCATCTTATGAGCTTTTTTGATTCATTTTAACATACTTGAGGTGTTGTTTCATCTTTTTAGAGGTCATTTGAATGTGTAACTTGCATTACAAGTCATCTTTGAATCATGTTTCTCCACTTGTTCTAAGTGTTGAGTTTGTGCTTGAACTTTGGTTCATCACTTGTACATGATCATGATTGTGATTCCCTTTTGCTTTGAGCTTGAATTTGGACCATTTCCATTGTTTTCTACTTCTGCCCTAGGGGTTTTACCATTTTTTCATGATGATTTGGTATCCATGTGTATACTTTGAGTTTGTCATGAACATGGGTGTTTTGTTTTGCATTGTTTTGTTGCATTGTTTTACTTGAGTCTTAAGAATTTTATGGTTGAGAAATGCTTGTGGTGGTGGATGCCCCACACTTTTTTCCTCCCTATTTTCTTTGTGTGTGCATCTTAGGATAGCTCCTTTTTGTTTGGATGATTGATGGTTGATGGTTGTAGGAGCTTGCTTACCCCATTTCATCCCATCTCTTGTTGACTTGTTTAAGTCCCTTGTTTGTGGTTGAGTCTTATTTTGTTATTGAGTCTTTGTTGCATCTTTGCATACTTTAATTCCATGTTTGCATTTCATGTTTGCATCTCTTATTTCATTGACTTGTTTAAGTCACTTTCATCTTCATCTCTTCTCATATGTGATTGAATTGCTAAGTGTTTACTTGAGCTCTTTTGCCATGATCCCTTAGGATTCCTAGTACCTCTGTTTAAGATGGGAGTATGAGAGACATTAGGCCTTCAATTCAAGTATGATAACATTAGGATAGATTTTCCCCTTTCAATCCTAACTTTAGGATCACATTGCATGACAACATTAGGGTTGATCAGTTCCCCTTAGAGTGTTGTATCTTTTCTTCTCTTCTCATAACTTTCATAAGAAACTTAATATAGGTTAACACTTATTGTACGCTACGAGCCTTAAGTACTTGAGGAATGATGAGTGGGAGACCTCCTCTTACCTTGTCTAGAATGTTTAGCGTATGCCTTTTGGGAGATATGCGACACATTCACTTTCAAGTCATAGTCTTTAGTGCAACACGAGTTACAAACTTAACTCAATTCACTTCTTCTCATAAAAAATACAAAACAAAACATCAAACCTTTTTATCCTTCAGGATTGTTCTTTAAAATCATTTTCAGAAAGAGTGTGTTAAGTCTCGGTTCTACTGCAAACAAGTATCGTCCCTAACTGCTGGAACAAATATTTAATCCTACTCATTTAAAACACTTGAACCAACCAGTGGTCGTGTCAGCCCGAACTACGTTTGCTCTGATTTCTCGTACCAGACGAGGATACGTAGGCACAAGACGGTGATGTCTTGGCGAGCAACCTTCCCCCCTTCACCCGTAGTTTCCCGAACTATGTTGACTCTGACTTTCCCATTGCACTAGGGAATACGTAGGCATAGGGCGGCGATGTCCTATCGAGTTTGTTCTTTCCGTTCACCCTCGTTTAGAAATAGAATTAGATAGTTTTTCACCCATAGATTTAGACAACAAGCATGGATCTCGATGAGTACAACGGACGTGAGGGGTGCTCATACCTTCCCCTTGCGTAACCGACTCCCGAACCCAAGATTTGGTTGCGATGACCTTGTCTTTTCCCCTTTTAGTCAGGTTTTCTTCAATCGTTTCCTTTCCCTCTCTTTGGGATAAATAACAAACGGTGGCGACTCTTCTGTCTTTGTCGGCCCTTTTTCGCAGCGACGCGACAGCTGGGGACTCTTCCCATCCTCTACATGAGTCAATCCTAGCGTTTGTGTGTTTTGGTCTATGGGTGTGTATATGTGTTGCATTTGTATGGTATTGCATTTGCATTTTATTTTCCGCACATTATTATCATGATATTATTGTGCTGTTGGGTGGGACTGTTCCTTTGAGAGATAAACAAAAACCCAGGCTTTAGTAGATACCTAGCATTAGAGTGGAAAGTAGTGAAGACCTACACGTTCAGCGTGCACTAGTCCTCATGAAATTCGCGTTCAGACGAGGTTTTCTTTGAAGATGTCATATCCTGTACATTGGTCAGGAGGAGGATGTTGGATCTGAAAACTGTCGACTATGGAGACCGATCATTTGGGAGTCATCTAAGTGAGGCTGCTTCGTTTGACCATGATGCCAAACCAGAAATGGTGAACGTATCATTGTTTTTCGAAAGTCTGTGACGCTGACGACCACATAGGATACCGAACCTTGTCAGATATTAGGTCCATACCTTATGAGTGGGAGGGTTATGCAGGAAAGTTGACCTCTAACCTACCATGATTACTTATCAGTGTGGACCTTTGATCTCTGATGTTATGAAGGTCTTATACTTTGGTCTTTTGATGTTTCAATATTTTCTCGCCGAAGCGAAGCTCTGGTTCAACTCAGTTAGCAGCACAACAATCTTGATCCCCTGTTTTCATTTTCATATTCATTTGCATTTTAACATTTGCATGTATTTGTGTTTCAGGTGCATATTTTCTCCTTGATTTTAGTAACCTAATCCACCATCATTATGGAGCCTGGTCTCAAGAAAGTTGTTGTTTACAAGTTCCCGATGTAACACCCCCTTTCTATACCCCCAAATAAACAAATAAATCACTTAATCACTTATTGAAATTTCGTCAGAGTAAATTTAAAACATGGTATAAAAGGAGCATGTCACACATACATGAAAATAAAACATGCAACACCTGCTCAAATAAAGATAGGAACTTCGTCCTTACACCCATGTCTCAATATTTAAAATTAAAGTGAAAGATTAAAACATTTGAATCACTTAAAACATGTTATCATATAAATACATAATTCAGTTTGGTTCACCATATCATTCATGTTTTCCAAAACATTATCAGCTGATGTTGCACTTAACATACCTCCTAATCATATCGACAAAGCATCACAAACACAACAAATAGTTCTGTCGGATTCGGCAAAATCAATACACGAGATGTTGATAGCTTTCCCAAAAACTCTTTGAACTTTCTTCATAGTGACATGTTTTCACTCAAATCTCAAACCCTCAACTATCTAAAAATGTCAAAACTCACAAACTCAACCAAATTCAATCAAACAAAATCCAATAATCACGGCTAAACATTACCCGACTAAACTACGTAATTTATTTTGAATTCTAACTAGGGCTGGCAATGAACCAAACCAACTCGAAGATAGTTCGGAATTCGACTCGACAATTAAATCGTTGAACTAGGTTCATGAACCAAATGAGTTGAGTATGAGCGAAAAATTAAGTTCGTTAACTAAATGAGCTGAACTTGAACTATACATAGTTCGACTCGTTAGGTTCATGAGTCAACTCGATTACATATGAAAATAATTATACTGTCTTTAAGATTAGGTTTAAATATTTACTTCAAATCTTAGACAAATTTAATCTTCAATTTAGTAGTTTTTGAATTAGACTCTCAAATGTATCTCTTGAAAGTTGTGTAGGTTTTGAATTAGTAGATTTCGAAGATAAAGTTAAATTTCAATATGATAACTTTTATTTTATTTTAATATTTTATTTAAAATATATATATATATATATATATATATATATATATATATATATATATTTATTTAAAATGTCAAATATACTAAAAAATATATATATTTAAAAAAATAGTTTTTAAGTTCGTGAACCATGTGAGCTGAACCTAATGAGATGAACCTAACGAGTCGAACCGAACTGTTCGTGAACTTATAACGAGTCGAGTTTGAGCTTAAAAAAAAGTTCGTGTCAAACTCGAACTCGAACTCGAATTCGAACAATTCTTAACGAGTCGAGCCGAGCTGAGGTGAGTTCGAATCGACTCGACTCATTTCCAGCCCTAATTCTAACCATTCAAAACTCGATTCTACCGATTAAACCATTTATGCCCTAGAATGGAAAATGGAGAAAAACACCCAAACAAACTCAAACAATCCATACATAATCACATACATTGATAAGATAATGATATTTCACACCCTTACCTTGATTAAATCGGAGCTAGAAGTTGTTCTTGAGCTTTTCCAAGTTTTTCCTTCTTCTCCTTCTCTTTCTCCTTGTTCTTCTTCTCACTTTTTCTCCCAAAAAAACTTCTCTATTTCCTTTAATCCCTTATTTCTTATTTTATTATTTAAATCCTATAATAATAATAATAACAATAATAATAATAATAATAATAATAATAATATTCTCCCACTAATAATAATATTCATACTAATAGTAATAATATGAATAATAATAATATTCCACCAAATAATATTATTAATACGAATAATAATAATAATAATAATAATAATAATAATAATAATAATAGTAATAATAATAATAATAATAATATTATTCTCCCACTAATAATAATATTCATACTAATAGTAATAATATGAATAATAATAATATTCCACCAAATAATATTATTAATACGAATAATAATAATAATAATAATAATAATAATAATAATAATAATCTCATTAACATTATTATTAATAATAGTTGGAATAATATTAATCACTATAATGCTCTCGATATCATAATTAACTTACTTTTTTATCTAGGTCCACAGTACCCCAACTAAGGTCACCTCTCTCCCTTACTCCTAACCTCATACCCTTAATTAAGAACACCACACAACTACACATCACAGAAAATACCAAAGCGACTGAATAATTTAAATGGGGTGTTACAACTCTCCCCCACTTAAAATATTTTCGTCCTCGAAAATGTACCTGATGAGAACGATTTCGGATACGACTCTCGCATCTTACTCTCAAGCCAATTCATTCCTAAAATAAAATCCAACTCGCTGAGTGGTAAACAAATCAAGTCCACTCCAAAATCCTTACCAAAGATTGACACTGGACAATTCAAACACACACATGACTATAAACATTCTATAGTTAGACTCTACTACAACACTGGCCGGACGGACCAACCTGCTCTGATACCAATTGTAACACCCCACTTTACCCCGTACGCGTAATATAATAAATATATAGAAACAATTCATGAAATTTATCAGAGTTCTCCAACACAGTGGGATATCACACTAAGTCACTTCATTTCATTAAAATAATCAATATTATTTAGTTTTCAAGTAAGCAGCGGAATACAAATCAATTCTCCAATATAATTCTCCTCGACACGAGGTCATACAACATAAGTTCAATAAATGAAGATACGTAACATGGGATGACGGGATTACGTTGTTATTTGACTACTTTATTTGTTTATTGTTACGTATCTTCATTTATTGAACTTATGTTGTATGACCTCGTGTCGAGGAGAATTATATTGGAGAATTGATTTGTATTCCGCTGCTTACTTGAAAACTAAATAATATTGATTATTTTAATGAAATGAAGTGACTTAGTGTGATATCCCACTGTGTTGGAGAACTCTGATGAATTTCATGAATTGTTTCTATATATTTATTATATTACGCATACGGGGTAAAGTGGGGTGTTACACCCGATACCAGATGTATGACCTCTTGTTGGCCTCATTTATGTGGCTAAGCGCGGAGTTATGAAAGACTTCAGAAAAAAGTATAGGAAGATTCTAAGTTTTGTCCGCAAGATCTCAAGATACGAGTTGGGGGGTATTCATGCATTGTTGCAGTTTTATGATCCTCAGTTGCGTTGCTTCACGTTCCCCGGATATGTTATGTTTCCAACCTTGGAAGAGTTTGCTCAATTGTTGGGATTTCCTGTCTTGGAAGAAATGCCTTTCTACCACTCTGAAGAGGAGCCTGATTTGACCAAGCTAGCCAATGCCCTTCATTTGGATGTTTCTGAATTGAATGGAAAGATGGTGTGGAGGAATGAAGCGCCTAATTTCCCACTACCTTTCTTGGCGACTAGAGCTCAACACTTTGCAAAAGAGGGATGTTGGGTAGTTTTCAATGCAATCTTGGCTCTCTGCATCTATGGTATAATATTATTCCCTAATATCCCGGATTTTGTTGATTTGGACGCCTTCCATATCTTTGCTTCTAAGAATCTTGTGCATACACTCCTAGGTGAGTTTACCATTCTATCAATACAAGAACAAGAATAGAAGAGGGAGGAATGTCTCTTGTTGTGAACCACTGTTGTACAAATGGTTTATTTCACATCTTCCCAAGTATGGACCCTTTATTGATATGGCAAACATAATTGAGTGGTCTGAGAGGCTCATGGGCTTAATGTCGGAGAATATTGTGTGGTTCAACAAAGGTCTTCTTGGCAGTGACATTATATTCAGTTGTGGAAGCTTTCTCAATGTTCCTTTGATAGGAAGGAAGGGTGGAATCAATTATAATCCCGCTCTTGCCGCCAGACAATTTGGTTATGCTTTAAAAGAACCCCCGAAGGAGGAGGAAATACAGGAATCTTTGTATTTCACAGGGTTAGCTGATATTGACACTCTAACTAGTTTGAAACAAGCTTGGAGTAACATTCATCGGAGAGGAAAGCTTTCCTTGGGTAAAGGTGATTGCAAAGCCTATAGACCGTATGTTGAGTGGATCCAAGAGAGGGTTGAAAGGTTGTTGTTACCATTCCCGATTAGAGAGCCTTTGTATCCTTTGGTAGTTGAAGAACCAACAACAATTGACATCTAAAAGTATAATCAACTGTGGGCTGAGAAGGAGGAACTACGCAAAGTGAATGAAGGGTTAGAAAAAGAGATTGTTCAGATCAGGAGTGAGAAGAATGAAGCCATCTATCTGTCCAAGATGAAGACAGAGACTCTGAATAAGATGGGGAGGGAATTGACTGAAGAAATTCGCGTCAGAGAACGTCTTGGTCATGACTTGAGAAGCATGGGTAATGCCCTCAAGGGGAAGAAGAATGAGCTAGATAAAGCGCACTTGGAGATATCCAGGTTCAACGCTCAGTGGAATGCCATCTTGACTAACAACAAGGAGAGGGAGGATGAGGTTCGTCAGCAGATTGACAGGTTGAAGACTCAACTCCGAATCAAAGATGAAAAAGCTCCTGGAGAATCAACTCGCCAATATGAGAATGACCACAAGCTACGAGAAGCTCTTGCAACGTTGGAGGAATACAAGTTAAGAGCAGATCTGAAGAAGCCCAAAATTGAAGATGCTTTCGGAGAAGGCGCCTGGGAAGATTATGTTCAAGGCTTGAAGATTATCATTCAGATACAAAGGAGTTATTAGAAGAGTTCCAGACTCGCTGCCGTGCTTGATGCAGTTCTCTTTTGTTCTTCTGTATTTGTTGTTATCTTGTATTCCGACCATCACCAGGATTGTTGGATGAGGTCATCTTGATGACTCTGTTGTTTTCCTTGGTGTTATGCTGTATATGCTGACTCTGATCCTTATTTTATTTATGAGAGGGATTTTGTGACTTCATCTATTGGCTCTTCATTCTCTTGTTCTCCTGTGGAACTAGAATTAAGGGGAAAATCTCCTTGAAACATATTTACATGCTTGCATTTTGCATCATTTATCATATTGCATTGCAGGTGGTTTGGTTCCGTTAACCTTATTCTCTCTATGGTTTTTCTCTCAGCAGTGATTCAGGATTGCAGACCGGACAATTCACTATTACTCGACAAGGGGAAATCAATAGAAAGCAATGGATCAGATTCAACTTGAGTTACAAGAGTTCAGAGATCGCATGGCGCAGCTCATAGATCTCATGCAAGGGGTTGCTAACGGCTAAGAGCAGTTGAGAATGCTTGTTCAACCTTTGATTGCTAGGGTTGATAGAAGTGGAGTTTTGCACGGTGGGACCACTGCAGTTCCTCCTCCAACTGACAATGACACTCCTCAAGACAATGCTATTCCAACAGTTGTTACCTCCGGGCGAAGGTAATCAACCAGGAGCTCATATTCCAGGTGCAGCGGGTGCTGTACATGGTAATGTCGGTCCTCAATGGGAGGAGGACAAACATGATGATGTCTTTTGTAACACCCCACTTCCCAAAATCAATTAAATTAATAAACATTATAAATAAACAAAATCAGAGTTCCAATTTCCCAAGTGGGATATCACATGAAAACAACGTTTCCTTATAAAAAGGTTTTTCTCCAAATACAGCGGAATATTAAATATAAAACCCAATAAAAGTTTGATACGTTCACAGGAAAATAAAATATAAGTTCTTCATAAAACAAATAAAAGCGCCCAAGTCCCGTGCTACGTATCAGAGCATCCTAGACTCGACTGTCACACCATAATCCAAGCTAGCTAAGTACCTGGATTATCTGTACTTCCGGAGAAGCACAGACACAACAACAGCAAAGGGGTGAGAAATCATGATCAAAAATATAATGGTAATGTAATACATGTAATAAGGCAGTAAAACACACCAACACATCAATTATTCTCCCCAACAACACCATATAACGAACCTACTGTTCAAATTACAATATAACATATTATAATGCAATTATGCAACTCAACACCATGCATGCGGTACCGACTCATTGGTTCATTCAATCGAACCTGGATAGATCACTTCCTCTATTGACACTTTGCTATCCCCCGATAATGTTGCAAATAAAGCAAACACTCTAGTTTCATCTTCCAACAAAGCCCTCAATTCTTTATTAGACAAAGAACTTGCTAAAGCTTCCTCTTCAGGGGTCAAGAACAACAATTCCTTCCGAAAACAGTCGATGTAGACTCGGTTGAACTCTAACCAGTTCATACCCAGAATGACATCCAATTTACCAAGTGGTAGACAAATCAAATCCACTTCAAATTCTCTACCGAAAATAGTCAGCGGACACTTCAGGCATACCAAAGAAGTAGTCACTGAACCTATAGAGGGTGTCTCAATAGTCATTCGTCTCTCCAGAGTAGACGACACCAATCCTATTCTCTCCACACAATCCACAGAAATAAACGAGTGTGTTGCACCCGTATCAATAATAACAATCAAAGGAATATTATTGATAATACAAGTACCTTTGATAACACGCTCATCACTGGCAGCTTGAGTCCCTGCTAAGGTAAACACTTTCCCACTAGCCGGAGACGTCTAAGGCTTCTTCGGCTTCTCACAATGTGTACTGATATGACCCTTCTCACCACAGTTATAACAGGTCGGCATGGTTGCTCTGCAGTCAGCTATCACATGACCTGGTTTGCCACACTTAAAACACTTCTTGGCTTCATTAGGACAATCATTAGCACGGTGTCCTATACCACCGCACCGAAAACATTTCCCTTCAGCAGATGCTCTCCCATCTCTAGGCTTCTTATCAACAACAGCTTTACGTTTTCCCTTATCAGCAGCAACACTATAAGGAGTACCACTAAACCTCTGCTTACCCTTACGGTCATTAACAGCTTTGTAGTGCGCAATCCTAGCTCGGTTATCGTTATCATATATCCTGCTCCTACTTACTAGCTCAGGATAGCTCCTGATCTTCTGACAAGCAATTCCCAACTTAATCTCTGGACGCAGTCCATTCTCAAACTTTAAGCACTTAGAAGTCATCGCCCCCTCCACATTATAGTGAGGACAATACTGCACTAGCTCCTCAAATTTAGCAGCATACTCCGCTACCGTCATACTACCCTGCTTCAACTCTAAGAATTCAATTTCCTTAGCACTGTGAATATCTTCTGGAAAATACTTTTCCAAAAAACCCTTCCGAACCACCTCCTAAGTAATGGCGGTTCCAGCAGCTTCCAATCTTTGGCGACTATTGTCCCACCAGGCTTCAGCCTCACCTTCCAGCATGTGAGTACCAAATCTCACCTTCTGCTCATCAGTACATTCCATCGTTCTGAAGATCTTCTCAATTGCCTTCAGCCACTTCTGAGCAGCTTCTGGGTCCAGAATTCCTCCTTCAAACGTTGGCGGCTTGTTGCTCCGAAACTGCGCCAAACTCCTGAATTGGGCATCTGCAGTTTGATTCTGATTAGCAACTGCCTGCGCCATTGCTTGCATAGCAGCAGCCAATGCAGCATCGTTCCTTCCTGCCATACTGCTCAAACATAGCAACACCAAGTTAAAAGATATTCAACTACATCATAAAGGACAGACTCAACTCGACTCAACAACACTGGCCGGACGGACCGACCTGCTCTGATACCAATTGTTACACCCCACTTCCCAAAATCAATTAAATTAATAAACATTATAAATAAACAAAATCAGAGTTCCAATTTCCCAAGTGGGATATCACATGAAAACAACGTTTCCTTATAAAAAGGTTTTTCTCCAAATACAGCGGAATATTAAATATAAAACCCAATAAAAGTTTGATACGTTCACAGGAAAATAAAATATAAGTTCTTCATAAAAAAAATAAAAGCGCCCAAGTCCCGTGCTACGTATCAGAGCATCCTAGACTCGACTGTCACACCATAATCCAAGCTAGCTAAGTACCTGGATTATCTGTACTTCCGGAGAAGCACAGACACAACAACAGCAAAGGGGTGAGAAATCATGATCAAAAATATAATGGTAATGTAATACATGTAATAAGGCAGTAAAACACACCAACACATCAATTATTCTCCCCAACAACACCATATAACGAACCTACTGTTCAAATTACAATATAACATATTATAATGCAATTATGCAACTCAACACCATGCATGCGGTACCGACTCATTGGTTCATTCAATCGAACCTGGATAGATCACTTACGCTCCTCCTGAGACATGATCTATCCCCCACCATTCTCCACAAAGGAGTACGGATGAATCACTTACGCTCCTCCTGAGACATGATTCATCCCACCAAAACACCATGATATGCAAGACACCAATGCATAATTATTATATTCTGGCACGCTAAGTGCACACGATCCTCCTGATCATATCATCATACAACAATGCATATGTATAGATATATTACACCAACACCATATAAATCAATCAGATAGTAAACGAATTCATACTATCACACCGGATATAACTACGTCCCCCCCCACTCGGGGATATACGATCCTACTGATCACTACACACATATACATTACTAATTGCTCACCAACAATATTAAGGGAAACGCGTACTATCCCCAAGTACACAAGTTATATCCCATACTCATCATTTTCACACTACAGCAAGGCTAGAAGGATCACACGAGACCAATTCAGACATCTCACCAAAAGTCTCTGAGGTTACTCAGAACCTCCCTAAACCAACACCTCAGCCTATACACCAAAATCAATAATTCATCAACATCAATCCACAATCACAAACATGCCAATAGATATTATACTTACCAATTATCCTATAATTTCTACTCTAGAACCGACATTACGGTACATTACCGACACTTCAGAGTCACTCTGAATCTCACTAAGGTCCTAACCATAGTCATTAACGACACTATAGGGAAACAACACATAACTTTTCCCAAAGCTATAATCATGGTCATTGCCAACACTACGGTAACAACACATAATCTCATCAGCTTTATATTCCTAGTTACTATCAACACTACAGTAACATCAACAATCCAACAAAATGGATCAATACTACGGGGTTAAGGAATCCCCTCTACCCTATACATGTATAAACCATTCCCAATCAAATTTCTCCCCCCTTACCTTATCAATTGGTTGATAGATAGAAATCCTCCTAGAATTGGTCTCTTGGCCTTCCCCTTTTCTCTTCCGTTCTTCGTTCCCTTTTTCTCAATTTCTCAAATGTATCGTACCACTCTCCCCACCCCTTCACATTCTATTTTCTTTATTAAATCTAATCCCAATTAATAAAATAACTTAATAAAATAATACAATATTATTATTAATACTAATAATATTATAATACTAATAATAATAATAATCATAATAATAATAATACTCATTATTAATAATACTAATAATAATAATAATAATAATAATAATAATATCGTTATTTCACCAAAATAATAATAATAATATTAATAATATTAACAAATATAATAAACATAATAATAATAATAATAATAATAATAATAATAATAATAATACTAATATCATTATTTCACCAAAATAATAATAATATTAATAATATTAACAAATATAATAAATATAATAATAATAATAATAATAATAATAATAATATCATTATTTCACCAAAATAATAATAATATTAATAATATTAACAAATATAATAAATATAATAATAATAATAATAATAATAATAATAATAATAATAATATCATTATTTCACCAAAATAATAATAATATTAATAATATTAACAAATATAATAAATATAATAATAATAATAATAATAATAATAATAATGATAATAATATCATCATTTCACCAAAATAATAATAATAATAATAATATTAACAAATATAATAATAATAATAATAATAATAATAATAATAATATCATTATTTCACTAAAATAATAATAATATTAATAATATTAACAAATATAATAAATATAATAATAATAATAATAATAATAATAATAATAATAATAATAATAATAATAATAATAATAATAATAATAATAATAATAATAATAATAACACCCCCACCAATGTTACTATTATTTTTATATTATTATATTTCACACCAAAATACCACCAATAGTCCTTCCACATTAGGGACACCCACCAAACATCACCAAATACACCCCCACCAAAGGACACACCAACGTATAATATTTAAAATAATTATAAAATGACTAAATAATTAAAATGGGTGTTACATCTTTTCTATGGGAGATTTGGGCGTAGGCTTGTAGTCTGATGCGAACAGGAGGTTTAGAATGATATAGGGGAAGATGAAGAACTTGGAGAATCAGAATTCTCTTGGTCTCGATATGTCTAACTTGGGGCTGATCCCAGGTCTGAAGATTCCTCAAAAGTTCAAAGTGCCTGACTTTGACAAGTACAAAGGGACGACCTGTCCTAGAGTACACGTCTGATCCTACTGCAGGAAGATGTCTGCATATTCTGATGATGAAAAGCTGTTAATGCACTTCTTCCAAGACAGTTTGTCTGGACCGTCTTTGGAATGGTACATGGGCCTTGAGGGGACCAACATCAAAAGTTGGAGAGACCTTGGGGAGGCATTCGTCTGTCACTATCAGTATAATAGTGACTTGGCGCCAAATAGAGTCCAACTTCAGAATCTTTCTCAAAGGAGCAAGGAGGGGTTCAAAGAATATGCACAGAGGTGGCGTGAATTAGCTGCGAGGGTCCAACCACCAATGGTTGAGAGAGAACTCATTGATATGTTCGTGGCAATGTTGTCAGAGATATATCATGAAAAGCTGATTGGAAACATGTCAGGCAGTTTCTCAGATATGATTATTACTGGTGAGCAAGTTGATAATGGTATTAAACTGGGAAAAATTCAAGCAGGAGAAGGATCCACATCTGGTGGGGGAAGAAAAACTTTTGGTAATAACAAGAAGATGGAAGGTGAAATGAATGCAGTGTCAGGATACAGAAACAAGAACAGGAATAGGGCTCCACGCCAACAACAATATCAGCAACAACCGCAGGTTGCAAGCATCACTATTCCCGCAGCACCTCAGCAACAACCTCAACAACAACAACAACAACAGCAGAACTATGCACCACGATGGTTTCAAGACCGTGGAAGAACAATGAATATGCAGTTTGACGCTCCACCCATGCCATATTCACAACTTTTATAGCATTTACTTCAGCTTCAATTAATTCAGAAGAGAACATTGACACCTCTGACTGGCACACCACCTCCGTGTTATGATGCAAACGCCAGGTGTGACTTCCATTCAGGTGCTCCAGGTCACAATATAGATAACTGCAAGGCTTTCAAACATAAGGTACAAGACCTTATTGATAGCAAGGCAATCAACTTCATTAATGATGCGCATAATGTTGTTCAGAACCTGATGCCCAATCATGGAGCGGCCGGTGTTAATGCTATTATTGAAGAAGAAGAGTTGAATTTGGTAATGGATGTAGCCGAGTTGAGAACACCTTTGAGTTTTGTTAAAAGTAGGTTGTTGAAAGGTGGAGTTTTTCCAGGCTGTGGGGAAAATTGTGAAGGGTGTGCAGTGCATCCCGGAGGTTGTGAAGATTTGAAGAATCATGTTCAGTGCTTGAAGAACGAAGGGGTCTTATGGTTTGACAGGATTAAAGAAGGAAAGGATATGGAGGTGATTAATCAGGAGTAGGTTGAGGTTGCTACAATCTCAATCCCTTTCAGAATGATTAATATATCAGTGCTGCCAAGGCCAGCTACTGTTATAATCACCAAAGCAGGGCCAATGTCGTACGAAAGTACTAAAGCGATCCCATGGAATTATGGGGCGGAGGTCTTTTGTAATGGCCAAAAGCAAGAGTTGAGGGGAACATCGTCCGGTGGTTCATCTGTTGATAATTTCATTGGAACTAGTGGAATGACAAGAAGTGGTAAGGTGTTTTCACCGCCAGAAGCCAATGTGGAAAGGCCTGACAGAGAAAAAGGAAAGGTTGTTGTAGAAGAAAGTTCACAACAGGGAGAGAAAGATGCTCTGGTTAAAGACGTCGAGGAGTTCATGCGTTTGATTCGAAAGAGAGATTACAAAATTGTTGATCATCTGCAACAGTCTCCTTCCAAAATTTCAATTTTGTCTTTACTATTGTGCTTAGGGGCATACAAGAATATCCTTTTGAGGATTCTGAATACAGCATACGTGCCGCAGGAAATTTCAGTGAATCAGCTTGAAGGGGTCGTAGCCCACGTGAATGCAGGCAATGGCTTAGGATTCACATA